>OX377619.1:137839598-137928598 GCA_947397865.1 Polietes domitor
CTATCAGTACACTCAAAGGAATATATCAGTAAAAGAAAGCAGAAAGTCTACTGAAAGAGCAGATCTTCTGCTGTTAAAAAAGAGACAGCAGATTTGTATCTGCTGAGATGGTAATATATGCGATACGCATATTGTCCCAAGCTAATATAAAAGAAAATTCGAGCTAAGCTCGCTTATGAACGCTTATCTATTTTAAATTTTAATTAACAACAGCCAATTTTAGCAGACTGCAAACTCTTTAGTAGGAGAAAACTGCTGTTATGTAAAAAAAACAGCTGTAATAGCAGAAAAGTGTCTGCTGATAGACAATCGCTTTTATTAACAGACTTGTTCTCTAAGTGTAGAATAGTTGTTTGAAATTACATACATACATATCGAGGGCTCATATTCATAAGTGGCTATGAACAAAAACATAACTTTTCAGGAGAGCGAAAAAACTGATTTCCGCCTTAATTTGAAGAGAAATTATTAATCATTCTTCTACAGTTTAATCTAAAAAGGATTACTAATTGCTACGATTAAAAAGTTTTCGAAATTTCCTAGTATTCGCGGTTTCATGGTTCATAGCCACTTTTGTATGTTTAGAATTGAGCACTATGAATGTTGAAATAAGAATAAGATTTATTGTAAACTCCATAACATTTTTCATGAAATCTTGGCAATGTTGTATAGAAAACGCATTCATCTGCGATGTACACAGCGAATTTAAAGATTCCAGCTTCAAACGTCAGATTGGTCGCTTGTAACATATATGTAGCCAGTCGCGAAAATCGCTGCAATTGATGAAAAATCCAAAATTCGTTTTTGACAAAGTATGGGTCTAAATAGGATGTCTAAAGAGTTTTGGGATTTTTAATTTATATAGGACATGAGTAACAGGACGTTTACTCAAAATCTTTATACGCATATTCCGATTAAATAAAAAATATTTGGAAATGTTTCTTCATTTTTATAATCCTAAATATGCATAAATTCAAATAACAAATACAGTTTTTTTGTATTCGATGAAATGCAGAAGAAACAACTAGAAATTTTAATTCCAAAAAAAACCAAATAGTTGGTATTTTAGAGTTTCGTTTTCCTACGTAGATCCAAGTTACTGAATTTGTTGTTTATTTTTTGAATAATACTTGTTACATATGTACAAAAAATACTTACTTTGAAAAATATTTGACATAAGTGATAAATATGAAAAAAACATTAGCAAGTTAAAACTCATTTCTTATTGTTTCGCAACTTTAAAGTAGATTCTAAAATAGAGATCTACACGCAGAGAAAAAATACATTTCGTTTTTGTTTGGGAAAAAATAGTTTGTTTGCGGTAAACATGTCATCAGTTTTTGTAAATGAACAAAGAGAAATAAGTTTATGTATATCAAACAGTTTTCTTCGTTTGTATTATAATTGCAAACTCCCAAAACATTGGAAGTAACAGAAACAGTTGTTTTTGCATCTGTGATGAAAATAGGACACATCGGTTCAGATTTAGATTAAGCTCCATAAAAATGTCCAATCGCAAATGTTACATCTTAGCGCTCTACAAGCAGCAAGCAAATTATTTGCTTTTATTACGAATATTTTAGATTTCATTATGATATCATAGTGATTCTTATCTACACTTTTTATACCCTACACCACTTCGTGGTCTAGGGTATTATAAGTTAGTTTCGCGCCAAATGTTTGTAACACCAAGAAATAATCGAGCTAGACCCACCTTTAAGTATACCGATCGGCTTAGAATCACCAGCTGAGTCGATTTAACGATGTCTGTCTGTATGTCTGTCTGTCCGTCCGTCCGTCCGTCTGCTGCCCATCTAAGCTTGTTCGCACTCTACAGGTCGCAATTGTTGTCCAATTGTAATGAAACTTGGCAGAAGTTATTTTTTCTGGCCAGGGACCATCGGTATTGAATTTGGAGGAAATTGGTTCAGATTTAGATATAGCCCCCATACAAATGTCGGTCCCGATTTGACATTTTCCGCTCTAGAAACCATATATTGTACCGGATTTTCTTTAAATTTGGTACAACATCTTATAATCCAACTAGAAACACCTATGCCGAAATTGGGTAAGATCGGTTCAGATTTAGATAAAGCCCCCATACAAATGTCGCCCCTATTTCACTTTTTCCGCTTTAGAAACCACATATTGTACCCGATTTTCTTTAAAATTGGCGCAACATCTTATAATCCAACTAGAAACGCCTATGTTAAAATTGGGTAAGATCGGTTCAGATTTAGATATAGCCCCCATACAAATGTCGTTCCCGATTTGATATTTTCTGCTCTAGAAACGACATATTGTACCCGATTTTCTTTAAATTTGGCGCAACATATTATAATCCAACTAGAAACACGTATGCAAAAATTGGGTAAGATCGGTTCAGATTTAGATATAGCCCCCATACAAATGTCGCTCCCGATTTGACATTTTCCGCTCTAGAAACGACATATTGTACCCGATTTTCTTTAAATTGTGCAGAACATCTTATAATTCAACTAGAAACACGTATGCAAAAATTGGGTAAGATCGGTTCAGATTTAGATATAATCCCATACAAATGTCGCTCCCGATTTGACATTTTCCGCTCTATAAAAAACATATTCACTTTTTCCGCTTTAGAAACCACATATTGTACCCGATTTTCTTTAAAATTGGCACAACATTTTATAATCGAACTAGAAACACCTATCCTGAAAGTGAGTATGATCGGTTCAGATTTAGATTTTTCTTTAAAATTGGTACAACATCTTATAATCCAACTAAAAAACCGATGGTGAAAGTGGGTAAGATCGCTTCAGATTTAGATATAGCCCTCATACAAATGTTGCTCCCGAATGTTTAACCGATTTTGGCCAAATTTTACATATTATATTTCACCAATAAACATACATGGTGAAAGCGCGTCACATCGTTCCTGGTTTCAATATACCCCCATACAAATGTCCTTTACAGGATGCAAAAATCCTTCCCGATTTCAATTTTTAACCGAATTGAATTGCAATGAGAATTGTTTGGGTGATGCCAATATGTCCATACTTTGGTATGACTTTGGTATATTACTGTAAAATTTGTATTTGTCTGTCGGACAATTGGATCAATTGCCATATTATTTACCATATTCGTTATATTTGACTAAAGATGAATTTATAGCATATAAATTATATTCATATAATTTGTATGAATTACAAAAAATTGCTCCCATGAAATACCTGGGTTTAGTAATCAAAGCGAGGTACATACGCAGGGAGTGGTGTAGGGTATTATATAGTCGGCCCCGCCCGACTTTAGCCTTTCCTTACTTGTTTTAAATTACTAAACGATTTTGTTATTAAATTTCCAAACTTTTATTGCAGTACACAATTAAAAGTTCATAAGATATTGCTCTAGTCGAATGTCAAGAAGTGGTATCGATTAATAAAATGAAAATTTTCCGAACAATTTTCCATTAGCGAAATTAGCACTACACAATCTTGAAATTAGCACAATTCGTTTAGTTTGTTTGTATTTTTCATAACCTTTGTCCGAAGTTCAAGAAAGTGTCCAAGATTTTTTATGTAATTTTCATGTTTTCATGATTTTACTGCAAAATTACCATTTCAGATGAGCTATTTTAAAAAGACCTTAAAAATTCTATATTTTATTGCTTCAGAAAGTCTAGAAGGTATTAAAAAGTATATGTTCGAAACCTCTCTGGGGGGGGTTTGAACCCCCAAAACCCCCCTGCGCACGGCCCTGACGATCAGTGCCTCTCCACCGAGCCACTAAAAACACAAATCGAACTAAAATGTTCCTAAATTCATATAATTCATAAAAATTAATTTTTTCACAAATTATTGAGAGGAGTGGCTAAATTCTGCATGTGTGCAGAAACAAATGTGCAGACAAAACACTCGTGTTTTTCCAACTTAACATTGAAATCTTTTTTTTTTTTTCAAAAATGACAAAGTTCAGCACAACTGTGACCGACTGTTTGAGCTTGAATAGTTCTGTTTTACGTTATGTTACCTTTCAGAAGAATGTAAAAATGTTATATCTTACTGTGCAACTTATTCCGTTATCGCTGAAAAATTGTAATATAATAATTTAAACAATCAGTTTATAAATACAATTTTGACAGCACAGTAAATATTTGGTACCCCTACTATTGAGGACCTAAGGGGTCCAACAGCTGAACTTATGCTCCTCGACACTTCTGTATGGTATTGTGCAATAACTATTTTCCGTTTTTAAAACCCCCCACTATACATTATTGATGTGTACGGAAATATTTTACATATATCAGTTCAAAATTTCTAGTAAGTCCTGATGTTATTATACACTCCACGAGAGTATTATGTCTTTGTGCATTTGTTTGTAACACCCGAAAGGAAGTGAGATAGACCCATTGTTAATTATACCGATCGACTTAGATTCACTTTCTGTATGTCCGTCTGTCTGTCCATCTATTGTTGTAATCAAATTACAGGTCGCAATTATAGCCCGATCTTAACAAAAATTGACACAAATAAGTTTTGTGGATCTGGGACGAACGCTATTTAATTTGAGGAAAATCGGTTCAGATTTAGAAATAGCCCCCATACAAATGTCGCTCCCGATTTGACATTTTCCGCTCTAGAAACCACATATTGTACCAGATTTCCTTTAAATTTGACACAACATCTTATAATCAAACTAGAAACCCCTTTGCAAAAATTAAGTAAGATCGGTTCAGATTTAGATATAGCCCCCATAAAAAACTCGCTCCCTATTTGATTTTTCCGCTCTAGAAACCACAAATTGTATCAGATTATCAGCAGATTTGGCAAAACATCTTATGTTTTAACTAGAGACACCTGCGGTAAAAATGTGTTAGATCGGTTCAGATTTATATATAGCTCCCATACAAATTTTGCTCCACACATGCTGTACTCGATTTTCTTTATATTTGGCACAATCCAAGTAAAAATCCTATGGTGAAAGTGGGTAAGATCGGTTCAGATTGTTGCCCCCAAATGTTAAACCGATTTTGGCCAAACTATACATATTATATTTCACCTATTGCGTACCAGATTTCAATATACCCCCATACAAATGTCCTTTCCGATTTAACATTTTTTGTCAAACACATACATTTACAGAATACAAATATCCTTTCCTGTTTCACTTTTTCACCAAATTAAATTTTATTCGGATAGAAAGTGGAGTGTATCATAGAGTCGGTCCCGCCCGACTTTAGCCTTTCCTTTTTATCTGAATTTTAGTCAGCACAAAATCACATGATTTCCTTGAATAATGTTCATCAGGAGTGAAATAATAAACATAGTGCGACTATGTTGAATATCGATATCAAAAAAGTGCTTAGCCTACAGCACTCCAAGGAATAGGGCATTATAAGTTAGTTTCACGCCATATGTATGTAACAGCAAGAAATTTAGCTACCCCGATCGGATTAGAATTACCAGCTGAGTCGATTTAATGTCATCTGTCTGTTCCCCGAAGATAATTATTTATTTTTATTCTAACAAATATTTGTACAATACTATTCGATTATATTTAATAGTTTGGATATCCGAATACAATATTTGTTAGCCATAATTACCATATACTACTACCAAAGGTTGCCAACATTCCCACAATCACATCACTTTACTTCCTCACACCATATCACTCTAAAATGTGTAACAAGTTTTAAACCCTGAAATGTGTCTCAGCCAAGATCTCAATTCTCACATTTGTTGCGAATTCCAAAGAATTCCACGATTGCACCTAATGTCCAGCTCTTGCAGTCCCACTCATTGACAATAATTCACTGTTTAGTGACATCAATGATTTCTTGGTTGGTATACAAATAATTCTAAATAACTCCAGCTATAATTCTGCTGAAGAATGTCTCGTCTCGTTCCATGTCAAACTCACTGGAAAATGAACCTTTAAATAAACACATTCAAACTAACTTTTTTTTTCGTTCAAGCAATATTCACACATACACTCGACGCCGGCAGACAGATTGACGGACGGACGGATGAACGGATGGTTTGCCGACCGGGTAGACAGACGGAACACAGACTGTTGTTATTTATTGCCACAGATGCTGCTGATATAGCGCCAGACATCAACAGCTTAAACAAACAACAGCGCGAAAAAAATCAGTAACAAACAACACGGCAACAGAGACAGCAACAGCACCGAATGTATGTATGTAGAACTGAGAATTTGAAAAATGAACAAACCAAAAAAAAAAAACGAACACGGATGAAAAGGAAGAAATCTGTTAATAGTGAGTAACTCAAATTAAATGATGGGAAAGTTTTGCCAAAAAAGGAACTCCGCAGAAGGAGCAAGAACAACATGAACATTTGCAACAAAAAAATAGTTGCGTGAATGCAAATGCGAACAAATGTTGAAGGATGGCCTGAAACCGAAATAAAAAAGGAAAATCCAACACGAATGCAACAGATACGAAGGAAGAAAAGAAATCTTTTTTGTTGACGGGGGATCTCGCCGGAAGAATGCAACAACGTATGATGAGGTGCATTAATTTTATTGGTCACTATCTTAACTGATCCGCGGATAAGTCCAGTGTCAGTGGTTCCGCCCATACGACAAATATAAACAAAATTATGTAGTATATTGCGGATGTAACAATGTAAATAGTCTCTCATCCCATCAAACTTCTGTGTTCCAAAAATGTTTTTGTGATATTTATCGGCATTTCTTCAATAAAGTCACTAGAAGTGCATGTTTCCATTGAAGTATATAGTTAGTTAAAAGAACGCGAAAAAAGTGATATTTTATTCAAGTGATTGTCATTAACATTATTTTAAAATTATAACAAATTAAGGAACATTATTAAGGAACTTATTTTGTGGTGTCTTAATATGGATTTTGAGGATTCATCGAAGAGAACAAAGCAGCGCAGTTTAGTAAAATTGAAGGAAACGTTTGAATCTGTGGCTGATGCCATACGTACTACATTTTTACAACCAGATCAAAAGTTGGAACTGAACCAGACCACATACACGGGAAACTAGACGTCGTATATAGGAGAACTGTGTACTTAGTATTCCCTTTTGTTGATATTTTCTCCCTTTTACAGTACTCTTAAAAATATAGATGTTTAATAATTTATTTATTTATTTTTCTGAGCCATACAAAGGCGATATGGGTAACAAATGAAAGAGAAGCATTTAAAGCTTCATTCTTTTATCTGTATTGAGGACCATTTCAAATGTATCCCTTTCAAAATAAAAATAAATAAACTTTAACTTTTTAAGCGGAAAATCATGACATTTTAAGTATTTTAAACAGATATTTTTCTCTTTCATTTGATGTTCATATTGTTTTTATATGAATCGGAAAAAAACGAAAATAAAATATTAAAGCACATATATAAAAATATATATACGCAAAGTGGGCGTTATCATTATGTGACCACGCCCATTATTTAGAAATACAATATTTTAGAAAATTTCCGGTCGATATTTCTTCTTTTACTATTTTTGTCGCTCTTTCCCATACACATGGATCCACTGTGCAATGTAATGAACATACATCTCTCTCTCTTAAACCTTGTGTTGGTACTTTTTCGCTCACAAAAATCGAATGTGAACGCTTAATTGCATTGAATTGTACGTTGGGCCGGATGATTTGTGTGGAAGGTACTAAAAGGTTCATGGCATTTGGTCCTAGCTTCCACAGTTATAAAACAATTGCAAAAACATAATAAAATATAAAGTCATAGTGTATTCCATGCACCAGTAAAGCATTTATGAAGGATTTAATATTACCTAGGATATAGATAATTGTGTGGGAGGTACAAGAAGGGGCGTGGCTAAACCGTAAATATTTTTATATCCTCTACCACAGAGTTACAAGCCGAACCATAATTATCGGCGGCGGCGGCGGCGGCGCTGTTCAAAATGGGTCGGCGGCTTTCGGCTGATTTGCCGGCTCGTCATTCAAATACCCCTATTTGGAAGGAACAATTTTCTTTTATTTTTGGGCAAGTAGTTCAATATTCGTTAATATTAGCCAATGTTCCAATAATTTAATAATTTATAATTTATTGTTATTAGGGTATCCAATTATTCGAACTTTTATGTTATTCGATTTTTCGTTTATTTGAAAACAAAAAATTTCCAATTAATCGAATAATGAAGTCGAGAGTTATTCGAGTAACCGATTAATCGATGGACAACACTTAAATAAAATATAATTAATTAGAGTTATATAAACAAGACACGGCAATTTAAGGGTAGTTCAACTATATATTGAAAGTTTATTATGTATCTGATTTTATTTAAAAATTGTAACATCAAATTCGACAAAGTTGACAAAAATCTTAATATCTTATCAAAATAAAGAACCTTCCCTTAAATAAGCATAATATCAGAAGTTATCCATTGACTTTTTTCGAATATGGATCATATGATTTATAACAGACCTGACTTTATTATCACGGTGTTAACCTCAATTTTTCTATGAATTTACTATTCTATGAAATTACTATTCTTTAAATTTTAAATAATTCCGTAGCTATTGGCCAGTTTTTACTATTTTTAAACGAAGTCGGATAAATCGTTATTTTAATATCTGTGGAGCATACAAATCAAAAATCGAAAAAAAATGTTGTTTTATATTTGGTGTACCCAAATGGAGCAAACTGGCTATTCAAAATCAATTTATCACACACACGTTGAAAGTACGTTAGCATCTAAACGAAAGGAGCTAGGAGGTCCAAATTTTGCATAAATACGTCTTATAGTCGTATATCGGTTGGGATTGAAACCGGCCAAAAAGGGAAAAATGTTTCCCTCACAAGGACTGAAAAAACCCATAATAATCCCTAATATTTTAGAGTATTTAAGAATACTTTTTCAATATGTCTGCTTGTACTTACCTGATATTGGGTATGCGCATTCCCCCGATAACAAAAACGTGCTCCATAAAACGATTTTTATTCGTAGGGGTTGAAATGGGGCAAAAAAGGGATAAAAATGGTACATGTCGAAATTCACGAAATTCGCTGTGTACATTCCTCTAATTGAGTAGGTACATAATATGAAATTATTTTTTCCAAATTCGTACTTTTAAGGGATAAAATGAGAACAGAGGGATAAAAATGGTACCAACCAAACGGCTTCACCTGCAGTAATGAAATTCGGTGTATATATTCCTCTGATTGCGTAGACACATAAAATAAAAGAATTTTTCGAAATTCGTACTTTTAGGGTGTAAAATAGGGATAAAAATGGTACCAAACAAATGGATGCAGCTAGAACCATGAAATTCGCTGTATACATTCCTATGACTGAGTATACACGAAGAATAAAAAGGTTTTTCCAAATTCGTCCAATGGGAGCAGAGGGATAAAAATGGTACCAACTTAAAGGCTACAGCTAGAATAATGAAATTTGTGTGCACATCCCTCTAATTGCATAGACACGTTAAGTACATAGATTTTCGAAAGTTGTACTTTTAAGGGGTAAAATGCAAAAAAGGGGTTAAAAATGGTACCAACAAAATGGCCGCTGATAGAATCATGGAATTCGGTGTATAAATTCATCTGACTGCGTACGTGAGAGATAAGGTGTTTTCAAAATGTATACTTTTGAAATAAAAAAAAAGGTTGGAAATACAACCATCCAAACGTCTGTAGCTGAAAATATACTCTCTATCCCCCAATATTTAGGGTATTTATGACTGCTGACTTATATTTACTTTATTAATTGAAGTGTTATTTCCATTATATATATATACTCTACAGAGTAGGAGGGTATATATTTTTTTATTTATAGTTTTAGTACCTCCCGTGCAAATCACCCTACACTACATAAAATTAAAGCTGTTATAACTTCTATACAGATGATCGGAGTACTGTGAAATTTGATAATGCTGTTATAGAAGTTATTTTGGCCGTGGAATATGGCCAATATTGCCACACCCCTTCTCGTACCTCCCACACAAAGTGACAAATCCTTGGTTACAATAAAACCTATATAACATCCATACGGGTAGTCAAAATCATTTCAAATTTCATATTTGAATATGTTTTTATAATTAATTTTAAACCTAAAAATATTAACGCTTTAACCACGCCACTTCTACTACTACTACTACTTCCCACACAATTGTCTCTATCCTAGGTAATATTAAATCCTTCATACTTCCATACTGGTGCATGGAATCCACTATGACTTGATATTTGATCATGTTTATTCAATTGTTTTATAAATGCAGACGAAATGTGTGACACGAACTTCCTAGTACCTTCCACACAAATTATCCTGCCCTTATATCTTCCGTATATATTTATGTTCTCAGAGAGTGATGGTATATAAGTCGGTTTAGTCGACTGAAGCTTACTTACTTGTTAATTGTTTATATTATGTCATTTTATATGTTTGACCATCCATTACCAGGGCATGAAATAATCGATATAGGTTTTTCCATCCTGTTGTCATATAAATATATTAATGTAGTAACGAATTGTTTATTTATTTGTTTAACCTTTAACCTTTGTTTTTTAGAAAAGCCTGATTTGTAGAAATTATTTTAAAGAGTCCAGCTCACTAACGGTATATGATGAAAGCGAAATCTTCATTATATTCAGAACTGAAGTTTCTGAAATCTGTGAAAAGATTTTATGCGTCAGATTTCAAACCGTGGTCCTATATGATCCGTGATCGTTACTTCAGATATACAAAATACCAATTTTCGGCCTCCTCGACGTACACATACACATGCAGCATATATTTCCAAGCCATAACTTCACTCTCTACAGTCCTAACCACTTAGCAGTTCTTAGTTCAGTTCCTGGCTTGATATGTCATCGAGTATGTCATGTCGTACAGCAGACCGCATCAGCATTGCGTGCCTGGATACCTTTCATTCTCTCTATTATCAGTTACAAAGGATCTTTTATTTGGTGTCGAATCCGCAATGAAGAAACACCTAAACTTTGTTCACAAACATTCTCCGATACATGCTCCTTTACAAAAGTGCCGAATGAGAAGAACGGAGGAAGAAGGAAGGAGACAAGAAACGACAAGCGAAAGACGAGTAGAGATTGTCTTTTAATTACAATTCGAAAATTGGTTGGCAATTATTTACATTAACACGATCACAATTCACAGACATGGCTCATGCATCATCGCAAACAGGATGAAAGAAGTAACAACAGAGCGAGCAGAGCCAACCTGGATGCAAACAAATGTTGGTGATATTGTGGCCGCTGGCCTGTGTCGATTGATGTCAAAGATGCAAAAGAAGTGAGTGAAACAAACAGGAAACTGAAAGAAACAAACAGAAGGTAGTTAGACCGAAATTCGTGTTAGATTGGGACGAATTGAATGTAACAGAAATACGGTTTACCGTATGGAGATAGAAAACAATCGGAAAAACATTACCCACTATCAGGAAACAGAGGATTCCGAGTAATGGTATGAGAGGATCGTGGCAAAAGCATAAATTTTTAGTAGTTTTAATCTATATATATAACAAAAGGAAAAGCTAAAGTCGGGCGGGGCCGACTCTATGATACACTCCACTTTCTATCCGAATACAATTCAATTCGGTGAAAAAGTGAAAACGGGAATGTTTTTGGTATCCTGTAAATGTATGTGTTTGACAAAAAATGTTAAATCGGAAAGGACATTTGTATAAGGATATATTGAAACCTGGAACGAAATGGATGAAATATAAAGTGTATAGTTTGGCCAAAATCGGTTAAACTTTTGGGAGCAACATTTGTATTTGGGCTATATTTATATCTGAACCGATCATACCCACTTTCACCATAGTTTTGTTTAGTTGGACTATAAGATGTTGTGCCAATTTTAAAGAAAATCGGGTACAATATTTCTATAGCGCAAAAGTGAAATCGGGAGCGACATTTGTATGGGGGCTATATCTAAATCTGAACCGATGTAGCCCGCTTTAGTCACAGGTGTTTCTAGTTAGATAATAAGATGTTGTGCCCAATTTAAAGAAAATCGAGTACAATATGTGGTTTCTAGAGCGGAAAATGTCAAATCGGGAGCGTCATTTGTATGGGGGCTATATCTAAATCTGGACCGATCTTACCCAATTTCTGCATAGGTGTTTCTAGTTCGATTATAAGATGTTGTGCCAAATTTAAAGACAATCGAGTACAATATGTGGTTTCTAGAGCGGAAAATGTCAAATCGGGAGCGACATTTGTATGGGAGCTATATATAAATCTGACCTATATTCACCATGGGTGTTTCTAGTGGAAATATAAGATGTTTTACCAAATCTGAAGACAATCTGATACAATATGTGGTTTCTAGAGCGGAAAAAGTCAAATCGGGAGCGAAATTTGTATGGGGGCTATATTTAAATCTGAACCGATTTGACCTAATTTCACCATAGATGTTCCTAGTTTAAATATAAGATGTTTTGCCAAATCTGAAGACAATATGTGGTTTCTAGAGCGGAAAAAGTCAAATCGGGAGCGAAATTTGTATGGGAGCTATATATAAATCTGAACCGATCTGAGCTATATTCACCATGGGTGTTTCTAGTAGAAATATAAGATGTTTTACCAAATCTAAAGACAATCTGATACAATATGTGGTTTCTAGAGTGGAAAAAGTCAAATCGGGAGCGAAATTTGTATGGGAGCTATATATAAATCTGAACCGATCTAACATCTTTTTTCCACAGGTGTTTCTAGTTGAAATATAAGATGTTTTGCCAATTTTAAAGAAAAATCTGTTGTAATATGTGGTATATAGAGTGAAAAGAGTCAAATCGGGAGTGAAATTCGTATGGGGGCTATATCTAAATCTGAACCGATTTTTTTCAAATTAAATATCGTTCGTCCTTGTCCCGAAAAACTTCGTTGTGCAAAGTTTCATTTGGTTCTGTCGACAATTGCGACCTGTATCGTGATTACAAGAATAGATGGACGGACAGACAGACGGACGGGCATTGCTAAATCGATTCAAAAAATGATTCTAAGTCGGTCGGTATAATTAACAATGGGTCTATCTCGTTTCCTTTTGGGTGTTACAAACAAATGCACAAAGACATAATACTCTCGTGGAGTGTATAAAAATGAATCTGTGCTTGTTTGTTTGTTCTTTATAGAAGCCTAAACTACTGGGCTGGTCGTTTTGAAATTTTCAGAGTATTTTCATACTTTTTTCAGTGGGCGTGGCACCTCCCACACAAATTGGGAATTTATTCGTTTTTTATAAATTAGCATATTCGGAGTACTGTTGCAACTATAGTCTTGAATTTGTGTGTTCACTAGTTGTTAGTCCGCACAGTTGTGCCAAAAATGGGCGGTATTGGAAAAGTGGGCGTGGCACCTTCCACACGAAGTTAAAACCCATTTTCGAATATTGTCAGTTCTAGGACACCTAGAATGCTGATAAAATCTATGTTAGGGTATATTCGATACCGATACTCCTAAATATTCGACACCGAGAATCCTAAACAGAGAGGGAAATTTTGATTTGAATTTTATAAAATTACACATTTTCTTTGGAATTTCTTAGCACAATAGTAAAACTGCCAGGTTACAAAAAATAAGAAATATCTATTCGTCAAATACCGACTTAAGCCAAGAAAACGGAAATTATATATTTTTTTAGTTTTTGTGTTCGTCAAATACCGACTTAAGTCAAGAAAACGGAAATTATATATTTTTTTAGTTTTTGTGCCGTTTGATTAGTGAACGATTTGATTGATTTTTTATGTGTTTTGAATGTAGTACATTCGAATTCCCGCTCTTCTTACGAATGACGGTTTTTGTTTCGGTAATGGAAAGGAGGAGAATCACACTCAACCAAAAATGAGTTTGTTTTTCGACATTTCTTCTTCTATTCACCATAAACTAACGTTCTATTCTTCAATGTTTTCCACAAAACACATAAATTTTTTAGCATCTCAGGGAAGTACCATGATTATAATTGGTACATATATTACCGATCAGGAGAAAATTATTTATTTGGAGTATTATTTAGTTGAAATTTTACCGTTTGAATGTTTGCCTGGCGAAGCTAGTGTGATTATAAAACGAAACCAAAAACCGAAAGCTAAGAACGGTCTGGGTAGACTATATGAAATTATACGAACTGACAAAAAGTGCCAACTTTGAACATATACCAGAGGAGGAAATCTTTAAGCGCTGACAATGTTCCACTAGTAACACATGCAAATGCAGAATCCCCAAAAATATTAGGGACTTTTGAAATTTTGGCATTTCTTCATTGTAAACATTATGTCCAATCTCCTAAAGTAGGAGAACAATCGCAAAATGTATTGTACAACAATATTTTGAGCTAGGAAGTTCAAATATTTCATAAATATGTCTAATGGTTGTAGATCGGTTGGGATTGAAAGTGGGCGAAACCGGCCCAGAAGGAAAAATGTTGCCAAACAAGGACCGGAAATCTCCCAATATTTATATTATGTTGCCAAACAAGGACCGGAAATCTCCCAATATTTATATTATTTAAGCATTTTTTTTGAAAATTTCTGAAATTCGTCGCATACATTTCTCTTGTAGCATGAAATCAGAAGAAATTAAATACAAGATTTAGCGCGAACAAAAAAATATCTCTCGATATTCGGGAAAAAATTAGTAAAAAGGAAGTAGCTGTACCTAGAATCATGAGTTTTCTTATTAGTGACCTATAGTAATAATCTCGTTCTTGGGAGGGAAATCATGTCGCACGGTTTTATTGTAACATCTTATGTGAAGTTTTCCTCCCAATTTATCCATTGAAAGATCAATATTTCAGATGTTTTTTTTTTCAAAAAATAGCTTTTTGTAAGACTAGCATGTCTCTACGATGCAAATAACCCCATATTTCAGTTTTTACATCACATTAAGCCACTGAGAACAAACCGTAAGAAAAAATTTTCGGTACTAAACGGGTTATGAAGTTCTAAAAATTGCAATTGGTGATCAGGTATTGATCAACATCCAACAAAAACACAAATCGAACTAAAACAAGTAAGGAAAGGTTAAAGTCGGGCGGGGCCGACTATATGATACACTCCACTTTCTATCCGAATACAATTCAATTCGGTAAAAAAGTGAAAACGGGATTTTTGTATGCTTCTAATCATAGACTATTATGACTTGACCCAATTTGTCAAATCAAGAAGAATGGTTGTATCGGGACTACACACATACATGGAATAAAGTGACTCTCTTGCACAATAGATTCTACCAGTTCAAGTATAAGGTGTTATGCTCAGTTTGAAGAAATTCGGTGAAAGTGCCTGGTTTCTGGGGCGGTGTTATGCTCAGTTTGAAGAAATTCGGTGAAAGTGCCTGGTTTCTGGGGCGGAAAAAGTCAAGCCGGATGCGAAATTTGTATGGGAGATATATATAAATCTGAACCGATCTGACCTATGTTCACCATTGCTGTTTATAGGACAAATATAATATATTTCGCCTAATTTGAGGAGGATCTTTTAAAATATGTGGTTTCTAGAGCAGAAAAAGTCAAATCGGGAGCGAAATTTTAATGTGAGCTATATCAATCTGAACCGATCTGACCCATTTTCACCATTGGTGTTCCTGCTTTAAATATAAGACGTTTTGCCAAATCTGAAGACAATCTGATACTAGAGCGGAAAAAGTCAAATAGGGAGCGAAATTTGTATGGGAGCTATATATAAATCTGAAACGATGTAACAAATTTTTACCACAGGTGTTTCTAGTTGAGATATAAGATGTTTTCCCAATTTTGAAGAAAATCTGTTGTAATATGTGGTATCTAGAGTGAAAAGAGTCAAATCGGGAGTGAAATTCGTATGGGGGCTATATCTAAATCTGAACCGATTTTCTTCAAATAAAGTATAAATATGGAAGTTATTGCGGTTTTAAAAAAAAATACAAAAAATTGCACAAAAATGTTATAATTCTGCCCTCTATTCTGAGTTAAACTTTTTGATATGGTTTGATAAGGCTCGGACCACATTTTAATTCCTAGCAGGTTTTTTCTAACTACCAATCTCACTGTGAATTTTATTCAAGAAAAACCTGATTTATAGAGTTTATTTTGAACGCCTCCAGCTCACGAATGGACAATAATAAAAGCGAAATATTTTGGGAGAACACATAAAACAATTCAATCTTTCATTTTAGCCGGGAACATCCACATCAGTATATTTTCCCTTAAACAAAAAGTTTTTCTACAAAAATATTAGACTTCGAGAAATTGCGGTTTTATAGCAAAAACTTGCTAATTTTCTCTTCCGGTCCGATATCTGTTCTCTCACCCAGTAAGTCAGGTTCTGTTGATTTTTAGAGGGTGTATAGAAGTTCCAAATTATTTTTTTTAGTAATTACACAATTGTTTTACCAAATTTGGATCCTTTTCGAATGAAGGTGTTTCCCTTGATTATATCTACATAACATTTAGTTAGTTCTCGAACCCGGAGTTATCGTGTGGCATCGTTAAAGTTGAATCACCGTGTTACATTACCCCCGATAACATCGGTGTACACTACATTGTACCATGATGTACAGCCACCTGAACTATGTACTGCTTCCACAGGAACAGAAAACCATCAGCAAATGAGCAACACAACGCGGCCGGGAAAGCCATTCGTCGGGGTATGTTAGTTAGTGAGGCCACAGCGTAAAGCTTAGTGTACAATTGTGCAATGCCTCGTCTGTGTTGGCCACAAACTTTTTGGTTGTTTCATTTCATTCGCCAGGCCATGGCAGGTATATTAATTTATTGGACTCATGTTACTGGTGAGTCGTCGTCGATATTGATACAAATCCATTTTCGATCGCCACGCATAGATATGCGCAGAACATCAGCCCATGCGGCCGGCCTGGCCTGTTGGTGGAGTTGGGGTGACGTCGGGCCAAGGGAGGAGGAGGAGGAGGACGACAACGGCGAGATGGCGGGAATCAATTCCAGGCAATGCATCATCAAAGGAGTTCATATTTTACAGAGTTGCGTACAATTATGTACATTTACTTTAAATAACGAACGTTTTGATGGACCTTTTTGTGGTGCACACTCGCAATTTCGCATTTGCGATCACATGCTGCGATCGGCAGCGGTTGGTTGTTGGTCGCAGCACTATACAGGACTGTAGTGGATGGACTGGAGTGAGTGTATGTTGTTCATGATAATAATGATGACTGCAACAACGACGACCATGTTTGATGCCGGTCTAGCTGCTGCTGCTCCCGATGATGATGACGATGGTGATGGTGGTGCCGGTGTTGCTGTTGGTGATGTTTTGGGTGCTGAATATAACAACAACATAGTGTTGATTGCTACCATTTGCCTGGCTACTGATCATGCCCGAACAGTAGGTGAAACAGTCAGTCCATGACTATGACTATGATGCCCGGCTGGGGCCATAATAACATGCGATAGTAATAGATCGCGCGCATATTGCAGCCTGTTGCAAATGTTCATCACGTGAACATTGATGTTATGCATGTCGACCTGTTCGTCCTTTCCCGCGTCGCCCGCTTCAATTCTTGCAACATCAGTTGTTTTTCGTTCGATCGTTCGTTAGTTCGTCTTTTCTCATTCATGTGAAATGTTTTTACTCCTTGGGTCGTGTACATGGTTTCTCTGCAAATATGTTTTCTTTAATTAGTTCAATCGATTAGTTTTTTGATTTGCACTCTCTTTGGATTTGCACAGGCAGCACATCATGACCATGGCAGGTTAATCATTCGAAATCATGGGAATTGGGTTGGGGTATTTTAATAAAAAGTATGCAGTATCTGATGTCAGGCTAAGGGACTATGGTTGGTATGCTAAAATGGAAGCCTTTCTCTAGACCCTGCACTTCAAATCGTAATGATTTCATTGTAGCAGAAATGATAACCTTCTTATCTATTCCAAGCAAAAACTTGGTAATGACACCTCATTATTTTTAGCATTACCTAGTAATGCCAGCTCGTTACGTCCTGCATTATTTTGAAGTATGAAATAATTACTTCCTAATAATGGTTTAAATAAGTAAATAGTTATTGGTAAGTTAAATTTCATAGAACTTCAGATTTTAAAAATTAATTTTCTACATTTTTGTGGTGAGTCCGAGAATAGCAGTGCTGTTGTTATCGCACAAAAATTGATTTCAAATTATTGGCATACCATTTGTATTTGATTACAAAGGTACTTCTAAGTAGAGGGTGTTTTCATCACTTATTAAGCACATTAACGATAATATATTATTTGGCTACTTATCAATGATGACTTATTTTGTATCTTCCTGAGGCCACTTATTTTACAATTCGTTAAGAAGAACTTACTTATTAACTTTTCGAAAGCGTGCGTGGAAGTACTTTTTTTATCAAGTTTTTGTAAGCGTGCGTGGAAGTACTTATTTTTTTACAATCCCTTTATAAAAATAATTAGAAACGGATCCGAAAAATAAGTAGTGAAGGTTTTTGAGTTTGCCTTATTCCCCACATTACTTGGTAATGAGAGTTTTTGCTAGGTTCCTTCAAATTTCAAGATCAAATCAAATTACCACTGGTGGAACACAGGGTTGTTCCTTCCATGTTAGCTTCATTGCCCAAAAAAGATCAAGATAAAAGTGGGTAATGCCTTGTATATTCCTCATCTTCATCAAATGTGCGACTATGCGACCAAAAAATAAAAATTTAAGCATACTTATTCATAGAATAACAGGTTAGGAAAGGCTAAAGGCGGTTGGGCGACTATATTATACCTACCTCTTTTAACACGAGTCGGTGGAAAAGGTGCATCTAGTTGAAATATAACGTGTTCTGCTAAAAAAGATCTAAATATGTAAAGTTATGTGGTTTCTAGAGCGAAAAAGTCAAATAGGGAAAGACATTTGTATGGGGAGTATATCAAGACGATGTGACCCACTTTCATCAGAGGAGCTTACAAATGAAATATAACATGTTTTGCCAAATTTGATGAAAATCGGTCAAACCGGGTCAGATCAAAACCGAGCGATATATAAGTCTGAACCGCTTTGACCCACTTTCATTATAGATTTTCTTAGTTAAAAACAAATTAAATTTCGTTATGTTCGTCCGGGCCGAATCTTATATACCCTCCACCACGGAGAGCATTCCATAGTATTACCGGTAGATTAGAGGCTGTCAACTTAACAAAGAGGTAAAGTAACATATTTTGAAAATTGTGATATTTTAAATGCGCATTACTATATTTGTTTACTACTTTAAACTATAAGGCATACTTATGCGCACTGTTTTAAATAAGTTTCATTGCTTTTTAGAACTACCTAACCCATTAAAGGCCGACAATTTTTTCTTACTGTTGGTTCTCAGTGAGTTAAATGCGATGTAAAAACTGAAATATTGAGTTATTTGCATCGTAAACACATTTTAGTCTTCAAAAAGCTAATTTTTGAAAAAAGAAAATCTGAAATTTTAACCTTTCAATGTATAAATTGGGAGGAAAACTACACATAAGATGTTACAATAAAATCGTGCGATATGAGTTCCCTCCCGAGAACCAGATTATATAGAAGTGAAACTATAGGTCGCTAGTAGGAAAACTCGTACTCAGTTTGTTATTTTGACTTTTTTACAGGACTTTTAATTTCCAAAGGATGTACATGTTTCCTATAATTTAGTTTCATACTTTTGCGTGTATTGTACAACGATATGGGTATCAAATGAAAGAGAAGAACATCTGCTAAATATACTTTAAATTGCATGCGTCTATCTGTGTTAATTTAACATTAACAACCATTTCAATTGTTCCCCTTTAAAAAGTTTATATAGATTGTTCATGTTATTATTTTTAAGGGGGAAAATATGAAATGGTTGAATTTCTTTCCAAAAATTAGCATTATGTAAGACTAGAATGTGTTTACGGTGCAAATAACCCCAAATTTCAGTTTTTACTTCACATTTAACCCACTGAATATTACCAGTATGTAAACAAGTAAGAAGCCTAAAGTCGGGCGGGGCCGACTATATGATACACCCCACTTTCTATCCGAATACAATGCAACTCGGTAAAAAGTGAAAACGGGAAGAATTTTTGTATGTTTCCTAATCATAGGCTAATATTACCTGGTCCAATTTGTCAAATCGAAAAGAATATTTGTATCGGGGCTATATCCAAACATGAAATAAAGTGACTACTTACAAAATAAGTTCTACCATTTCAAATATAACGTGTTGTGCTCCCTTCAAAGAAATTGGGTAAGATCGGTTCAGATTTAGATATAGCTCCCATACAAATGTCGCTCCCGATTTGATATTTTCCGCTCTAGAAACCACATATTGTACCCGATTTTCTTTAAATTTGGCACAACATCTTATAATCCAACTATAAACACCTATGCAAAAATTGGGTAAGATCAGTTTAGATTTAGATATAGCTCCCATACAAATGTCGCTCCCGATTTGACATTTTCGCTCTAGAAACCACATATTGTACCCGATTTTCTTTAAATTTGGCACAACATCTTATAATCCAACTATAAACACCTATGCAAAAATTGGGTAAGATCGGTTTAGATTTAGATATAGCTCCCATACAAATGTCGCTCCCGATTTGACATTTTCCGCTCTAGAAACCACATATTGTACCCGATTTTCTTTAAATTTGGCACAACATCTTATAATCCAACTATAAACACCGTTGCAGAAAGTAGGTAAGATCGGTTCAGATTTAGATATAGCCCCCAAACAAATGTAGCTCCTGATTTGACTTTTGCCGCTTTAGATCGATTTTCTTTAAATTTGGCACAACAGCTTATAATCCAAGTAAAAAACCTATGGTGAAAGTGGCTAAGATCGGTTCAGATTTAGATATAGCGCAAATACAAATGTTGCTCCCAAATGTTTAACCGATTTTGGCCAAACTATACGAATTATATTTCACCTATTTCGTTCCAGATTTCAATATACTCCCATACAAATGTCCTTTCCGATATAACATTTTTTGTCAAACACACACATTTACAGGATGCAAAAATCCTGCCCGTTTTCACTTTTTCACCGAATTAAATTGTATTCGGATAGAAAGTGGAGTGTATCATAGAGTCGGCCCCGCCCGACTTTAACCTTTCCTTACTTGTTAACAATGGGTCTATCTCTCTTCCTTTTGGGTGTTACAAACAAATGCACAAAGACATAATACTCTCGTGGAGTGTATAAAAATTGCTGGCCCTTAATGGGTTAGAAAATTCTAAAAATTGCATTTGGTTATCAAAACCTCTCCAAAGTGCCCCTAAAAACACAAATCGAACTAAAAATGTGGAAGTTATTACGGTTTTTATAAAAAATTCATCAAAAATTGCACTAAAATAGTAGAAATCTATACACTGGGTCATATTGCAAGTTTTTAATATGGTTTGATAAGGTTTTGGTCGGATTTTTATTTCTAGCGTTTTTTTAAATACCATTCTCATCGTGAATTTTATTCAAGAAAAACCTGATTTACAAAGGTTATTTTGAACGCGTCCAGCTCTAGAACGGACAATGATTTGGGAGACATATTTTCGGAGAATACATAAAACATTTCATTTTAGTCGGGGACATCAACAACATTTTTTCCTTCCTCACAAAAGAAGCCACTCTAATGTTTATACTATATATATCGAAACAATATTTCAAATCAGTTCAAAAATTATATATAAGGCAGCAATCTCCAAAAAAGCTTAAACACCCTAAATATTGGGGGTAGTGGATGCATTTTCAGCTACAGTCGTTTGGTTCGTTGTATTTTCATCCTATTTTAATTCCAAAAGTACTAATATTGAAAATCACCGAATTTCGTGCTTCTTTCTGTTGTCGTTTAATTGGTACCATTTTTATCCCATTTCATCACCTACAAATAAGATTTGCTATAAGGGAAATGCGCATACCAAATATCAAAGAAATATAAGCAGACATATTTAAAAATATGCTTAAATACGATAAATATTAGAGGTTATTTGGGGTATTTTCAGTCCTTGTGTGGAAAAATGTTTCGCTGTTTATCGATTTTGCCCAGTTGCAATCAATCTCAGGTCGATATTTCAAGGTGTTACAAACGGAATGGCAAAAATAGAACCCCTTTCTGTGATGGAGGGTATAGAAATAAAACACCTCTATATTAAAAGTAGTGGTGCTTTTGCGTTACAAATTCAAAGGGAGTTTGTTCCAAAGATGAATGCTAAATGTATAGAATTTCCTCTCAGAAGTTAGACAATCAATGCTGAGATGTAAAAGCTTCACTCCTGTGTTAGAGCGGTCGAATTTGAAGTGATTGAATACTTATTCTGGCTCCTTGGTGTAAAAGATCTTATGGAGTTGCATTAAACATTTAGTTTTCAGAAGGTTTTCAAAAGATATGTTTACTATTTAATAAGCGAATTGAGCTATTCGGTCATGTCTCTTCTTCTTAAATATATATCTTGCTATGTCACTGTAGGCCACCTTCAGTTTTTGCACTATATTCGCCGTCGCACAGTGTGACCTTTTCACTTTTTTCGTAGCAAAAATCATAACTACGGATCTAGTGAAGATATTTACAAAGGCAAAAATTTGTTGCGAAGAAGTCGCTTTAAAATGAGACTAGGCAATCGATCGGAGACTTACTGGGAGCTTTAAAACCAGACGTCTGATATGGGTTTTCTTTCTTCTGATGTTTTAAATCTTTATTATACCTTCAATCTACAGATTAGGAGGGTATATATCACTTACTTTTAAAATATTGATTTGGTGTATTATTTTGATTTGCGAAATGTTTGCACCCATCCATTTTGTGGAAATTTTAACAAATTGAAACAATCGCAGCTATCGATGTCAAATACCGTACCGCTTGACATGGAATGACTCATATATTTTATGGTAAACACTAGGGCTGTTTTTCTTAAAGCCGGGATAACAAGCAGCGATAACAAAAACGTCAATAAAAATTTATTTTTTTGCTCAAATAAAAAATTCTTTTTTCACATTGTCGCCAAATACAATATAAATATATGTGTCAAAACAAGTTTTCAAAAAAATATTTTGTGTTGACTTTATTGGACATAGCCTCGATAACCATCATTTTGACTTACACTGGATAATTATCCAGGCTAAGACAATAATTTTTAACACAAAATTTTTTTTTCAAAATTTGTTTTCACACACACATTGATATCGTTTTTGGCGACAATTTTAAAAAAGATTTTTTTATTTTCAGTTAAATTTTAACATTTTATTTAGATTTTTGTTATCGCAGCTTAGATATCCAGTCTTAAAGAAGAACAACAATTACAGTAAGTAATTGATATTATCTATTCAACTGCATCCTCCGATATGAGTACCCTTTATTGTTGATTTAATATTTAAAATGCACAGTTTTACAACGATCATTTAGGAAGGTGTTAACAAGTATTGACCACTTTTTGTCGTTTAGCTACGCCATTTTAAATTAAGTAACCATAGACATTCCACTAATTTATATCATTTCAAATTGTTTATAAATATATCGCACCATGCATGGCCTCTATGTAATGGTGAGCAGACCAAGAAACATTTAGTATCTCGTGTGACAGGCTGAGCATTGGTACAGGAATGGCATCCGCAACTGCGGCGAACAACTGCAAACAGCAACAGCATCAGCAACAAAAGTATTGACATAGTTCAGATCATAAATTATGCTAATAACATGTAAGTGCGTTAAATGTACATAACTTTTTTAACAACATTACAACCACCAGCAGCAGCAACAGCTACAGCAATTGCAGCATGCAAAAACTGTTTAAATGGTTGGCAAATCGTTGGTAATATGTTGCACGTATGACGATACACACGTACCACTGAGGAGTACACGTTCAGATGTATGAGGCTGTTGTTGCTGGTGCTAGTGCTGCTGCTGCCCCGTGTAATGTATGAACTAAGTGAATGATCAGCAACAACAAGAGCGTAGAAATCACTGTGAATATCGTTAAATATCATGTATGATCGTAACTTCCAAAAAGTTCTACTCACAGTCTCAGGAATCTCCAAGTTATATGGGTGGGGTGTAGCAAAAGTTTTTCAATTTTTACTACCGATGGTACTTAATGATAATGATATGAGCCTCCAAACTCGATTTCTAAAGGGTGATTTTTTAAGAGCTTGATAACTTTTTTTTTTTAAAAAAACGCATAAAATTTGCAAAATCTCATCGGTTCTTTATTTGAAACGTTAGATTGGTCCATGACATTTACTTTTTGAAGATAATTTCATTTAAATGTTGACCGCGGCTGCGTCTTAGGTGGTCCATCCGCTTAGTCCAATTTTGGCATTTCCACGTTTTTGAGTAACAGAGACCCAATTGGTGCGAACGGCGACGAATCGAAAATTGGTGGTCATCATTAACACTGGCCGATACAGCTGCGATATTTTCTTCAGTTCGCACTCTACGTAAGCGTGTTGGTGGTTTAATGTCCAACAATGTAAATTTGGTGCGAAATTTAGTCACAATAGCCCGAATAGCCGCTTCAGTGGGTCGATTAAACTGACCATAAAATGGAAGCGCGCAATGAACTTTCTTAACAGATTTAGATATAGCCCCCATACAAATGTCGCTCCCGATTTGACATTTTCCGCTCTAGAAACCACATATTGTACCCGATTTTCTTTAAATTTGGCACAACATCTTATAATCAAACTAGAAACACTTATGCAAAAATTGGGTAAGATCGGTTCAGATTTAGATATAGCCCCCATACAAATGTCGCTCCCGATTTGACATTTTCTACTCTAGAAACGACATATTGTACCCGATTTTCTTTAAATTTGGCACAACATCTTATAATCAAACTAGAAACACCTATGCAAAAATTGGGTAAGATCGGTTCAGATTTAGATATAGCCCCCATACAAATGTCGCTCCCGATTTGACATTTTCCACTCTAGAAACGACATATTGTACTCGATTTTCTTTAAATTTGGCACAACATCTTATAATCAGACTAGAAACACATATGCAAAAATTGGGTAAGATCGGTTCAGATTTAGATATAGCCAAATACAAATGTTTCTCCCAAATGTTTAACCGATTTTGGCCAAACTATACATATTATACATATTTCCGATTTAACATTTTTTGTCAAACACACACATTTAGAGGATACAAAAATCATTCCCGTTTTCGCTTTTTCACCGAATTAAATTGTATAAGGATAGAAAGTGGAGTGTATCATAGAGTCGGCCCCGCCCGAATTTAGCCTTTCCTTACTTGTTATATTTTAATTAACAGCAGCCAATTTTAGCAGACTGAAATTTCTTTGGCAGTGTGAATGGGGATGTAAGATTGCAGAATAACTGCTGTTATGTCAAAAACAGTTGCAAAGAAAAGTGTCTGCTGATAGGCAGTAGATAATCGCTGCTTTTTATTAACCGACTTGTTCTCTAAGTGTAGAATTTCTTTCTTTAAATAGTTGCTTGAAAGTACATACATATTTTGAAGAAATATTACACAAAAAACGATCGAATTCTCGGCGCTTGATCCTCCTTCAGACCCCGCATTTGTATACCCTCTACTAGGGTATTATGTCTTTTTGCATTTGTTTGTAACATCCAAAAGGAAGCGATATAGACCCATTGTTAATTATACCGATCGACTTAGAATCACTTTGTGAACCGATTTAGCCATGTCCGTCTGTCTGTCCGTTCATCTATTCTTGTAATCAAAGTACAGAAGTCGGTTCAGATATAGCTCCCATGTAAATTTCGGCCTCCATATAACTTTTTGCGCGCTAAAGACCACATATTTTGAACGATTTTCTTCAAGTTTATCACAAACCTTATATGAAGTGGAAAAATCTGTGGTGAAAGTGGGTCAGATCGGTTCAGGTTCAGATATATCTCCCATACAAATATCCATTTAACATTTTGGGCTCTAGAAACCATATATTGTTATCGATTTTCTTCAACTTTGCAATAGAAATTTGTATTTTAACTGGAAACATTATGTGGGTCGATTGATATAGGTCTCATAAAAATTTCGCTCCCGATTTGACCATATATTTTAACTGATGTCGTTCCAAAGTTGAAAAAATACATTATATTCCAACTAGAAAAACCTATAGTGAATTTCAGCCACATCTTTTCAGTTTTTATTACAGCCATCATACAAATGTCCTTTTGTCTCTCAAGGTATTATAGATTTTGATCTAATTAAGCAGAACACGTTATATGACATGTTGTGAAAGTAGGTCACATCGGTTCATGATAGTTTCCCGATTTGTAATGAGGTAGAAAGTTGAGGGTATTATATAGTCGGCCCCATCCGACTTTACACTTTCCTTACTTGTTTTCTATAATAAATGCAGAAAATTGGATATGGTTGTTGACAAAGTATGGGCCTAAATATGATGTCTAATCAGTTTTGGGGTTTTTAATTTATACTTGAGTTACATGAGTAAGAGGATGTTCACTCAAAAATTTTATACGCATATACCGATTAAATAAAAACTATTTGGAAATGTTTTTTTTTCATTTTTATAATCTTAAATATGTATAAATTCGAATAAAAAATACAGCTTTTTTGTACTCGATGAAATGCAAGACGAAAAACACCTACAAATTTTAACTCCAAAAAACCTTCCTACGTAGATCAAAGTTACTGAATTTGTTGTTTCTCTTTTGAATAATACTTGTTACATATGTACACAAAAACAAAAATACTAACTCTGAAAAATATTTGACAGTGAAGTGAGAAATATGACAAAAAAGTTTCTTTTGTGGGAAAAATTAGTTTATTTGCGGTAAACATGTCATCAGTTGTTGTAAATGAACAAAGAGAAATATGTTTCTTCGTTTGTCGAAATGGATTTGTATTATCATTACAAACTCCCAAAACATTTAGAAGTAACAGAAACCCTTGTTGTTGCATCTATGATGAAAATATGTCACATCGGCTCAGATTTAGATACAGCTCCATAAAAATGTCGCATCGCAAATGTTATATCTTAGCGCTCTACAAACCACGCTTTGCAAACGGAATATACGAATAGCCACACCATATTATATTTGACCTGTGAACATCTGTTGTGGAAATGGAATATGTGGGTCAATGTTTTGATATAGCCCTTATACAAATGTCCCACTTGATTTCTATATTCAGAGAGGGGTTTTGAAGGAGGAGGGGTCGTTTGAATTGAAAGAAATTTAAAAATGCAAATTGTATTTTATTTAAAAATTAAAGCATTGCACTTTCGTTTGTATAAGTAGAAAATGCCTACATAAAAAATTGTTAGGCTACTCCAATAATTTTTCGCAGAAGAATCTCGTCAATAGATTTTTACATAATTATTAATTTAGAGGTAAATTACATAGTTTTTGCTGTAACTCTTACTCAGGTTCGAAATCAAAGTATTTTAAAAATAAGTGTGTCACATTTATTTGTTTCGGTTGCTAGCAGAGCAGACGATCGTTTCAAGGGATGCTACTCCCCCTTATCAAAATCGTCAAAATCGGATGAAGCGATCCAAGGTTATGATATCGTTAAAGAAGCGATATTTTCACAAAAACTCACAAGAACGTAAAACGCAAACCACGTATTACTTTGAAATACGGTAAACGATACCACTAGCAGAATGTAAGTGCCAAATTTCATTAAAAATGGAGGGAATGAATATCCACATCAATGGTTTTCGCTCGTTTTTCCCAATTACCCATTATTATTACATTTGATGTAATGTTACTCATATTACTTTGCTACATACTAACTATATTATGAAGTAAGTCGTTACGGGCCGGAAATTATGATGGAGGTAGTGTTCTAATTGGCTGTCTCCATTCCAATATACCAGCACAAATTAAATGAATGTTTCTAATAATTGACATTCTGTCAATTCACACTCAAGGTAGCTTTATTAGCTTAATAGAGCCCCAAGTATACATAAATGGTCTATAAACATAAAACGAAATTTGAACAGTTGTTATGGATCGATGTACAGGGTCCGCCAAATAACTTTTTTTTGAAAATGCTATAAAAAAACTACTGAATATGTTCTCAATTTTTTTTATTTGAAAGTACAGTCCTTCCGGTTAATAATGGAAAATAATTTCATTCAAATTACTGCCTCGGTACCCCACAAATAATAGTCCAACGGTTGATTAGTTAAAAAAAAAAAACGTTAGATGGCGGACCCTATACAATGAAAGAAAAAGCTGAATTCTCCTTATGAAAGATTGCGTTGCATCAATGATCTGTCAATGTTTTATTTAATTATCCATCAATGAATGTTTCATTAGTGTTAGATTAATGTAAAGTGACATTACTACAGTGAAATATTGTGATGTTGATGTAAATATACATGTCATTAATGAAATGTTCGTTAATGCTTGTGCTAATTAAGCAGTTACATTAGTTTAATGACATTGACAATGTATTCATTGTTAAATTTTTGCATCAAAAATGATTTATATTTGGCTGTAGACTCGAAGACTACAATAATATCTATACTTTTTATATTTTTACTCTTATAAATTTAGGTTATATTACACCTTCTTATACATTCAATAAATGGTAATAATGATAGCTACAAGTGCTTCGAATTTCACTTTCACATAGAAACAGTGGTTTAGGAACAGTCCCCAAAAAACATGAGAATTTTTCAAAAAAAAGTATATAAAATTAAAGCAATTTTGTTTTATTTTTTATAGATAACATTCTAACGCAGACGATTTTTTTATCATGATTTTCTAAATTGATGTTTTAATAACGTGAAACCCCTTTTATAAGTTAGAAAACAGAATATTTATTTTGTAATAGATATTGACATAGTTTCCTCGTTATAATGTTAGTTATCTAAAAATAGAACTGATTTTTTCCTGCAATTACTTTTCAGTGTGAATAATCGGTTGTGGTAGGACCTATATTTATAACATGGCATTACCAATATTAATCGTAACTTCGACGAAAATTGGAAGTTTAGTAAATAAGTAAAAATATTCATAAACAAGTAAAAACGGCGTTAAGTTCGGCCGGGCCGAACTTTATATACCCTCCACCATGGATTGTATTTCATAGAGGCTATCGATTTTCGTAGAAGTGCAGTACTATTACAGGAAAATAAAACCAAAACAAATACAAATATTGAAAAAATAATTTTATAAAGAAATATAATATTTTTAGTATTTCAAATCACACTTATAAGGCAAGGCTAACAATACGTTTACAATATATATATATATATATATATATATATATATCGAAATAATACTTCAAGTCTATTCAAAAAATAAATATTCATATATATTTATATTTTCTAAAATGCCATAAATATTTGTAGATAGTCTGTGATACAGTTGGTTGTATTTCCACAAATGTTAAAATATGTCTTCCAGGACAAATCGATTTCCTCCACTGAAATGATTTTCCTTCACAATATTTATGAAGCGATTTCATAAAAGGTATTTCAAAAATTTCGTGAAATTTTCTTAATATGTATGAAAAAATCATAAATAAAATTTCATACTACACAAAATAAAATTGTTAAATTAGTGAAACTTAGTTTCATTAGATGAAAGAAAAATGTAATTGGTTGAAATAAAAATTTCTTAAAGATTATGAAATTTGTCGTAGCCAATAAAATATTTGTGTTATGAAATGTCTTCCTGAATATAATGATAACTTACAGATAGATTTTTAGTGTGTAGACTTTATTCGTTTAAATTCTGAACTAATAGCAATTCTCATTTCTCCTATGATTTCTCTGACATAAGTACGTACCATAACTTGGCTCAAAGACATACTAATTACACCGATTCTCACAATGAAGGGATGCATCGACTGGTCAGTCAACCTATTTCCTTCATATAAAATTAGTCAGTAATTTTTGGGTTTTGTTTGTTCATATTGTAAACTTCAGTAGAAACTAATAATATTTACGAAACTTTGTCATTGAAATAATGAAGTTTCATAACAAAATCTATTTTATGAAAAATAAGGAGCATGTATGACAAAAGTAGATTGAATGAAGAATTGTAAATCATAATTTCTAAGAAATGTTTCATAAATTCTATGATGAAAAGTCATTCATTTTATGAAATGCTTATTTGGCGACTTTTTAACCAAATTTGTTGATAATATTTACTATGTCCTGACCCATCGTAAATATTATGAAGATAATTCTTTCAGTATATCACTGTGAGGTGTCAATTAAAAATAAAAATTATGGAACATTTTTAAACTGTGCCAAATAAACCATTGGTGTAGCTTTGTTCATTAAATATATTAATTAAATCAAAACTATGTGTTTGCTTTGTATTTGAACTTAGGTTATATCCCTCGCACGGCAAAGTACCTCAGCAATAGCAACAGCCACACGGTCACAGTCACAATCCGACCCGACAGACAGCAGCGATATGGCGATACTCGTACACTGATAACAATCGCAAAATGTTCGTACTTACAACAAACAACATAAGCAGCAACACAAATAATTCTTTTAATGAGATCGTAATCATATCGAAAGAATGAAAATCCCAACAACAACAGTAACAGCAACAGCACGGATCTGAACTTGAGCATACAATTTAAACTGATCCAACTGATCATTTAAACGAAGATGATCCTGAAAGATTCCTCTGCGTTGCTGTCGCCGCGGCAGCAACGTCTGCAGCAAAAAAAAAATAAATCTGCGCATGCGTGAAAGATATTTTGCCACTGATGCTGAGTTGCTGCGGCTGTTGCTGTGTGGGGTAGTCCGGTGTGTTATGGAGACTGATGATGTTAATGGTTGCCGGGGCTGTTAAAATTCGAATGCAACCAACAAGAAAAAAAATCACATCGTCGCAATGATGAGGATCACTTTGGCTGGCCATAGCCAAAGGTAGTACCTACTATTCGGGCAACAACAACATGGAACAATGGAGTTGAAACCATACCACCACTACCACCATCAGCGTCACCGTCATCATCCTCATCAGAGTCAGCGGCAGAAACAACATAAACAACAACAGCAACATCACTAGTCGATGATCTTTACTGATGATTCGTATCGATCTCAGTCTGTTCTGTGGCTGTTTTTTCAGACTTCTTTTCACAGGCCTGTGAATTGATTCGATTTCGAAATGCATGTTTAAATTGCGATTATGTTTGTTGCGATGTTGTTGTTGTTGCTGTTGCTTTCAATGTTTAATGTATGGTTTGTGTTTAGGCAACTTGTTTAGGGTGATATGTTGCTGTTCCTCGTTGTTGCTGGTCGCTGGTTGCTGCTTGTTGGTTGTTGGTTGCTGCTGATGCTGTCGCTGTTACTGTTGCTGGCTGCATTTGTTATCGACATGCTCAGCATGCTTAGGCTTACATGAAAAGCAAACGTCAATATGTCAGCAAGTTTTGTTTCACCTTTTTTTGTTTTGTTTTGGTTTGTTTGCTCCTCTCCTTGATGTGGCTGCTGTTGTTGTTCGTTTCTTTTTTCGCTCTTAGTTACGAGGCTTGTAAGATTTTTCACCACGACAAGGACATGATTTTGTACATGTGACTCAAAAATTCTTGAGATTTTTTAGGTGGTTAAATATTTTCATTGGAGACGAAAAATCGAACACGACTACATCGGGAGCAAAGTTCTGTGACGTCCTCCCTTTTATTGATGAGCGACGGACGTGTAGTGGTCTCACATCATGCTGTTGGATGGAGTTGTGTCCCAGTAGGACTGAGTATCAGAGTCTTCTTAACAAATTTTCATTTTTGCCGGCGGTATTGCGGGATCGCAAGTAATTTATTGTTGTTTCTGCTGTAAATGCTTTTTAAAGTGAAAACCTGATTTTATTTTTAGAAATTTCTGTTCAGCCTACGTTGAAGATATTAATCTTATATCTAAAGTAAAATATCAATATCAAATAAGCCAATTGGTTAAGAACATATATAACGATCGAATTTTTAATATAACCATTTTTAATTTGTTGTCGAACAAAGTCACCAAAAACATTGCAGACCAATGGCATTTGTTCAATATATTTTGAATTAGAATATTTAATATAAATAATTTGAATTTTTGGATTGCACTAACTTACGTCACAAGCTGACTATAAAAATGTAGAATTTTAAAATAATTTCCGATATTCACAGCTTGTAAAAAAGTATAAATATTATTTTATATCTCCAATTTTTATTTTAAATATTTCGAATCAAAATATCAACTTCAGCAACTAATACCTGCAAATGAAGTGTGCATAATTTTTTTGGTGCACAAGCCCATGGAAAAATGTATATAAAATCTATGGTATTGAATTGATTCAAGCTACACTAGGCTTACAACAATGTGATGCAACAAGTAAATAATGACATGTAAAAGGAGTTTTTTTTTAATGCCTATTTAAAACGATATTGGATTAATTGTCGATATAGTGGACTAGAAGATGAGATTACTTGAAACTAACTAAAAGTTAATAAAAAATGTCTGTTCCAAGTGGTTACCCAATAAATATGATATAAATTCACGAATTTTTTATTAAAAACTCACTAAATCTAAATGAAATTCTTCTCCTGAAGAAGTCCTGAAGCAAGCCGTAAAATATTCTGAAAGGGTCCTCAGTATCATTCATGAAAAACTCAAGATTTAATTATAATAATAATTAATTAAGAAATAATTATTCCATCCAAAGCAAATGTGAATGTATGTACAGTACACCAGTAGTATATAAACCAAGCTAAATATTAAAAGAAAATTGTCATTTCGAAAACCAGTGGGACTTTTCGATGCAGTGGAACTGAAACTGGAATAAAATAACTCTTACTGCAAATATTTAAGATATTATTTTTATATTTTTTCTAGGGTTTGGGGTCCGGAAATTCTCGAATCGTTTTTTCCGATTCCCGGGAAAAAAATTTTAAATTTCTCGGGAATTCGGGAAATATTAAAAAAATATTTTTTGTTTGTTTTGAGTAGTAATTTGATTTTACTATATAAATGGGAAATTGCATATATTTACATTACTGACGATAATAATGACCATTTTATACTATGGCTTTAAAGTACTTGTTTTCCCAGAAATAAAAGGAGAAAATCTTCTCAAAGAAGACTTTACTTTACATATGAAACCATTAAGAAATGGTCTAAAAATAAGAATAACATTAAAATTGACACCTGGAAACTTTCATGAGAAATCTAATATGAATAGAAATATACCCTAGGTAAATATACCGTACCCTTTGTAAGAACTAATGACTGCACTATTTCCATGTTTTTATTTTTTATGAATTTATTTAATTAGTATTAACATTTTTAATATTTCTATTTGCATTTACAGCTTAGAATATTTTCTCCCTTTTCTGTAACATATTTTCATCTCTAGACGAATTAATTTTCTAAATTGAAGACTCCATAACATTCTTAGCCATACGGATTCTTTGTTTCTTTAAACATTTTTTAATTTTTATACACTCCACGAGACTATTATGTCTTTGTGCATTTGATCGACTTAGATCGATCGACTTAAAATCACTTTTTGAGTCGATTTGGCAATGTCTGTCTGTCTGTCCGTCCGTCTGTCCATCTATTCTTGTAATCACGATACAGGTCGCAATTGTACACAGAACCAAATGAACCTTTGCACATCGAAGTTTTTCGGTACAACGACGAACGCTATTTAATTTGAAGAAAATCTGTTCAGATTTAGATATAGCCCCCATACGAATTTCACTCCCAATTTGACTCTTTTCACTCTAGATGTGGTAAATTGCAACAGATTTTCTTTAAAATTGGCAAAACATCTTATATTTCAACTAGAAACACCTGTGGTAAAAATGTGTTAGAACGGTTCAGATTTATATATAGCTCCCATACAAATTTCGCTCCCGATTTGACCTTTCCGCTCTAGAAACCACATATTGTATCAGATTGTCTTCAGATTTGGCAAAACATCTTACATTTAAACTAGGAACACCTATGGTGAAAATAGGTTAGATCGGTTCAGATTTATATATAGCTCCCATTAAAATTTCGCTTAACACGTTATATTTGAACTGGTTGGACTTATTGTGAAAGTTGGTTACTATATTCCATGTTTGAATATAAAGGGTGATTTTTTAAGAGCTTGATAACTTTTTTAAAAAAAAAACGCATAAAATTTGCAAAATCTCATCGGTTCTTTATTTGAAACGTTAGATTGGTCCATGACATTTACTTTTTGAAGATAATTTCATTTAAATGTTGACCGCGGCTGCGTCTTAGGTGGTCCATCCGCTTAGTCCAATTTTGGCATTTCCACGTTTTTGAGTAACAGAGACCCAATTGGTGCGAACGGCGACGAATCGAAAATTGGTGGTCATCATTAACACTGGCCGATACAGCTGCGATATTTTCTTCAGTTCGCACTCTACGTAAGCGTGTTGGTGGTTTAATGTCCAACAATGTAAATTTGGTGCGAAATTTAGTCACAATAGCCCGAATAGCCGCTTCAGTGGGTCGATTAAACTGACCATAAAATGGAAGCGCGCAATGAACTTTCTTAACAGAGCACGCATTTTGATAATAAAATTCAATAATTTGCAAGCGTTCTTCGTTTGTAAGACGATTCATGATGAAATGTCAAAGCATACTGAGCATCTTTCTCTTTGACACCATGTCTGAAATCCCACGTGATCTGTCAAATACTAATGCATGAAAATCCTAACCTCAAAAAAATCACTCTTTAGCACCGATATAAATATTTCCGATTTGACAAAATGGACCAGTTAATGTTAGCCTATGATTAGGAAACATACAAAAATTCTTCCCATTTTCAAGCAAAATTTGAAGACAATCGGACACAATATGTGCTTTCTAGAGCGGAAAAAGTCAAATCGGGAGAGAAATTTATATGGGATCTATATATCAATCTGAACCTATTTAAAACATTTGCACCAAAACTGTTTCTAGTTGAAATATGAGATGTTTTGCAAATTTTGAAGAAAATATGTGGTATCTAGAGTGAAAAGAGTCAAATCGGGAGTGAAGTTCGTATGGGGGCTATATCTAAATCTGAACCGACAGACAGACAGACGGACATTGCTAAATCGATTCAAACAGTGATTCTAAGTCGATCGGTATAATTAACAATGGGTCTATCTCCCTCCCTTTTGGGTGTTACAAACAAATGCACAAAGACATAATACTTATCAAAAAAGTACGTAAATCTTGCAATAGTGTACACGGTGTAAGGTGGGCGTTAATGAGTTAAAAAATCACACTTGTTATTAACTGTTGATATTTTAAGCCATATTGGACATACGTAAAATAAATTTTTTTTCCCGGAAATGAAAAAATTAAAATTTTCATTCTCGTTTTCCCGGGAGAAGAAAAAAGTCCGGCAAACCAAACCCTAATTTTTTCTGTAAACTCTCTTCATACACCACTTCGTGGACTAGGGTATTATAAGTTAGTCTTCCGCCAAATGTTTGTAACACCAATCAATAATCGAGCTAGACCTTTAGGTATACGGATCGGCTGTCCGTCCGTCCGTCTGTCTGCTGTCCATCTGAGCTTGTTCGCATTCTACAGGCAGAAGTTACTTTTTTCGGCCAAGGACGATCGGTATTGAATTTGGAGGAAATCGGTTCAGATTTAGACATAGCCTTCATACAAATGTCGCTCCCGATTTGCCATTTTCCGCTCTAGAAACCGCTTGTTGTTCCCGATTTTCTTTAAAATTGTCACAACATCTTATAATCCAACTACAAACACCTGTGGTGAAAATGGGTAAGATCGGTTCAGATTTAGATATAGTCCCCATACAAATGTCGCTCCCGATTTCACTTTGTCCGCTTTAGAAACCGCATATAGTTCCTGATTTTCTTTAAAATTTGCAGGACATTTTATAATCGAACTAAAAACACCTATGCTGAAAGTGGGTAAGATCGGTTCAGATTTAGATATATTCCCAATACAAATGAAAGTGGGTAAAGTCGGTTCAGATTTAGATATTGCCCCAAAACAAATGTTGCTTCCGAATCGTTATTGATTTTAGCCAAACTTTACATATTATATTTCACGAATAAACATACATTCTGAAAGCAGGTCAGGTTCCAGGCTTCAATATACCCCATACAAATTTCATTTCCGATTTAACATTTGTCAAACACATACATTTACAAGATTCAAAAATCCTTCCCTATTTCACTTTTTTAACGAATTAAATTGTAGTGAGATAGAAAGTGGGAGGTATATACGCAGGGAGTGGTGTAGGGTATTATATAGTCGGCCCCTTCCGACTTTAGCCTTTTCTTACTTGTTTTTATATAATTAATTTACTCAAAACTATTTTTTCTAAAAATTAAATAGATGGGAAGTTATCTGAAATATTTCTTTTATATTTGGTTCATAAAATTATGCTGGATTTTTTTTAATTTAACCCATTAAATCTGCTGCATAACATTTCTCAGTACATAAAAAACACGTCTAGAATGATTTTAGAGTGTTTTGTGGCGATGTAATTATGTTTAAAAATAAAGACCAAAACTAAAACGTAACCGAAATTGTTATAGTTTATAAATAGAGTTAAAGTAGTCCCGAAGACCTTTCAAACTAGGTATATATATCATCAAAATCAGTTAAACCGATTGCAATTGTTTGAATATACACTTGTCAGCCGGATTTTCCTTTTTTTTGTGGAAGTTGCAATGTCTGTAAATCTACAAATTAAATTTTAAGATTTTTTGCTTAAGACACGTGTAAAATATTTATACCCTACACCACAGGGTGCACTTGTTTGTAACACCCAAAACGAAGCAAGATAGACCCATCGTTTATTATACCGATCGACATAGAATCACTTTTTGAATCGGATTAGCCATGTCCGTCTGTCTGTCCATCTATTATTGTAATCAAGATACAGGTCGCAATTATTATCCGAATCTAGAGAAACTTGACAAAAACTTTTTTTGTAAGTAGAGGTCGGACGCTTTTTAATTTGAAGCAAATCGGTTCAGATTTAGATATAGCCCCATACCAATGTTGCTCCCGATTTCACTTTTTCTGCTCTAGAAGCCACATAATTTAAACGATTCTGATCCAATTTTGCACAACAACTTATATCTAAGGAAGAAACATCTGTGGTGAAAATGGGTCAAATCGGTTCAGATTTAGATATAGTCCCCATACAAATGTTGATTTGATTTTTTGTGCTCTAGAAGCCACATAATTTAAGTGATTTTGAGCAAATTTTGCACAACACCTTATATCTAAATTAGAAACATCTATGGTAAAAATGGGTAAAATCGGCTCAGATTTAGATATAGCCAACATACAAATATCGCTCCCTATTTGACATTTTCCGGTCTAGAAACCGTAAATTTATCCGTATATAACACCGTATATATTTCTGGTGAAAATTTGTCAAATCGACTCAGATTTTATGGCTCCCACACAAATTTCGCTCCCGATTTGAGGTTAACCGCTGTACATACCTCATACCTTAACCGATTTTCTTCAAATTCGGCAGAACAACTTATATTTACACTTGAAACATGTATGGTAAAAGTGGATGAGATTGGTTCAGATTTATATATAGCTCCCATACAAATGGCGTTCACGATTTTCACCGAATTGAATTGTAGTCGGCCCCGATCGACTTTAGTTTTTCCTTACTTTCGAATTTTCACCCGTAATCATATTCAATTCTTATATCAGCATGTGCCAAATTGCAGATTTTTACGATAATTCCTTCTTGCTTTGGCCACTCGTTGTATGAAACCGTGACGCTATTTTGGTGAACATATCTACGCCCTATATTCGAACATTTTGAGGGTCTCCCTACAAAACCCGTAAAACAACGTAATTTTAAAATAATGCAACTTGGTCTATCTACCTATTATTTTCCTACACAAAGATTTCTATTAATATTGTGGAACATGAGTTCATCAAAATTTTTGCTAATTTGCGAATAAAACAGTTTCGTCGCTCCCCTGAAAATTTTTTTTTGTACTTAAAATGACTTTTTTTGGACTCTCTTTTAAAATGCTTGATATTTTCAATATTTTTAGTGTATCGCTCAAATAGCTGATAGCATACCTTGTTACTACTCTAAAATACTCTGATATACATTGATGATATGATCTCTAATACACATTCCGATAAACTAATTAAGTTCAAAATAATCTTGTGGCCAAGACCACGGCTAAATACCCCATAAGAAAAGCATGAACACAATGTCTGCTCTTTCATTAGTTAGAAAGTCCTTTGACGTGTTTATCACATCTCTGCCATCAATCTCGTTGGTACGAGGACAAGCAACAGCAACAACTTTTACGGAGCTCATTTTTATTAATTGTTTGTCATTAACAACAAAAGACAAGCCAGTACAATTAGAAATATGTTTTCATTTCACAAATAAAGACAAACTCTTTGACCTTTGCCAGAGATGGAGAAGCAACAAAGTAACAAAACCAGCCATATGCACCTTAATACGTTGAATCTTTTACACTCATTTGATGTCCTCGGATGAGAAAGGGCGGGGAAAAGGCATGAAGACGTTATGAAACATACTCGTACTTGACCATGTCACGTCAACACTACATCCCATAACCAGGCATGTCTGTATGGGTGTATGAACGAATGGATGGATGGATGGGATGGGATGCTTGGACGTATGAAAGCCATCAAAGTAATTGTTGCAACAATAAAACAAACAGCAGCAATACCACCAATAACTCCACCTCTTTGCCCGACAACCGGTCAAAGAAACAAGCAACACAAGAAGTTTAAGGACAACATATTGTCTGAATGCTACGACTTATAACTCCGTCCTCCTCCGTGCTGTGGATGCAACATTCAGCCAGTCAAACTCACACACACTCGATCATGCTCACACACACACACACATGCATGTACGTTCGTCAAAATGAAATATTGAAGTTTTGCTGTCGATGTATGTCTCAGAAGACGAAAGGACGCGGGGAAGAAGAGTTAAACAAACTGCCGAAGGACAGACAGACATAAGTATGTGTTAGGGTGGTTCGAAAAATTCCAAATTTGTTGGGAAAGAAACTTAGATATTTCGATCAAGTTATTTCTTCCTACGAAGGATTTTTTTGGAAATTTGAAGGAGGAGGACTACTATAAACACATCGGGCATATACGTGGCAGGACAAATCAGTAGTGGCGATTATGTATAGAATGCTTGCATAATTGTGATCTTTATTCGACTATACATATAAGTGGGGGACAAATCATCAGTGGAGATTATGTATAGAATGCTTGGTTCATACATAAAGCCCGACGACCTTAGGATCTAAAAAATTATTATTTTTTCTAATCTATTTTGCCTCAATTGACATGATGAACTTTCCGAACACCCCATTGTACTTGTATACGTAGGTGTGTCTGTGTACATTTGCAGACAGACCATGAATTGCACGAAAAAGTTTTCGGTTTTGCTTCTGAAAATCTTGCAGACTGAACTTCAATATTGTTTCTTGAAGTTGAGACATTAATATTTACTGTATTTCACAGAACATTTTGATAATTTCTTTCGTTTTCTATTTCTGCTTCTTCCTCTGTGTGTCTATTTGGGGGGTAAGAATTATTAGTTTTTCTTTTCGTTCTTTTGGATAATTATTTTGATGGATATTTATGAAGATGTACGTGATCCATGAAAGGTTTAGCAAAGTTAAGTCGACGAAATGACAGGATGAAACGAACGGATGGTCAGCATTTGGTGATTGTCTGCAATTTTATTGACAAATCATTGAACTAACTCTGGAGGCGTTTACGAAAAAATTAAGAAAATATAATATTTTTGGGAAAATAATAATGTAACGAAAACATTACATGGAAATTCCATACATTTTCTAATGGAAATTGCTCATCTGTTAAATGGCTTTACTTCAATATACATTTCGGTAACAAATGGCTAATATAAATCTGAATGGCAACAAGAAAATAAAAAGTACTTTTTTAGGAAGCACTCTTAAGCTGAAATGTTACATGAGATCAACTAGCATTAATATGAGTAGATTTGCAAAAAATTAACGGTAAAACCTATTATCAAATATATTCGTTTATATGACACGGAGAATCCTGTCATATCATACATCTTGAATTGTATGGAGACAAGAGTCATGGATTTTTTTGAGTTCATTGAGTATTAAAGTACGTATTGGCATTTAAAAGGGGTCATGGCACCTCCCATATTAAGTACATATTTATCACTATGGTTTTGTTTTTGGAATTCCACACAGATTGCGAGACGTGAGGGAGGATCTAATGTCTGTGTATTCTTAAATACTTATACTATCGGCGGATGGAAAAGCTGTTTCAAAACAGCATACAGAAAAAAAAAATAAATTTTAGATTTAATTTAAAAATTCACAAATTTTAATATTATTAAAAATGATGTGGTAAATAAATTCAAATAGTCAATGATGAAATTTGGAAGCCGTTTATTGAAAATATTTTCAAAACTCACTCGACGAAGAAATTCACATATTGACACCTCCGAACAAAAGTATGCTAAGTCAGGAAAGTAAAATTTTGCAGTTGCTTATAAAAGATGGAACGATCATTGCAAAAATTTAAGAGAACTTAAGTTAAGGCCCATAGAATCTGAAAACGTTAAGAACATGAAAACATGCTAAGACGATATTGAATAAACATTTTGTATATCGTTAAATTTTAAAAAGTATAAAATAACTTCGGGAAAGAGAATTTCATTGTTTTTGATCCGGGTATTTTGGGTTTGTAGTCGCAAATTCTTACCATCGCAGCACACTCGGTATACGGATAATGTTGAATATAAGGCGATCCAGGTATTGAGCCGGGTGACAAAAACCATTATAACTAGTTAGTGCAGCGAACACACAAACTCCACGCTGATAACCGAGGGACTCAACAGAATATTTTTCCAGTAATTAGAAAATTTTGTGTTTTCGACTAAAGTTTTAAGGCCGGTCTGATCAAAAAGCACTCATCTATTAGGAAAGTTGTGATATTTTTTATACACGTTACGACATTTTATACCATTTCAAACTATAAGGCATACTTATGTGCACACCATATTTGATGGTTCTAGCTACAGCCTTTTGCCTTTTTCATGTTGACCCTAAAAGTACGAATTTATATCCCTTAAAATTACGAATTTCCCTCTAATTACGTGTCTACGCACACACCGAATTTCATGATTTTAGCTGTTGTCGTATCGTTGGTATCTTTGGTACCATTTTTATCCCTTTTTGTCCCAAGAGTACGAATTTCAAAAAATGCTATTATTTTAGTGTCTACGCAATAAGAAGAATGTACACACAGAATTTCATGATTCTAGCTGTAGTCGTATCATTGGTACCATTTTTATCCCTTTTTGACCCAAAGGTACGAATTTCAAAAATCCTTCTATTTTAAGTGTCTACGCAATTAGAGGGATGCATACACCGAATTTCATAATTCTAGCTGTTGTCGTATCAATGGTACCATTTTTATCCCTTTTTACCCCGTTTCACCCGCTAAAACTTTTATTTACTTGTTGGTGCTTTCAAGCTACAAGAGGAATGTACGCAACAAATTTCAAGTGCATATAATGCAGAAATTAGCCATGTTAAAAAAAGTATTATATATGCATTTTGTAATTTGTTTTAAATTGGCCCGATGGCTTTGAATTACAAGTTGAAATAAATAAATCAAATCAAATCAAAAATGCTTAGATAGTCTAAATATTCGGAGGTATTTTCAGTCCTTGTTAGGGAAAAAATTTCCCTCTGGACCGATTTCGCCCAATTTCAATACACACCGATCTGCAACCATAACACACATGTAGGGCAAATTTGAACATCATAACTTGTTTCGTTCGGCGACTAGCCTGATTTCAATAGACGGACGGATGGACAGACAGACGGACGGACATGGCTAGATTGTGTTAGAATTTTACAACGACATGGAATATATCTACTTTATGGCATTTCCGATGAATATTTCTAGGCTTTACAAACGGAATGACAAAATGAATTTACACCCATCCTTCAGTGGAGGGTATAAAAACAGATATATTAATTGAGTGGTGTTTTAGGAGTTTTTTTAAGAATTCAAATAAATGTTTTTCGACTAATTTTATTTTAAAGTAACAAACTTTTTTGTTGAAATTATTACGTGCACTTTTTATGCCCTCAATCTACAGAATAGGGGGGTATATATAATTTTGGACAGAAAATGTATAACGCATTGAAGGAGTGACCTACAACACTTAGTATGTGTGGACCAAATCCGTTTGAGCCATGTTCGAAACGAGCTAAGGAATCAAACTTTCCGACGATGGGAGAAATTGCCACGCCCTTTCAAGTACCACCCACACAAATCACTCAAACCTACGTAAAATTAAAGCTGGTATAACTTATATACGGATGATCGGAATACTGTGAATTTTGATATTTGGCAATGTTTTCATAGTCTTTATACCCACCCGGAATATAGGCGATGTTGCCACACCTCTGCTGGTACCTCCCACACAAATTTTCATAAGCAATGATTAAAATAAAGCTGGTATATCATTCATACGGATAGTCGAAAACAGTTGCAATTTTATATTTGAAATTTTTTTATAATAACTTTAAACAAATTATGATGGTGTAAATTATCGCTAAATTTTGATTTTCATAAAAAAAAAAACAAAAATTATAAATAATGCTACTTACGGCTTTTTGACAAATATATTAAGAAAAAAAAACAATATGAAATAAAATTTTGATTTATTGGCTCCAGTTTTAATATTTATATACGTAATTCTTCCTTCTTTTATTTTTCGGGAAGAAGGTATAATTTAGATGTGATTAAAGATCGTAATTGTTGTCAACGAATTTTTCAATACAGAATCTTATTCTTGTCAGAATCAGAATTGAAACCAAGAAAAATTCAAGTTTAGTGTCACAAAAATCGATCTGATTTTCGAATCAGAAATGTTGTCAGCAGCCGCTGATAGGTGACAGATTTGCAGTTTTGTTTTGTTTTTTTGGCGTTAGGTGAGTCCTAGTTAATTTGTAACATAAAATAAAAAATTGGATACTTTTTTTAAACGAATTAGGGGAAACAAGTAAAAACGGCGTTAAGTTCGGCCGGGCCGAACTTTATATACCCTCCGCCATGGATTGCATTCCACAGAGGTTGTCGGTTTTCGTAGAAGTGCAGTAATATTACAGGAAAATATATTTATACACTCCACGAGAGTATTATGGCTTTGTGCATTTGTTTGTAACACCCAAAAGGAAGCGGGATAGACCCATTGTTAAGTATACCGATCGACTTAGAATCACTTTCTGAGTCGATTTAGCAATGTCCGTCTGTCCGTCTGTCTGTCTGTCTGTCTGTCTGTCCGTCTGTCTGTCTGTCCATCTATTGTTGTAATCAAACTACAGGTCGCAATTATAGTCCGATCTTAACAAAAATTGGCACAAGTAAGTTTTGTGGATCAAGGACGAACGCTATTTAATTTGAGACAAATCGGTTCAGATTTAGATATAGTCCCCATACAAATGTCGCTCCCGATTTTACATTTTCGGCTCTAGAAACCACATATTATTTTTCGATTTTCTTTAAATTTGGCACAACATCTTATAATCCAACTATAAATACCTATGCAAAAATTGGGTAAGATCGGTTCAGATTTAGATATAGCCCCCATACAAATGTCGCTCCCGATTTGACATTTTCCGCTCTAGAAACGACATATTGTACCCGATTTTCTTTAAAATTGACACAACATCTTATAATCCGACTATAAATACCTATGCAAAAATTGGGTAAGATCGGTTCAGATTTAGATATAGCCCCCATACAAATGTCGCTCCCGATTTGACATTTTCCGCTCTAGAAACCACATATTGCACCCGATTTTCTTTAAAATTGACACAACATCTTATAATCCAACTTGAAACACCTATGCAAAAATCGGGTAAGATCGGTTCAGATTTAGATATAGCTCCCATACAAATGTCGCTCCCGATTTGACATTTTCCGCTCTAGAAACCACATATTGTACCCGATTTTCTTTAAAATTGACACAACATCTTATAATCCAACTAGAAACACCTATGCAAAAATTGGGTGAGATCGGATCTGATTTAGATATAGCCCCCATACAAATGTCGCTCCCGATTTGACATTTTCCGCTCTAGAAACCACATATTGTACCCGATTATCTTTAAATTTGGCACAACATCTTATAATCCAACTATAAACACCTATGCAAAAATTGGGTAAGATCGGTTCAGATTTAGATATAGCCCCCATACAAATGTCGCTCCCGATTTGACTTTTGCCGCTTTAGAAACCACATATTGTATCCAATTTTCTTTAAATTTGGCACAACATCTTATAATCCAACTAGAAAAACCTATGCAAAAATTGGGTAAGATCGGTTCAGATTTAGATATAGCCCCCAAACATATGTAGCTCCCGATTTGACTTTTGCCGCTTTAGAAACCACATATTGTACTCGATTTTCTTTAAATTTGGCACGACATCTTATAATCCAACTATAAACACCTATGCAAAAATCGGGTAAGATCGGTTCAGATTTAGATATAGCTCCCATACAAATGTCGCTCCCGATTTGACATTTTCCGCTCTAGAAACCACATATTGTACCCGATTTTCTTTAAAATTGACACAACATCTTATAATCCAACTAGAAACACCTATGCAAAAATTGGGTGAGATCGGATCTGATTTAGATATAGCCCCCATACAAATGTCGCTCCCGATTTGACATTTTCCGCTCTAGAAACCACATATTGTACCCGATTATCTTTAAATTTGGCACAACATCTTATAATCCAACTATAAACACCTATGCAAAAATTGGGTAAGATCGGTTCAGATTTAGATATAGCCCCCATACAAATGTCGCTCCCGATTTGACTTTTGCCGCTTTAGAAACCATTTTCTTTAAATTTGGCACAACATCTTATAATCCAACTAGAAAAACCTATGCAAAAATTGGGTAAGATCGGTTCAGATTTAGATATAGCCCCCAAACATATGTAGCTCCCGATTTGACTTTTGCCGCTTTAGAAACCACATATTGTACTCGATTTTCTTTAAATTTGGCACGACAGCTTATAATCCAAGTAAAAAACCTATGGTGAAAGTGGCTAAGATCGGTTCAGATTTAGATATAGCGCAAATACAAATGTTGTTCCCAAATGTTTAACCAATTTTGGCCAAACTATACATATTATATTTCACCTATTTCGTTCCAGATTTCAATATACCCCCATACAAACGTCCTTTACGATTTAACATTTTTTGTCAAACACACACATTTACATTTACACATTTTCACCGAATTAAATTGTATTCGGATAGAAAGTGGAGTGTATCATAGAGTCGGCCCCGCCCGACTTTAGCCTTTCCTTACTTGTTTTTTTAATATAGCCAAACCAAAACAAATACAAATATTGATAATGTTATAAATAAATATAATATTTTAATTATTTCAAACCACTATTTATTTCAAATCAAAAAATAAATATTCTTATATTTATATTTTCAAAAAGCTTAAATACCATAAATATTGGTAGATAGTGGGTGCTATAGTTGGTTGTATTTCCATTCTATTTTTATTCTAAAAGTACAAATTTTGAAATCCATTATCAGACGTACATAGTGCAAAATAACCTAACTTCATGATTCAACCAAATTTTGCCGTAAAAGAAAAATTACAAATTTGAAAAAAAAAAAGTATTTACTTTGCGTGTCTATGCAGTCAGAGGAATGTATACACCGAATTCCATGACTCCAGCTGCGCCCATTTGGTTGGTACCATTTTTACCCCCTTGACGTTTCTACGCAATTAGAATTTCATCATTCTAGCTGTAGTCGTTTAGTTGGTACTATTTTTATCCCTCTGTACCAGTGTATCCCTTGAAAGTACGAATTTCGAAAAAACCGTTTATTTTCCGTGTCTACGCAGTCAGAGGAATATATACTACGAATTGCATGATTCTAGCTGCGGTCATTTGGTTGGTACTATTTGTATCCCCTTTTTCCATTTTAACACCAAAAAGTACGAATTTCGAAAAATCTGTTTATTTTAAGTGTCTACGCAATCAGAGGAATGTATACACCGAATTTCATTATTCCAGGTGTAGCCGTTAGGTTGGTACCATTTTTATCCCTCCGTACCCATTGTATCCCTTGAAAGTACGAATTTGGAAAAAACCTTTTATTTTTCATGTCTACGTAGTCAAAGGAATGTATACTCCGAATTTCATGACTCTAGCTGTGGTCATTTGGTTTGTACTATTTTTTCCCCTTTTTCTATTTTGACCCCAAAAAGTACGAATTTCGAAAAATCAGTTTATTTTCCATGTCTACACAGTCAGAGGAATGTATACTCCGAATTTCATGACTCTAGCTGCGGTCATTTTGTTGGTACTATTTTTATCCCCTTTTTCTATTCTGACCCCAAAAAGTACGAATTTCGAAAAATGAGTTTATTTTCAGTGTCTACAAAGTCAGAATGTATACACCGAATTTCTTTATTCTATCTATACCCCTTAAAAGTACGAATTTGGAAAAAATATTTTTGTATTATGTATCTACTCAATTGGAGGAATGTACAGTGTACACATCGAATTTCGTGTTTCTAGCTGTTGTCGTTTAATATGTACCATTTTTATCCCCTTTTTGCCCCATTTCACCCCCTACAAACAAGAATCACTTTATGGTGCACGTTTTTGCTGTAGGGGGAGTGCGCATACCAAATATCAAGCAAATATAAACAGACATATTCAAAAAACATGCTTAAATACGTTAAAATATTAGGAATTATTATGGGTATTTTTTGTCCATGTGAGGGAAAAATTATTCCCTTTGGGCCGATTTCGCCCCGTTTCAATCCCAACCAATCTACGACTATAAGACGCATTTATGGAAAATTTGAACGTTCTAGCTCCTTTCGTTTAGATGCTAGCGTGCTATCAACAGACGGACAGAAGGACGGACATGGCTAGATCGTCTTAGAATTTTATGACTATCAAGAATATATATACTTCATAGGGTCTCAGGTCGATATTTCAAGGTGTTACAAACGTAATGACAAAGTTAGTATACCCCCATCCTGGAGGTGGATGGTATAAAAAAACTTGACAACAATAAGGTTGAAGCCCATGCTGCCGACGGCGGACCGTTTACTCAGTACAAACTGACGCAAACAGAGGAGTCCATAGTTCGTCTTCCGCCAAAAATCGCAACGTCGCAGCCAATTGAATCTCGCCGGAAATACTGGACAGGGGCAAGTGCACATTAATAATGTCCAACAACATATTAAAGGCATATTTTTTTAAACGATATTGTCCAATGAATCTACAAATCATTTGTTTGTATTAACACAATGCAACAACTTTCCGGTCGACCTCGCCATTTACACTTACATCGACTCTTGCAGATCCAATGGATTCCTGTGATCCCTCATTATTTTCGTTTTATATTTTCAGAACTTTCTTCTTGTATCAATAGAAACGCAACGACAGCTTCAACCATGTTTGTTAGTTTTTTTCCTATTTTCTAAAATTATTAATCTCGCAACTAGCAAAAGTCTAACTAAAATATGTAAACAAAACAAAACAGCTGATTCGAAAATTGGATTCGAAACAAGAGCAATCAACAGATTTCATGACACCAATTCTTATCAGAATTGGTTTTCAATTCTGTCTTGGTTTCTGTAAAAACCCTGAATATAATTGGATGTAATTCTAAAATAGCACAGCACTATAATATATTTTTAACCCCATTGCGACCATTTTAGTAAAAAATCCCAAATATTGGAACATATTTCCCCCACTTTGAGGATAATCAGTCCTTATTTTCGGAGACATTGTTTCCACAGTGATTTGGCGTTGTTGTTATCTTTTCGTAACTCAATACGGTTTTACAAAAAATAATTTCGTACTCTGAGGGATATTTTTCCATTGACTATTCAATTTTGTGAGAGCCCATGGCAAATTTTAAAAAAGTATAAAAACACGGTATTTCGGTAGCTGTCACTTTTGAAGCTTTTATTCTTTGACATTTGACATTACTAAAAATGGAACGATACACCCTTCAGCAACGCATTGAAATTATTAAAATTCATGAATGAAAATGATTCGAAATTCCGTCGAAAAATCATCTTGACTAAAGAGGCCCATTTCCACCTCGATGGCTACGTCAACAAGCAAAATTGTCACATCTGGGCCTCGGAAAACCCAAGAGTTATTGCTGAGAAGCCTCTCCATCCTCACCGTGTGACTGTTTGGTGCGGTTTATGGTCCGGCGGGGTCATTGGACCTTACTATTTTGAAAATGAGTTTGGATCAACAGTTACGGTGAATGGATTGAGCGATCGAGAGATGCTTAATGATTTTTTATGGCCGGAATTGGATGGTATTGATCTATAGAGTGATTTTTTAAAAGCTATAGAAAAGTTTTAAAAAAAAAACACATAAAATTCAGAAAAATGCATGAAATCTTTATTTGAATCGATAGTACGGTGCATATAATTTAATGTTTGAAGATTATTTCATGCAAATGTTGACCTTGACTGCGCCTCAAATGGTCCATCCGCTTAGTCCAATTTTGGCATACTCTTTCCAACATTTCGGCCGGTATCTCACGAATAAATGCTTCAATGTTGTCTTCCAATGCGTCAATGGAAGCGAGCTTGTCTGTATAGACATGAGCTTTATCATAGCCCCACAAAAATAGTCTAAAGGCGTTAAATCGCACGATCTAGGCGGCCAATTGACCGGTCCCGAACGTGAAATAAAATGTTCACCGAACTCGCCTCTCAATAAATCCATTGTTGCGCGTGCTGTGTGGCATGTGACACCGTCTTGTTGAAACCACATATCATGCCCAGCATCGATTCAAGACTTCAAAGATAGAATTCGTGAGGCTATCGAGGACATAGGGCAGCCACTTTGCGATTTGGTTATGGAAAATTTCATGAAAAGGATATAGTCCTGTAAGCGTGGTCGTGGTGGTCATTTGGCTGATGTTGTTTTTCATTTTTAACGGCATACCTTTCTCTTTATTATGAAATAAACATCCTATCATTTATCTCAAAAAATGTAATTTTTCTTTGAATACAAAAATAACACCTCTTATTGGAAAACCCAGTACATATTTTGTAATTTGTGGCTGCCAAAGAAAAGGTTTGTTATTTATGAGACACAAATTTCATTGCAAATTTTTTGTACCCAATTTGAGATGTTTCCGAAGAACTTGCGTAAAACTTTAAAATCATCGAACTTGAAAACCAGCCCAGAATGGCAAGGGCGATCATCAGATCTAAATGAGTATATACATGTGGCCACCTTCAGAATGCACTTTTAAAATACTTTTGTATATCCCACCCAATTAATGACTTCTGCCAATAGTTTATTAGCTACTAATTGTAAACGAATGCCTATATTTACCCACACGATTAGAAACAAGAATTTGGGCAATATATTCACATTGTTTTGGACTTCCTGCATGAAATGAATTTCTCGGCCATTAATTCCACTGCACATCATTCATTTCCACCTTAAATTTGTGTATTTACCGAGGAATTTGTAGAGGAACAACACGAAGACTCCGAGAGCGAGGGAAAGATCGATATAAATTTTATTGCTTGTATTAAATTAACCAATTAATTTAATCAAAATAAAATAAATTACATTCTAATAGATTGTTTTCTTAATAGCAACAAAGTGCTCCAGAGACAGAGAGTGAGTTTCCCCCGTATTGATGTTGATGAGTGCGGATGTGTGCGCTCGCATTCAGTCAAACAATTTTAAATATTTATTTTAAAATTCGAAATTGAAATATCGCCTTCGAATTAGTTTTCCACAAAATGGACTACATACAACACAATTACGATTCGATTGTTTAGCTATTACTGATGTTGTTGTTGCTGTTGTTTTTATACCACTCTGTACTCAATGTGCCGTTGAGAGATTTATATGTTTGCATCAAACAGCGAGATAAATTACTGACAAAATAGAATAGCTATACGCAGACGAGCAAGCATGCAGCATTCTCCAAGATTTTGGACAAACGATCATTTAGTAGTGCACAGTGGATAGATCATGTTTTCGATTTTCATTTTCAAATTCAAAACGGAATTTGGACAATGACATAAACTTATGGTGGTTAGGAAATATCATCATTATTATATCCCTCCAGACCCACCTTTAAGTATATGGATCGACTTAGAATCACCAGCTGAATCGATTTAACGATGTCTGTCTGCCCGTCCGTCCGTCTGCTGTCGATCTAAGCTTGTTCGCACTCCACAGGTCGCAGTTGAGGTCTGATTGCCTAGAAATTTGCCAGAAGTTACTTTTTTTGGCCAAGGACTATTGATATTGAATTTGGAGGAAATCGGTTCAGATTTAGATATAGCCGCCATATAATTTACACTATTACTGCTCTAGAATACATATTTTATATGGGATCATGACCAAATTTTCAGGATCGTGTTATATTTGAACTAGAAATAGCTCACGATAAAGTGGTCCACGTGGGTCTATGTTTTGATATAGCCCCCATACAAATGTTCCTCCGATTTGCACTATTACTGCTCTAAAATGCCCATTTTACATTGGATCTTGATACAATTTTGCACTCCATGTTACATTTAGACTAGAAACACATATTTTGAAAGCCAGATATATAGGTCAATGTTTTGTTATAGCCCCCATACAAATGGGGCCCCAGTTTAGACTATTGTCGTTCTAGAACCCACATCTTAAATTGGATCTTGATAAAATTTTGCTGATCATGTTATATTTCAGTAAAGAAAGTGATTTATAAAGGCCCACTTTTTAATTTAGCGCCCTTACAAATGGGCCCCCATTTTTATAATTATCTCTCTAGGACCCACATTATTCAGCAAAATATTGCTCATATAAATGTCCTCTTTCACTGCAAACGGCTGACTTTTGTTTCACTAACAACAATCAGAACGACATGACGAACGGAAAATTACAATTTTTTTTCTCTAACTCACTTCGCTGCCTCGACGCAAATCTAATGATCCAGTTGTATAGAAAACTGTTTCACTTCCATAATTTATTGTGGTAAAACGTAATATTTTGTCGTTTGTCTAGTGAAGTCACTTAAATGTTGTAGCACGAATATTGATGAAAATTTTCATGCGTGTAAGATATGCCAACGCCGTTTTTATTAAAAACCTGCTCATTATTTTTAATAATTTAATAATTCGAATTAAAATGGCTTCATAAAATTCAACGTTTTAAGTTTTCCTTGCCAAAAACAGAAGTTAGCTCCATATACCTCCGTCTTCTCACTGAAACAAACTGAAGCACGAGAGTCTATTTCTTAAATTTAACAAACTTTCACCAATCGCTGAAAAAACTCTATATTTTTAATTACTTTTATAAATAAACAATCTTTAATTTAGTAGAATTTTAACAATTTAAACGTTTTTACTTAAAAAAATACAAATTTACTGCTTTATTAAAGTACTTAAAATATTTCATTTTTATACCTTCAACCACCAGAATGGGGGTATACTAACTGTGACAATCCGCTTGTAACACTTTGAAAGTTCGACCTGAGACCATATAAAGTATATATATTCTTGATCGTCATAAAATTCTAAGACGATCTAGCCATGTCCGTCCGTCTGTTGAAAGTACGCTAGCATCTAAACGAAAGGAGTTAGGACGTCCAAATTTTCCATACATGTGTCTTATAGTCGTAGATCGGTTGGGATTAAAACTGGGCAAAATCTACCCTAAGGGAAAAAAATTTCCCTCACAAGGACTAAACATACTCATAAAAACCCCTAATATTTATTTTCAATATGTTTGCTTATTACTTACTTGATATTTGGTATGCGCATTCCCCCGATACTATAAAACGATTTTTATTCGTACGGGGTGAAATGTGGCAAAAAGGGATAAAAATGGTACATATTAAACGACAACAGCTAGAAACACGAAATTCGATGTGTACATTCCTCTAATTGAGTAGACACATAATGTAAAAGTATTTCTTTCCAAATTCGTACTCTTAAGGGGTAAAATGGGAATAGGGGGACAAAAATGGTACCGAGCAAACGGCTACACCTAGAATAATGAAATTCGGTGTATACCTTCTTGTGATTGCGTAGACACGTGAAATAAATAGATTTTTCGAAATCCGTACATTTTGTACGAAACCCGTACAAAATGGAAAAAGGGGGATTAAAATTTTACCAACCAAATGACGGCAACTGGAGTCATGATATTTGGAGTATACATTTCTTTTTTTTTCAACTTCGTACTTTCAAGGGATATTCGGAGGGATAAAAATGGTACCAAATAAACGGCTACATCTAGAATGATGAAATTCTGATTGCGTAGACATGTAAAATAAAGAGATTTTCGAAAGTCGTACTTTTAACGGGGTAGAATATGAAAAAGGGGGAAAAATAGTACGTTTTTAATATTTCCAAATTTTGTTCGAGCGTATAGCGTCCCATTTTGCAAATGTCAAACATAAATCTGAAAATCAAAGTAATCGGCAGTTCAAATTTAAAATGTTATTATTGTATAAATACATTGGTAGCCTTGCCTTATGAGCGTGGTTTAAAATAATTAAAATTTTATATTTAATCTATAAAATTAATTTTCCAACAATTTTATTTGGCTATATTACAAAAAATTAACATTCTCCTCTTGTTACTGCGACTCTACGAAAATTGTACTAAATTGATCTTTATTATATATTCCTTCATATTATTGGCTATATATTGTCACTTGCATGAAGCAAAATTTTAAGAAAAATATGGTCTTAAAAATAAAACAAGTAAAAACGGAGTTTAGTTCGGCCGGGCCGAACTTTATATACCCTCCACCATGGATTTCATTCCACAGAGGCTGTCGTTTTTCAGTAAGTGCAGTAATAGTACAGATACAAATAATGAAAAAATAATTTTATAAATAAATATAATATTTTATTATTTCAAACCATGCATATAAGGTAACACTTTTACACTATATATGTATATCGAAATAATACCTTAAGTCAATTCAAAAAATAAATATTCTTATATTTATATATCCAAAAAATAAATATTGGTAGATAGTGGTGGTACAGTTGGTTGTATTTCCATTCTATTTTAATTCCAAAAGTACAAATTTTTTGACTATCTCACGTATATAGTGCAAATAACCTAACTTCATGATTTAACTAATGTTTCCTGTAAAAGTAAAAAGTACGAATTTGAAAAAAAATCTTTTTATTTTGCGTGTCTTTGAATTCAGAGGAATGTATACACTGAAATTCATTATTCAAGGTCCAGCCGTTTGGTTGGTACCATTTTTATCCCTCGATTCCCATTTTACCCCCTTAAGAGTGTGACTTTCTAAAATCTCTTTATTTTACACGTGAGGGAATTTCAACATTCTAGCTGTAGTCGTTTAGTTGGTACTATTTTTATCCCTCCGTACCCATTGTATACCTTGAAAGTACAAATTTGGAAAAAATCTTGTATTTTTCGTGTTTACGCAGTCAGAGGAATGTATACTCCGAATTTCATGAATATAGCTTCAGTCATTTGGTTGGTACTATTTTTATCCCATTTTTTCATTTTAACCCCAAAAAGTACGAATTTCGAAAAAATCCGTTTATTTTACGTGTCTACGCAATCAGAAGACTTTATACACCGAATTTCATTATTCTAGGCGCATCTTTAAATCACCTACTAAATTTTGGACTCTTTAATCTATATATATAAAAGAGTTGCGTGATTGAGTTACGGAGTGACTGACTAATCACTCCCCAGACCAAACGGCTAGAGCTAGAATCATGAAATTTGGTGTGTACATTTCTTTTAGAGTGTAGAGGTGTGATATTTCGAAATTCGTACTTTTAAGGGGTAAAAAGGGATTAAAATGGTTCCACTGCAATGACCAAACGGCTGGGCCTAGGATCTTGAAATTTGGTACAAAAATTCGTCTTGTAGCTTTAAAGCGCCCAAGAAAATAGCTTTAAAAATTTGTACTTTTTGGGGGTGAAATCGGGTAAAAAGGGATAAAAAAGGTACCAACAACACGGATGACGCTACAGTAATGAAATTCGGTGTGTATATTCGTTTTACAGCGCAGATCACTGATAAGGAGGAATTTTTCATCATTTTAAGGGATTAAATGGGATAAATATTGTACCACCGCCCTGACCATACGGCTGGGCCTAGAATCTTGAAATTTGGAATGGGCGTTACTCTTATAACACGAATGCCACCAAGATAATATTATACAAAATTCGTACTAATTAAACGGATGGAGCTGAAATCATAAAATTCGGTGTGTACATACCTCAAAATGCTTAGAAACTGAAAATGACTGAATATTTTGAAATTCGTTCTTTTAAAAGGTAAACGGGAAAAGGGGGATAAAAAAGGTACCAATAAAACGGATGACGCTACAATAATTAAATTCGGTGTGTATATTCGTTTTACAGCGCAGATAACTGATAGGAAGGCATTTTTCAACATTTGTACTTTTAAGGGATTAAATGGGATAAAAATCGTACCCGACCAAACGGCTGGGATTATGAAATTTGCAACGGGCTTTACGTTTATAGCACGAATACGACCAAGATAATATTATTCAAAATTCGTACTTTTTGTTGCTGAGATCGTGTAAAAAGCGATACAAATTGTACCAAATAAACGGATGGAGCTGGAATCATAAAATTCGGTGTGTACATCCCTCAAAATGTTTAGAAACGCAAAATGGCTGAATTTTTTTAAATTCGTACTTTTAATAGGTAAACGGGGAAAAGGGGATAAAAAAAGGTACCAACAACACGGAGGACGCTACAATATTGAAATTCGGTGTGTATATTCGTTTTACAGCGCAGATCACTGACAAGAAGGCATTTTTCGAAATTTGTGCTTTTAAGGGATTGAATGGGATAAAAATTGTACCACATCCCAGACCAAAATCATGAAATTCGGAACGTGCATTACTATTATAGCAAGACTGCGACCAAGAAAATATTTTTGCAAAATTCATACCTTTTGAGGATGAAAATGGGATAACGTGGATAACAAAGATACCTACAACACGACTGAATCTATAAACATGTAATCGGTGTGTACAGCGTAGATGCGAGATAATAAGACATTTTTCGAAATTTCTACTTTTAAGGGCTTAAAATGGATAAAGATTGTACCACCGCCCTTTCCAAAATTCGTACTTTTTTGGGGGTGAAATTGGGTAATAAGTGATAACCAATCATGGAATTCGATTTGTACGTCCCCCATGCAGAAACACAAAATATAGGGATTTTTTAAGAATAATGTTGTTGTGTTGTTGTTTTTACCATTTGTATCCCTCTTACAAATGGTAAAAACGACGATTAAAATGGTACCCACAAATGTATCGAATAAGGTATATAAAGAGTGCTTTTTTTGAGGTTAGGATTTTCATGCATTAGTATTTGACAGATCACGTGGGATTTCAGACATGGTGTCAAAGAGAAAGATGCTCAGTATGCTTTGACATTTCATCATGAATCGTCTTACAAACGAACAACGCTTGCAAATTATTGAATTTTATTATCAAAATGCGTGCTCTGTTAAGAAAGTTCATTGCGCGCTTCCATTTTATGGTCAGTTTAATCGACCCACTGAAGCGGCTATTCGGTCTATTGTGACTAAATTTCGCACCAAATTTACATTGTTGGACATTAAACCACCAACACGCTTACGTAGAGTGCGAACTGAAGAAAATATCGCAGCTGTATCGGCCAGTGTTAATGATGACCACCAATTTTCGATTCGTCGCCGTTCGCACCAATTGGGTCTCTGTTACTCAAAAACGTGGAAATGCCAAAATTGGACTAAGCGGATGGACCACCTAAGACGCAGCCGCGGTCAACATTTAAATAAAATTATCTTCAAAAAGTAAATGTCATGGACCAATCTAACGTTTCAAATAAAGAACCGATGAGATTTTGCAAATTTTATGCGTTTTTTTTTTAAAAAAGTTATCAAGCTCTTAAAAAATCACCCTTTACATAATTCCTCTGACGTGCAATACGAATGTACTGCCGTTCTTAGCAATTGGGCCTCTGTTACTCAACAACGTGGAAAATTTTGCGTATGCCAAAATTGGACTAAGCGGATGGACCATTTGAGGCGCAGTCAAGGTACCAACCAAAGTTTTCAGCTAGAATATGATAATGCTATTAACAATTCGGCGTGTACATTTCTTCGAATTCATAGAGTTTTTTGTTAAATGTTTTTTTAGAAATTGGAGACAAAAAGTGATTAAAATAGTACCTACCAAAATATTGCACTAGAATCGTGATGTTCTGTGCGAACATTAGCTCCGTTGAAAAAAAATATATAAAAAATGTTTTTTCTATTTATAAGTTCAGATTTCAAGTCGTGCACCCGTATAGAAGTATGCATATGTAAAGGATTTAATTTTACAAAGGGCGTGACATACGCATGCATATTTTGTAGGTAAAGTGATTATAAAAACATTTTTAGATCTAAAATTGCAACTGATTTCAACTATCCGTTGTGTGCAGCATATATGAAAATATTGGCAAAGATCAAATTTCACATTATTCCAATCATCCGTATAGAAGGTTTAATTTTATTTTTATTTTACGTAATGGTGATTAGTGTGGGAGGTACAAGAAGTATCTTCCATATTACATACGCTCAAAGTGATTATAAAAACTTCATCAAATATCAAAATACAACTGGTTCCGAATATTTTACTAGGAATATGGACTATATCTGTGGAGGTACCATAGTCAATTCAACAATCTCTAATTTTAAACTAAGTCTGGGTAAAGTAATACAATGTTCAGAGTTTGAATAAATTCCTAACTCCCTTCGAGAGTTATCCTGAAAGGGATTTTAGACATAAGTCACTCCTTTATTGCGTTACACTTTTTTCTATCCCTAATGGATAAAGTGACATATACTCTCCTACTCTGTTGGGACGGACAAATATTGTTCTACTTTATATGATTTTTTGTAAGAAAATTGTTGCAATGTTTGTGCCTACTTAAATTAAACTATTGACTTCGTATAAATTGATTATTGATGGCTGATTATGGGACTAAAATTAATTCGGTGTATAAATTCCATCGACAATGTATGTTCTGGAATCGACAATTTGGTGTGAATATACCTCTGAATACGTAGTTGCGCAAAATAATGTGAGTCTTTTTTAAGTTTTGAGCGTTTACAAGCGATTTACCCTGAAGACTCTTCAGGTGCAAAATTACCATTTCAGACGAGTTATTTTAAAAAAAATCTTAAAAATTCTATATTTTATTGCTTCAGAAAGTCTAGAAGGTTTTAAAAAGTATATGTTCGAAACCTCTCTGGGGGGGGTTTGAATTATTTGCTTTTATTAAGAATATTTTAGATTTCATTATGATTCTTATCTACACTTTTTTAAAATTACTAAACGATTTTGTTATTAAATTTCCAAACTTTTATTGCAGTACATAATTAAAAGTTCATAAGATATAGCTCTAGTCGAATGTCAAGAAGTGGTATCGGTTAATAAAAATGAAAAATTTCCGAACAATTTGGTGTCCATTAGCGAAATTAGTACTACACAATCTTGAAATTGGCACAATTCGTTTAGTTTGTTTGTATTTTTCATAACCTTTGTCCGAAATTCAAGAAAGAGACCACGATTTTTCTATGTATTTTTCGTGTTTTCATGATTTTACTGCAAAATTACCATTTCAGACGAGTTATTTTAAAAAAAATCTTAAAAATTCTATATTTTATTGCTTCAGAAAGTCTAGAAGGTTTTAAAAAGTATATGTTCGAAACCTCTCTGGGGGGGTTTGAATTATTTGCTTTTATTAAGAATATTTTAGATTTCATTATGATTCTTATCTACACTTTTTTAAAATTACTAAACGATTTTGTTATTAAATTTCCAAACTTTTATTGCAGTACATAATTAAAAGTTCATAAGATATAGCTCTAGTCGAATGTCAAGAAGTGGTATCGGTTAATAAAAATGAAAATTTTCCGAACAATTTGGTGTCCATTAGCAAAATTAGTACTACACAATCTTAAAATTGGCACAATTCGTTTCGTTTGTTTGTATTTTTTATAACCTTTGTCCGAAATTCAAGAAAGATACCACGATTTTTCTATGTATTTTTCGTGTTTTCATGATTTTACTGCAAAATTACCATTTCAGACGAGTTATTTTAAAAAAATCTTAAAAATTCTATATTTTATTGCTTCAAAAAGTCTAGAAGGTTTTAAAAAGTATATGTTCGAAACCTCTCTGGGGGGGGGTTTGAACCCCCAAAACCCCCCCCTGCGCACGGCCCTGCTGAAGAGTATATCCTTACACCGCATACGAAATTAGTTATATTTTCGTTTACTAAAACAAGTCAGAAACATTATTTAACTTTATATTTTTCGAGCATGGTGGACCTTTCTGGAGAAATGCCCATATCTATATTGTGCAATTGGACCACTTCTTAAATAGCCCCATTGCGAAAGTTCTTCCTGATTTGACATTTTATGCTTTACATAAAAGTTTTTATCGTGAAAGTGGATCACGTCGGTTTAGACTTATACATAATCCCATACAAGTCGTCGGCTTAATACTAATATAGTCTATAGGTCATTTTCACATATTGGAAAAAAAACACCGCTTTTAAAAATATTGTTTTTTCTCTGTTAAATTGGTCATAACTCGTGAAAAATTATAATTTTTTCCCAAAAATACGTATACAATATGTTTAGGAGAAGAGTGTATACACAAACTTTCAAAACAATCGCAGCTATCGAAGTCCAAAATCATACCGCTTGATATGGAATGACTCATATGCATTTTACATGGCATTAATTTGAAATTTAATTCTGTTGCAAACGGTTTTCGTGAAGTGCCCTAATATATTTACATTCGATACATTCCATTCAGTCCGTTCATCAACCAGCAATCAGGAAGAAACATTTATCAGGGGGTAATTCGACTTTTGTGTGTTTGCTGTTGGGCCTGGAAAACATTTAAATTAATTGAAATTAAAATGATACGAAAACAACAACGCCAGTGCATGCAAACGCACATCCAATCAGATACAATGTAATTGATGAAATTCTTAATTTAAAATAAATATTTTCTCGAATCTGTTACGGATGTTGTTGATTTGTGCATTTCAAACAAACATTTCAGTGATTTCTTTTGGTTTCCTATGCTGGGCATCTCATTCGACTCGACAGACGAAGAAAAACGGAAGTTCAAACATCTGCATTTATTTGCTTCCAGCCGAAAGCCTGTCAAAATGTATCTTGTTTTATTACACATTTCACGCTCATGCCACAGCAACAGCAGCAGCAGAAATAAACTCAGCAAAATTGCATACTGTGGATTAAAAAAATTGGTATAAATCACTTTATTAATACGCACATGATATGTGATTTGTTCTCGTTTGTGTCAGTGTTGTTGGAAAGGAACAACATAAGCAAAAAAGAAAACAATTGCAAAAAAATGAAAAATGAAATGTTGATTGGTAGAGGTCGAATATCAAACGTACTAAAGAAAACGCAAATAGTCTAGGGTATGATATAGTCGGCCCTAACTAAGTTTCACTGACACAACAATTTTATTTTATGAAATATGAAATGTTTATGAAAAAGTGTATGAAATATTCATTTTACTTGTGAATTTTTCATACATATTAAGAACAAATTCACTAAATTTATGAAAAAACCTTTTATGAAATCGCTTTATAAATATTGTGAAAGAAAATTCTTTAAGTGTAAAGGCGAAAGATCTACGATTGACATAGAAAATGGGAAATTTGCTCATAATTTAAGCTGCTTACCTGCTTTTCAAATGTTAATGCGAAAAAGTGAGTAATTTGCGTTTTGGAACGAACGTTTTGCACTAAATGTATTCTATCTTCTAAGGATCCAATTGATAACAGTTACCAAGTAAAAATGAGGAAGCCTTCAACCACGCTCTGTTCGAACACCTCATGTCATCAAAGCCGTTAAATCAAGAATTCACAGAAATCCGCTCCGAAAACTGAAAATCATGTCCCGTGAGATGAATATCACGCAAATGTCTATGAGTCGAATCATTAAAAAAGACTTGGGACTTGGGGGCTTTCAAACGACGTTCCGGACCTTTGTTGACTGCAGCTTTAAAAAAATAGGATTGAAAAATGCAAACGTCTTTTGGTGAAGCACGCTGATAACTTGCACAGACAAATTTTGTTCACCGATGAAAAAATTCTTACCGTTCAGGAAAAATTTAACAAGCAAAATGATAGAGTGTACGCGCGGTCATCTGTGGAAGCATCTGAACTGATCCCAAGGGTGGAAAAGGGCCATCACCCAGCTTCAGTCATGGTTTGGTGGGGTGTCTCTTACGATGGGGTCACTGACCAGCATTTCTGCGAACAAGGAGTCAAAACATCGGCCAAAGTTTACCAAGAAGCGTTTTGGAAGCTGTTGTGAAGCCTCTAAACAATTCCCTGTTCCAAAACCAGCCATGGACTTTCCAGCAGGATTCTGCACCGGCCCATAAGGCAAAAACGTTCCAGGCCTGGCTTCGAAACAATTTGCCAGCGATCATTTCCTCTGAAGAATGGTCCAGTTTTGAACTCATTGGATTACAAATTGTGGACGGTTTTAGAGGGCAAGGTTTGTCACAAAAGCTACCCCAACATTGGATCTCTTAAGACTGCTTTGGTTCGAGCTATGGCCAATTTTCCGAGGTTCGTGCAGCTATTGACGATTGGCCAGTGCGACGCACAGAGGGTTGAAATCGCCAAAAATGGAGATTAATTCAAAAATCGAAATTAATATTTTTTGAATTTTTTTTATTATACGATTAAAGAATATAAATTCTACATCACTACCGAAAATATCAATGACGTGTGTTATTTACTTTCCCAGTTGCACTACCTTAAAGTCAAGAAATTTTTGAGATTTACGCGATCAGTTGTGAAAAGTTCAAATTGACATATTTTAAAGGTTAATATCTTTTTGCCCATTGATAAAAAGTAACACTTTGATTATGAAATCTTCAAGTTCAGTTATTTTAGAGTATTTTTACAAAAAAATGTTTTAACGAAAGTATTGTAGAAATATTTTTAAAAAAATTTTGAAAATATGTCTAAATTTAAGGTATTTTCAAAATATATGTGGAGTTTTAAATGTGAATTCTGTAACATACCGCCAGATGGTGAATTTCTAATTAATGTGTAATTAACAATGTGTAAGCTTCAATATTCTGCAATTACATGTTGCGCGTTTTTGCGCTAATTTATTTTATTACATAAATTGTGAAAATAGCCACTCTTTATACCCTACACCACTTCGTGGTCTAGGGTATTATAAGTTAGTTTTCCGCCAAATGTTTGTAACACCAAGAAATAATTGAGCTAGACCTACCTTTAAGTATACGGATCGGCTTAGAATCGCCAGCTGAGTCGATTTAACGATGTCTGTCTGTCCGTCTGTCCGTCCGTCCGTCCGTCCGTCCGTCCGTCCGTCCGTCCGTCTGCTGTCCATCTAAGCTTGTTCGCACTCTACAGGTCGCAATTGTTGTCCGATTGTCATGAAACTTGGCAGAAGTTATTTTTTCTGGCCAAGGACCATTGGTATTGAATTTGGAGGAAATCGGTTCAGATTTAGATATAGCCACCATACAAATGTCGCTCCCGATTTGACATTTTCCGCTCTAGAAACCACATATTGTACCCGATTTTCTTTAAATTTGGTACAATATCTTATAATCTGACTAGAAACACCTATGCCGAAATTGGGTAAGATCGGTTCAGATTTAGATATAGCCCCCATACAAATGTCGCTCCCTATTTCAGTTTTTCCGCTTTAGAAACCACATATTGTACCCGATTTTCTTTAAAATTGGCACAACATCTTATCAGCCAACTAGAAACACGTATGCAAAAATTGGGTAAGATCGGTTCAGATTTAGATATAGCCACCATACAAATATCGCTCCCGATTAGACATTTTCCGTTCTAGAAACGACATATTGTACCCGGTTTTCTTTAAATTTTGCAGAACATCTTATAATCCAACTAGAAACACGTATGCAAAAATTGGGTAAGATCGGTTCAGATTTAGATATAGCCCCCATACAAATGTCGCTCCCGATTTGACATTTTCCGCTCTAGAAACGACATATTGTACCCGATTTTCTTTAAATTTTGCAGAACATCTTATAATCGAACTAGAAATACGTATGCAAAAATTGGGTAAGATCGGTTCAGATTTAGATATAGCCCCCATACAAATGTCGCTCCCGATTTGACATTTTCCGCTCTAGAAACGACATATTGTACTCGGTTTTCTTTAAATTTTTGCAGAACATCTTATAATCCAACTAGAAACACGTATGCAAAAATTGGGTTAGATCGGTTCAGATTTAGATATAGCCCCCATACAAATGTCGCTCCCGATTTGACATTTTCCGCTCTAGAAAAGACATATTGTACCCGATTTTCTTTACATTTTGCAGAATATCTTATAATGCAACTAGAAACACGTATGCAAAAATTGGGTAAGATCGGTTCAGATTTAGATATAGCCCCCATACAAATGTCGCCTACGATTTCACTTTTTCCGCTCTAAAATCCACACATTGTACCCGTTTTTCTTTAAAATTGGCACAACATCTTATAATCGAACTAGAAACATCTATGGTGAAAGTGGGTAAGATAGGTTCAGATTTAGATATAGCCCTCATACAAATGTTGCTCCCGAATGTTTAACCGATTTTGGCCAAATTTTACATATTATATTTCTCCAATAAACAGACATGGTGAAAGCGCGTCACATCGTTCCTGGTTTCAATATACCCCCATACAAATGTCCTTTCCGATTTAACATTTTTTGTCAAACACATACATTTACAGGATGCAAAAGCCTTCCCGATTTCACTTTTTTACCGAATTTAATTGCAATGAGAATTGTTTGGGTGATGCCCATATGTCCATACTTTGGTATGACTTTGGTTAACTACTGTATAATTTGTATTTGTCTGTCAGACAATTGGATCAATTACCATATTATTTACCATATTCGTTAAATTTGACTAAAGATGCATTTATAGCATATACATTATATTCATATAATTTATATAATTTGTATGAACTACATAAAATTGTTCCCATGAAATACCTGGGTTTAGTAATCAAAGTGAGGTACATACGCAGGGAGTGGTGTAGGGTATTATATAGTCGGCCCCGCCCGACTTTAGCCTTTCCTTACTTGTTTTCTTTTACTGATATTGAAATAAATATTGAAAAATATAAATATTACCTAACCCGAAGGCTTCCCCGAATTAATCTCCATTTTTGGCGATTTCAACCCTCTGTGCGACGTAAGGCGTGTGTAAAGGCAAAAGGCGGACATTTCGAATAAGTAGATTATTTTTGGATACAATATACATCAATAAATATATTAAAAAAATTTGGTCCAAAAACATTCAGTACATTTTATTTTACAGCATAAACCGTGTGTAACAGTATTTATGTCCCTACTAAGTGGTTTTTCGGAAAGTATATTTTTTAAATATTTATTACAAATTATGGGAATAAACATAGTTTTTGGCATAATTTACAAATACGTAAACATATGTAAAAAAATTAAAAGCTAAAAAAATACTTTTCTTGTAAATCGCAATATAAGATAAGTAGTCAAATTTGGGATAATTTCTAAAATATATTCGATTGTCCGACTTTTAATATTAATATCTCAAAATAATCTTTGGGTCCTTGACTAATTTTGATTTTGTACAAAAATCAAAAATGTTTAGTAGGAGAAGTTAGAAGTTATTTAATTTTGACCGTTTGAAATTGATTCTGAACCACATGTCGTAGTTTTTTACAGAGAAAAACAAGTTGAAATGATGTTAAATTCTGCCGGTTAAATGTTAAATACTCTGTACAATGGCGTGCATTCCGTAGTACTATCGGCAGATTAGAGCACAGAGCGTATATGTATTGTTTTCCGATTAAATAAAATCGTCGTATGTCGCGCCAAATGGTCCATCAGCTTCAATTCTTGAGTCAGCTTGATCTTGTATAGGTGTAAACCAAGTTCCTTTCGCAAAATTCGCCATAAAATATTCTTGGCGATGCTTAGTTCTTGAGAACGATGCGGAATCGACAGATTTGGATCGTTTGCTACGGACGCCAGAACGGCAGCGATATTTTCGTCAATTCGACCAACCCTCAACACAATGGCACGGCAGCATCACTTAATCAATGAATATGTAGACTCAAATTTTTGCACTAAACTTGTTATTTCTTCTCTACTAGAGCAATAATAAAGACCGAAAATGGGAGTTAACGTTCTTAAAGTTGCGGCCACCGACTCCGAAGTTTAAATTTTTATAATTTTCATACGTTATTCGTTCGTGTACTTTACCATGATGAAAATGTTGAGTTTACTGAAAAAAGGAAACTAACAGTTAGACGATCGGTTAAATAGTGCGTTCACAAATTAAATTCAAAGTTGTCAAGTACCTATTAGAAAACCCTATATAAAGAAACTTATAATGTTTCTCTAAGCATGTTGTGACATTTGTATACCACTTTCAAGCTAGTATAATTTGATTTGATTGTTGGAGATAGGGAACATTGTTATTACTGTAAACTTCTACGTCTACTGACAGTCACGCGTATATGAGGCAATTCTACAAAGGGGAGTGGTAAATACATCCATATAAAATAATTTACTATGTCTTATTAGTGAAATAGTATAGATTAGATTAACTTTAATTGCCGCGCCCACTTATAGGGCGAGATTATTAAGATTTATACACTCCACGAGAGTATTATGTCTTTGTGCATTTGTTTGTAACACCCAAAAGGAAACGAGTTAGACCCATCGTTTATTATACAGACCGGCTTAGCATCACTTTCTGAGTCGATTTAGCAATGTCCGTCTGAACGTCTGTCCATCTATTGTTGTAATCAAATGACAGGTCACAATCATAGTCCGATCTTAACAAAAATTGGTAAGTTTTGTGGCTCAAGAACGAACGCAATTTAATTTGAGGCAAATCAGATTTAGATATAGCCCCCATACAAATGTCGGTCCCGATTTGACACTTTCCGCTCTAGAAATCACATATTTTACCCGATTTTCTTTAAATTCGGCACAACATTTTATAATCCAACTAGAAAAACCTGTGCTGAAAGTGGGTTAGATCGGTTCAGATTTAGATATAGCCCCCATACAAATGTCGATCCCGATTTTACTTTTGCCGCTCTAGAAACCACATATTGTACCCGACTTTCTTCAAATTTGGCTTAACACCTTGTAATTTTTTGTCCAATTGTCGTGAAATTTGGCAGAAGTAATTCTTTTAGTCCAAAGACGAATTTGGAGGAAATCGGTTTAGATTTAGATGTAGTCTTCATACAAATATCCCTCCAATTAACCCTATAACTGCCCTAGAATACACATTTTATATTGGATATTGATAAAATATTCATGATCTTGTTATATTCGAACTAGAGACATCTAACGTAAAAGTGGACCCATGTACCATGTATAATCAAGAACAGATGTGTCAGACGCTGCGAAACCACGATGGCCTTCACAGACTGTCAACATCGACTAGCCCAAATTGTAAACCCCCATATTACAACAGATTCTTATAAATTTGCCTAAAGATTTATTTTGTTATCCGTCATATGCTGTGTGTAGCGTATAAACTATTCAATTATAAATATTAAACAAATTTATGCAAAAATAAAATAAACTCTAGTAAAAATATTTGAATTTTTTAACACACTATATAGAGAGTGGCTGGCTGGCACACATGCAACAACTCAAACTCAAAGCAAACTGAAGCAGCAGAAGGAAAAAAATAGCATATCCGACACATAAAAACACTTTTCAGCGTGTGGTACAAATTGAATGATGAGGGGGATGGATGGATGAATGGCGAGTGTTCACAAAAATTCAATCAACAGGCTACGAAATGAAATTTCCGCAAAATGAACCGAACAGAACAGAAAAGAACAGAACACCACGAACAAATAATTCACAGGCGTATCAAAAATATTGCTATTATAGTAAGTACTCGCACAAGAATCTGCCACAACAGGCCTCAACAACCAGCACAGGCAGCGGTGCCATGAAGATGAGGAGCACGACGACGACGATGATGATGACGGCGATGGCGATGATGATCATCAGCACCGCGGATTTATGAGTCGAAATCGTACGCGTATTTTGACATGAATTATTAGGCGCGCAGAATGCTTTATGGATTGTTATCCAGCAGTGTTATGGATGAGCTAAATACCGCAGAAATTAACCAACAAATAAATAATAATTTTTAATTATTTTTTGTTCGTCCGGAATGCGTATGTCTGCACGGTATAGATTCTAGACATGCTGTTGGCATTAGTTAGATAAATGCAATAAATTCTATTCCAAATTTGGTATGGTATTAGGTGAAGAAAATCAATTATATTATTGATGCAAATGACGTGTGTACATCTGAGAGAATGGGAAAATGTTATCATTCACTTGACCATGTTGCTATTTTACATCCACAATTGATGCTTATCATCTGGTATCAATACACGAAGCATAAAAATGTATATATCGTTACCATAATATTAAAAAAACTCTACTAACATTTTTTGGAAAATCGAGATTTTTGGTTATTTTAACAAAACACAACAACTTTGGACATTATAAACAGAAATATCAAAATGTTAGTTGAGTTTTTTTATACCCTCCACCTCCAGGATGAGATGGGGGTATACTAACTTTGTCATTCCGTTTGTAACACCTTGAAATATGAACCTGGAACCCTATAAGTGATAGTCTATATGAGTCGTTCCATGTCTATATAAGTCGTTCCATGTCAAGCGGTACGGTTTTTGACCTCGATAGCTGCGATTGTTTTGAAAGTTTGTGTATGTATTCTTCTCATAAAAATATTGTATACGTATTTTTGGAAAAAAATTGAATTTTTTCTCGAGTTATGACCAATTTAACAGTGAAAAAATACCATTTTTTTAAAAGGTATGTTCGTGCAATCGCCTGTAACTCCTGAAATTCTTTACCGATTTTAATGTGTTATATCTTGTTTTGAAGGTAATTCAATTAATTTAAAAATATTTGTGTTATAGCAGTGTTTTGTTTTTTTAAGTTTATGCAGTTTTAATTCTTTTATTTTGATTTTCGAAATGATTACACTAATCCATTTTGTTTAAATTTGAAAGTAGTGTACTTTGGTGTATGTTGACTGTGTGAGTTTGAAAGTGGTGGCGAGTTGGAAAATGATTTTTTACGATTTTTTTTCAACTTTTTTTTTACAAAATCAACTAGATTACTTGGTGCGATTTTTTAAACACAAATTCGGCAAATGAGTTGTGCTTCTCGTTCGATTGTGAGAGTCATCTCCTTATAGAGGCCGGGTTTGATGTTGAAAAGTCGCTGCGAAGCCACTTGAAAAGACTTTTGTCATGACTTTTGACTTTTCGTTTGTGAGAATCATCTCCTTTTAGAGGCCGGGTATGATGTTGAAAAGTCGCTGCGAAGCCACTTGAAAAGACTTTTGACATGGTCGAAAGCATGATCGTGGTAGTCTGCAGCCAAGTAATAAATGGCACCATGCCATTTGTAAATAAATTTGCATTATATTAAATATAGATGCAAAATGGTCTTGAGCCAGGACAATATCCCAGTTCAAATCAAAAAACTAGAATTACAGTCAAAATTATAATTTTTTATTAGAAGAATCGAGGTCAAAAATCATGGCGCTTGACATGGAGTGACTCATATATATTATTGATCGTCATAAAATTCTCAGACGATATAGCCATGTCCGTCCGTCCGTCTGTTGAAAGCACGCTAGTATCTAAACAAAATGAGGCAGGACGTCCAAATTTTGCTTGAACACGTCTCATAGTTGTAGGTCGGTTGGGATTGCAACTGGGCGAAATCGGCCCACAGGGAAAAATTTTTGCCTCACAAGGACTGAAAAATATAAAAAAATATAAAGTTCCATAATAGTTAGAGTATTCATGTTTTTTTGAATATTTCTGCTTATATTTGTTTGATATTTGGTATGCGCATTCCCCCTATAAAAAAAACATGGACCATAAAGTGATTTTTACTCGTAGGGGGTGAAATGGGGGCGAAAAGGGATAAAAATGGTACATATTAAAGGACAACAGCTAGAAACACGAATTTCGGTGTGTACATTCCTCTAATTGAGTAGATTCACGATATAAAAGTATTTTTTCCAAATTCGTACTTTTAAGGGGTAAAACGAGAATAGAGGGATAAAAATGGTACCAACCAAACAGCTGCACCTAGGATAATGAAATTCAGTGTATACATTCATCTGATTGCATAGACACATAAAATAAACGGATTTTTTTGAAATTCGTACTTTTTGGGGTTAAAATGGAAAAAGGGATAAAAATAGTACCAACTAAACGACCGCAGCTAGATTCGTGGAATTCGGTATATACATTCTTCTGGCTGCATAGACACGCAAAATAAAAATATTTTTTCAATTTTTACTTTTTCGGAAAAAATGGGTTCAATCATGAAGTTAGCTTATTTTGTACTATGTACGTGAGATAATGGATTTTCAAAACTTGTACTTTTGGAAATACAACCAACCGTAGCACCCACTATCTACCAATATTTATGGTATTTAAGTTTTTGCAAATATAAATATAAGAATATTTATTTTTTGAATTGACTCGAAGTATTATTTCGATAAATATAGTGTAAAGGTATATAAAGATATATATATAGTGTAAAAGTTTGTTCAACCTAAATATATATAAAGGTATTGGTAGCCTTGCCTTACAAGAGTGGTTTGAAATAATAAAAATATTATATTTATTTATAAAATTATTTTTTCAATATTTGTATTTGTTTTGGTTTGGCTATATAACAAAATATATTTTACTGTAATTTTTACGAAAATCGACAGACTCTGTGGAATACAATTCATGGTGAATTGTTATTACTTGTTTATATTACGGTAACCATATATAAAAGAGATGCGTTACTGACCGACTGATTGACTGACTTATTATTGACCAGCCCCCAGACCAAATGATTGAAACCAGGGTCATGAAATTTTCAGGGTAGTTCCCAAATATGACGTAGACGTCGATTAAGAAAGGGTTTTACGAAATTCGTACTTTTAGGGGGTAAAATGGGACAGAAAGGGATAAACATCGAACATTCGTCCTGACTAAACGGTAGTAACTAAAATCTGAAATTCGGTGTGTTCCTTGCAATGACCATACAGACGAGCTACAAAAAAGGATTTGTCGAAATTTTTACTTTTAAGGTAGGAAAAATACAAAAAGGGATAAAAATGGTACCAATTTAAGTATTGCAGCTATATTCGTGAAAATCGGTATCTACATTTCTCTCACAATGTAGATTTGCAACATAAATGTATTTTTCGAAATTTGTACACTTAAGGGGTGAGTGGGACAAAAAGGGATAAAATGTTACCAATTTAAGTATTGCAGCTATAGTCGTGATATTTGGTGTGCAAATTCCTCTGACGACGTATAAGTGCAATCTAAATTGTTTGTTTTCGAAAGTAGTACTTATAAGGGGTAACCGGGACAAAAAGGGATAAAAATGGTAGCAACTAAAATATTGCAGCTATAGTCTTGATATTTGGTGTGTAGATTCCTCTAACAACGTAAAAGCGACTATCTAAATAGTTTTTTGAACTTTTAAGGGGTGAGCGGCACAAAAAGGAATAAAAATATTACCAATTAAGGTATTGCAGATAGAATCCTGAAATTCCTCTGACCACGTAGAAGTGCAGTAAAATTGGATTTTTCGAAATTTGTGCTTTGAAGGGGTATCCGCGACAACAAGTTATAAAAATGGTATACATCCCTTTAAATACGTAAACATGGGACATAAATGGATATTTCGAAAGTCTTATAAAGAGAATGCAGAAAGAAATGGGATAAACGTGGTACCAAATAAAGTACATGGTGAAGTAAAGGGAGAAGCAGGAATACATGTTATAGTGATTTTTCAAAGTGTGTACTTTTTGGGAAAGAGGTGCAAAAAAGTTATAAAATTTCCGGCTGCATCTAGAAACATGAGATCGAGGTTATAAACGGTTTTAATTTTTTGTTCGAAACTGGAACGAAGGGAGTTCATCTGATATAGTGCAATTCGACAAGCACATTCCTTGGACTGTGTATGAGTGCTATCTATTAGGAGATTTCCAAATTACTATTTTGCATTTATCTTATCCACCAAAAGAAAATTCAGCATATACTATCCAAAAACAGAGATGGATAAAACTAATAAAACTAAATAATTGGCTTTTCCGCATGCGAAGTAGCGAGCTCTACTAGTATTACACCGTACGACAATTTAAAAAAAAATTAAGTTATACTTGAACCGTATGATATACGTGTGAAACTTTAGTCAAAATGGAGTATCTTGGCGTTTTTAGTTTTTCATTTCCTCTGTTCTAAAGGATAACAATTTAAAAAAAAATATTTTTTATACTTATGAGCACCCTATGATAACTGTATTAGCGACAAATTAAGGAGGAGATATTTTATTAAAAATACTTCAAATATCATGCTTCTATCTGTATTTGTTCGGCATTAACATCTATATCAGTAAGTTTGCCTCTTAGTTTTTCTAGTTTATTCATATCTTGCTTTTTAAGAGACAATTTTTTTAAATGGGTTTTAATACTAAACTAATACAGATAGAGACTTGAAATTTAAAGTATTTTTAGCACATATTCTGTTCTTTAATTTGGCTTTTATACCGGTGTCATAGGGTGCCAATAAGTAGTAAATATAATTTTTGAAAAATTGATGAGAAAATGAAGCACTAAAAACGCCAATTAACTCTATTTCACCCATAGTTTCAGATGTGATATGGACTGTCGGACATTATTATATATTACCCAAGGTTTACCAAACACCTCTCGAAGTGTTTCATATTATTCTCGTTTTCAAATCAAGGTTTTGTTTAAAATGATTTTGCCATACTTAACTTCTAATTATATTCGTTTTTCAACTATTGATTTGCCAGACGTTATTCAACGCCGTATGACAAGCTTTTAATTTGGATCGTATCTTATTGGATTTCGGACTTTCAGTTTATTTTCAAATCACTTAATTGTTCGAAATGCAAAATGAAATACAACTAAACGATGGAAAGTGCCTAGACTATCCTACAAATCAGCTTCAGCCGGATGACTTATGGCCTTCCGAAATGCTTAGCGTATTATTCGCAACCATCGTAGCCCATATATCATGCATTAGATGCGAACAAGCTAGTCAGTGGCCGAATGCATCCGAATCTTTGTTCTGCAGAGGCAGCTCTTGTGGTGGAATATGAATCTTAAGTAGTGCATAATAACACGTGTTTCGTTTTAATGGTGTCTGTGGCTGTGGCTGCTGTTACCTTTAAGGTTCTCTGCACCACCAAAAAGCCCTATTTGGCTCATAGGAATACTGACGACTGGCATGCGCAGCTACGAATGCGAGCTCACAAACGTTGTTACATATTTTAGCCGTGCCATGCATTCACGTTAATTACATTGATTTATGTGTCCATTGTTCTCAAACGTATTTTACATTGTAATACACATTTGTACTCATATGTCTGTCCATGTCGTCTGTCCGTCCGCCCGTCCGTCCATACTTCTGCATGCATATGCTATGCAGAATTTGTAACTTTTGTTAATGTCATACTAAGTAAATTTTGTAGGAGCGTTCGGGTAATGCACCATCGTATACTCGCATAATGTTGAACATATTTCACGCATGCTAATAAATACGCACCGTGTGAGTTGGTCTCGCTTTCTTTGTTTCATTTTGAAATTTAAACAATCGGCTTTTGTGAAACTGAAAACCACTTTAAAGAATTCCCACTGTATATATGTAGGTGTACACGTCCATCAATTGAGTGGGAGAAGTATGTCTGCTAAAAAGAGTATATTTTTAAAGGGTTTCCCAAAATTCCATCAAGATGTATTTTTGAAAACGTTGTATGTATTTTTAAATAAAAGTTCTAAATTTTTAGATGAAATTTGGATTTTGATTTGCATTAAGTGGCAACAAATGATTGATACAGCTCACTATGGTCCCAAATCCATTATTTTGGCAGAAATTCAAAAAAATTAAAATTGAAAAGTGGTAAATGTGTATATATTTTCTTTATGGCAACACTCCAATCAATCAAGAAAATGTACTGGAGAAAATTAGGTGGCAACACCACAAGCCTGAATGGTACTTAAACTTTGCGGTTCAAAATAAGTGGGATTAATTTTGATATAAAGCAGTTTTACAAATTAATTAAAATCAAGACTTAAAAAGAAAATAATAAAGTGACTATATTATGAATATTGACGGCAAGAGTTAGTAGTTGAAAAATTATATTTAACATTTTATGATTATTGTGGTCTTGTAAGTATTCATAGGTATTGCAATTTTGTGATTTGTAGAGAACATAATCTATAAATGTCGTGGACCAAAAGTTATATGTATGACTCAACTTGACTCAAAGTGTAAATGTGAAAGGGTTCGTCTGAGGTTGTAGTTTATGGTGGAATTAATATCTCGTCAGAATTTTTCGGCAAACTCCAAAAATTGACATTTTATTTTAGCACAGTTTTTGATTAGCCATAGACATATATATGACTATATCTCTGAATTAGTTTTGTGTACGAGACCCATCAATATTTTTTTAAATGTATTGAAAGTACCTTTAAAATGGTATACAACATCATTCTTCTTTTTGTACACATGTATACATTTTACTTTATTTCTTGAAATAATTATTTAAATTGCAGTTTAAAGTATACTATAGGGTGATTTTTTAAGAGCTTGATAACTTTTTTTTTTAAAAAACGCATAAAATTTGCAAAATCTCATCGGTTCTTTATTTGAAACGTTAGATTGGTCCATGACATTTACTTTTTGAAGATAATTTCATTTAAATGTTGACCGCGGCTGCGTCTTAGGTGGTCCATCCGCTTAGTCCAATTTTGGCATTTCCACGTTTTTGAGTAACAGAGACCCAATTGGTGCGAACGGCGACGAATCGAAAATTGGTGGTCATCATTAACACTGGCCGATACAGCTGCGATATTTTCTTCAGTTCGCACTCTACGTAAGCGTGTTGGTGGTTTAATGTCCAACAATGTAAATTTGGTGCGAAATTTAGTCACAATAGCCCGAATAGCCGCTTCAGTGGGTCGATTAAACTGACCATAAAATGGAAGCGCGCAATGAACTTTCTTAACAGAGCACGCATTTTGATAATAAAATTCAATAATTTGCAAGCGTTGTTCGTTTGTAAGACGATTCATGATGAAATGTCAAAGCATACTGAGCATCTTTCTCTTTGACACCATGTCTGAAATCCCACGTGATCTGTCAAATACTAATGCATGAAAATCCTAACCTCAAAAAAATCACTCTTTATTTGTATGCTATATTTTACTTTTGTAATAAAACACATTTCGTCAAAATAAACAACTCTTCATTCTTTTAAGCTTTCATACAATTTTGTTTTTGGTCACCCTGTACCAATACAGGGTGATAATTATGTTGGTTATATATTGAGTTTATATGGGAGGTGGTAGTGGGCGTGGTCCGATCGTCCCAATTTTATTTTTATTTTTTGCGTATGTCTAGCAAATGTGCAAAATTACAAGACTGTATGTTTATTTTTCGACTTTATGCCACAAAAAATGGATTTTGGACCAGTGTGCAGCTGCTTCAAATAAAACTTTTTAAATAATATATTTTCAAAAATTTTTAATGGCAGGTCCACATTTTATTCTTCTAATTCCATGTATAATGTAAAGCAGAGATTGATTTCTGTATATTTACTCAATATATACAAAATCGATTATTAGCATCAATTTATTCGAATTATTCGTTAGTTAAAAAAATTGTTATTATCCAAACAAATATTAGAAATAAATTATTCGACTAATAGAATAAGATTTAATCGGTTGGATACCATACATTTCATCCTAGACTAATAAAGACAAAACATATATATTAAATATAAATAAATATTTTGTAAAATAGAAAATGTGAGGAAGGTGAATTGTGCTTCTCCTTTTTCCGGCTTTTACAGGCCGGAAATCAGGCCAAATAATAAATGTCACCATGCCATTTGTAAGTAAGTTTGTATTCTATAAAATATAGATGCAAAATGGTCTTGATCCAGGACAAAATTCCAGTTCAAATCAAATATCAAACAAAACAAGTAAAATTGCATTAAGTTCGGCCGGGCTAAATCTTATATATACTCTCCACCACGGAGTGTGTTCCACAGTATTACCGGCAGATTAGGCAAAAAATTATATATTTGTATATGTATGAACATCACAATATTTGTTTATAATATATATAAGACACTGTTTTAAATAAATAGTGATACATAAAACAGACACGGACAACTTGGCGCAGAGTTACAGAATGCTGATCAAGAAAATTAACAGAGTGCAATAAACAAAAAGTCAAGAAAGTCAGTAAGGATCCAATAAGCGAGGGAACGAGACGTAGATTTAATACGTGTAGTGTTGTTTTTTGATTTGTTACTTTAGTAAGTGAATACGTAAATTATATTAGAATGTCCTGTTTTGTACACAAATTTAATTCCATTTAGATCCTGATGCTACGAATATCTGAAGATCTCTTTATTATTCACGTCACAGCAGTCAGAGAAGTGTACACACCGAATTTCATTATTATAGCTTCACCCGTTTGGTTGGTACCATTCTTAACCCCATTCACCCAATTTTCCGGCTAAAAGTACAAATTACGAAAAAACCCTTTTATTTTGCATATTCACTGACAGATGAATGTGTACACCGAATTTCATGATTTCAACTTCAAAGGTTTGGTGGTACCATTTTTATCCCTTTTTTCCAAATGTATCCCTTAAAAGTACGAATATTGAAAAATCCCTCTATTTTACGCATCTACGCAATTAGTACATTCCAAATTTCATATTTATAGCTGTTATCGTATCATTGGTATCATTTTTATCCCTTTTGTCTCATTTTTCCCGCTAAAACGTGCATTTTCTCTTTGGTGCTTTTACGGAACAAGACGAATATACGCAACAAATTTCCAGGGCATATAAAGCATAAATTTAATTAATTACCTGCAACCATGAGACACATTTAGGGAAAATTTAAACCTCCTAGTTCGTTCGGCCGCTATCGTCCTTTCAATAGACAGACAGAAGGACATGGCTAGATCGTCTTAGAATTTTACCACGACCCAGAATATATATAATTTTTGGAGTCTCCGATAAATGTTTTAAGGTGTTACACACGAAATGACAAAGTGAGGGTATAAAAACGTCAGTCGGTCTATGCTTAGGAGTATGTTTTTTAATAATTGGGTTATTCCAACAGATAACGACCCAACATGGCTTTCGACCCTCATCGATTTTGATGAAATTTGGTACATATATACTACTAGTGTTTGCGGGTAATATATCGTTTACTGTAGCTCAAAGTAGTGCGTGGTTTAAGTTTTGCAGTGGTCCAAAGTTGGTTATCTCGAGTGTTTTTCTGAAGAGATGGCTTCCTTATCGATATTATAACTTTGGATCGGGTCATCAGATTTTAACGATATAAATATCATTCTTTCCGAATTTGTATGAAAATATGAATGTCCTTGTGGTTCTAGGACTCCAAAATTAAAAATAATTTGAATCCTTGAATATCCTGAAAAACATATCTTTAATTGTCTTTATTTTGTTTTGTAGTTTAGCTTATATTATTCCCTACAAAATATCCAAAATTCAGAGTGGGGTGGGTTACGAAATTACGGCTGTTTCTCTAAAGTATTTCGTTATTTCAGCAGTCCCAAAATTGTTCATTAGAGTCGCTTCAAAATAAAATGTTTCGATGATACCGACTAAAATGAAAGATTCATTTGTTTTACGGGTTCTCCCAAAAAAGCTCGTTTTTTATCATTGTGCGTCGTGAGCTGGACGCGATCCAAAGTTATGATATCGATAAGGAAGCCATCTCTTCAGAAAAACCCTCGAGATAACCAACTTTGGACCACTGTATAACTTAAAGCACGCACTACTTTGAGCTACGGTAAACGGTATATTACCCGCAACCACTAGTAGAATGTATGTGCCAAATTTGATCAAAATCGGAGAGGACGAAAATCCAAACCTATGGTTTTTGGGTCGTTTTCTGTTGGAATTACCCAATTGTAAAAACACTGTCAGACATGAAGTCATAATGGATTGCAGGCAGCGGTAGAGAAGTCATAAAGCATTTAATTTTACCTATGATAAATATGAACCGATCCTACCTTCATTATAGATATTGCTATCTGGGTTATAATTTTGTGAAGAAAATCGAGTAAAATATGTGGTTTCTAGATCGAAAAAAGTCATATCGGGAGCATCATTTGTACGGAGCTATATCTAAGTCTGAACCCATCTTACCCGCTTTCCCCACATGTCTTTCTAGTGGGATTATAAGGTCTTGTTATATGGGTTTTATTGTAACCCATATTCCATTCGAATCCAACCTCTATAAAATCATTGCCAAATATCAAATTTAATTTTACGTAGTTTAGGGTGATTTGTGCTTGAGATACTGGAGGAGGCGTTTCAAAACTGGTTATATTTAGAGTACACTTAAACTGATTATAAAAACATTATCAAATACCAAAATAGAACTGATTCCGAAGATCCGTGTAGAACTTACATTAGTTTTAATTTGTCATAAGAATATCCGAATTTAAATTTGGGAATTTGGGAAAATATTACCATGTGCAAAGTTTTAATTGATTCCTTAGCTTTTTTCGAGAGTTATCGTGTACAGCAGCCAGACGGACGGACGGTCAAACAACTTAAAAAGTCGTGAAACGATACTTAGGGTCTTATGTCACTCCTTCAATGTGTTACACTGTTATCAGACCCAAATGATTTATACCCTCCGACTCTGTAGAGTGAGGGTATAATTAATAATCAAATGTGGAAAACATTCAAAATAAGTATTGTTGGTAAATTATCAAATTTTACTATATGAACTAAACTCTCACTTAACAGACTCTTTTTGTTGTATTCGGATTTTTTGTAAAAAAAAAAAAAAAAACAATTTATTCCCAAAAATGTTGTCCACTATTGTTGTGAGTGTAGCATTTACTAGTTTTAATCGTTTTTATATAGTTTTGCGAACTTAGTATGACAAAATATTAAAACAAAATCAGAACCTTGGAAAGGAAACAGTTTTATGTTAAATTACTATAATTTTTAAAATTCAATTATGTTCGAATATTTTGCCCGCTAGTTGCCCGTGTATTTTCAAAAGCACTATAATTTAGATACGCAAGTAAACTATTCGAGTACGTACGGTTTATATAAATCTAATTTAAATATTAAAATACTGCAGCCTTCTGAAAGACCTAACAACCATACATGTGTTTGTCCGATTTCGATGGAACCCGTTCCTCCATCCCCACAAATCCTTCAAAACATCCATCAACACTACAATATATCTGGTCGATGACTACGAAAATATACACACATAATTAAGATCACAAAATAAACAAATAAAGATCAACCCGTGAAGTAAACAATCATCGAAGAGGTCACATACTGAGTTAAGTGTGAATTGATTGCTTCAAAATTCATTCGAAAATATTGAACTCAAAATCTCAAACACTCACGCACGCACATACACACCCAGTGGAGCGGAGTGCCCAAAATCCTGCTAACCACAGAGCAAGTAGGAGAAGGCAAAACCACCTGTTGTTGTTGTTGCTGTTGATGGTGCTGTCGGCAGCGGCGATGGTGGTGTCAGCTTGATGCTCAAGCATTATTCAAATCATTGGAAATCCATTCAATCACAATCGCAAAGTGTTGACGGATGCCACCACACCTTCAATCACGACCACACACACGCACGCCTCCATATCCCACACAACACAGCAGAGAATAGCTCTTGGGTGCTCTCGTGCAGGCAGCAGCACACAACAAGTCATCTTACGAGCATTACGTCTTCTTCCACTTGTCTAATGATTACAAATTATATCCTGCAGATACAGCGTAGAGAGCACAGAGCACAGTTCACAGATACTGGCTGGATGAATGACTGACAGCTAGACAGACATTGATTCGACGTTCGTTCGCTCATAGCTTGCCAACACTCAGTCACTTTTAGACGAGCTGAAACTTTGAGCACTCTTCGCAAGTGTGACGACCTATTGTGACGGATTGTTTGTTGTTTATCCAAACAGATACAGATGTAATATTCGCTGAAGCCCTACAAGTACCAATCCACACTGCAAAGCATATGAATAGGGGAAAGAATTAAAGAAAAACATTTTAAAACATGTAAGCAAAGGCTAAATTCGGGCGGGCCGACTATATAATACCCTACAACACTCCCTGCGATATACCTCGCTTTGATTACTAAACACAGGTGTTTCATGGGAGCAATTTTAATTAATTTTTGGTCAAATTTAACGATGATGGTAATTGATCCAATTTTCCGGCAGATATTCCGAGTAAACTAAATATAACATGATCTAAAAAAATTGATCACTGCAGATTAAACATTGGTAATAGTATGTATCGGACGGACTTTTGAAGGGGCCCTATAGCAACACTTGTGGCCTGTGCCAACACACGAGCCTATAAAGTTTTTCTCGGTAGGTATTCCTAGTTGAAATATATCATGATCTGCAGAATTTGATCAAGATCCGATGTAAGATGTAGTTGCTAGAGCTGTAATAGAGTAGAATGGGGGCCATTTGTGTTATACCATATTTATTTGACTTTCATAGTATGTATTCTTAGTTGAAATAAAATATAATCTGCACAATTAAAAGAAAACTTCCGATGTAAAATGTTGGTCCTAGACGGGTAATAATAATAATGGGGGCCATTTGTAATTGCGCTACATTAAAAAGTGGGCCCATATAGATAACATTCAAAGTAGGCATTCTTTATTGAAATATAACATGATCTGCAATCCAATGTACGATGTGGGTTATAAATATGTAATAGAGTAGAATGGGGTCCCTATTTGTATGGGGGTTATACCAAAAAATTGAGCCCTTATAGATCACTTTCAAAGTAGGTATTCTTATTAAAATATAACATGATCTGCAAAATTTTATCAAGATTCAATGAATGATGTGGGTTCTAGACCGACCATAGTGTAAACTATATAGCTGGCTTTCAGAATATGTGTTTCTAGTCTAAATGTAACATTGTGTGTGAAATTTGATCAAGATCCGATGTATAATGTGCATTTTAGAGCAGAAATAGTGTAAATGGGAGGTACAATTATATGGGGGCTATATCAAACAATGGACCCATTTGTCCATTGGCTGAAAAAAATACTTCCGCCAAATTTCATGTCAATCGGACAACAATTGCGACCTGTAGAGTGCGAACAAGCTTAGATGGACATCAGACGGACGGAGAGACAGACATTGATAAATCGATTCAGCTGGTGATTCTAGGCCTAGGTGTAGGATATAATTATAGTTACATGAAATGGCCATGCTGAAGAATCATTTTGTGTTCTTTGTATACCTCCCCATCACCCTAGAGGGAAGACATGCAAGACTGACTCCCATATAAAAACTACGTTTTTATAAAATTTGCCCCCCTCCACACCACTCTAACTGCCCCAAGGAGGCCCCTAGTGGAGTCAAATATATGATTCCCTAGGGAAAAGTTGATATAATTCCTATAATGCTTAAGGGGGCTCCCATACAAAAGCAAAATTTGAATAATATTTGCTCCCACCACTCCAGGGGAGCCAAGTGTACCAAATGTTACGGCACAACAAATTGTTATAGTCATCTATTAATGCAACGGCTCTTGCGGTAGTGTCGTTGACAAGATGTAATTTACGCAATATTCGATTACTTCGCGATCTACCGATGATTTTTTCCTTTTTCGAACCTCACAAAATAGGGGGTTCTACCATATCAAAATCGAACACCTAAAATTCCCATACATTACTATCCCACCCCTAATGTCCAAACAATAAACACCACAAAATGACGCTCGCTTTATTAGCTCCACATATCCTCCACCTGATTATAGTTTGGTTCTCTTATTTTTTATATGATCCAAATATAAAAAAGATCAAATTTCGAAAAAATTGGGTTTTGTCACGAAAAATGGAATTTTCGCACGCTGTGCCACCTGTAGAATCACCAGCTGAGTGCAGGTCGCAATTAATTTCCGATCGGCGTGAAATTTGGCGATGTGATTTTTTTGGCAGAGTTGGTTGGCATTGTATATTAATAAAATTGGATCAGATTTGGATATATTCCCCCGATTTATTCTACTGATCTAGAATGGCACACATACTGTTAAAGTAGAATAGCTTGGTCCATGTTTTGGTATATCCGCAATATAAATGAGAAAGCCTATTGTTGTAGCGGTCATTATCAAAGATGACCCAGCTCAGCTTAATGATGCATCGTCAGTGAGACAACCAAGATTATTTTGTGGTTTGATTTAGACATACATCTCTATACAAGATCAGAGCTGTTAAGTAATGATTAGTAATCGTAATCATTAGTAATTAGATTACTTTTTTTTTAAGTAGAAGTAATGATTACAATACGATTACATTCAGTTTTATACGATTAGTAATTGATTACGATTACAAGTAATCAAAAAATAATCAGGATTACTTGCGATTACTGAAAAATAATCAAAAATGAGTTCGACTATTTTAAAAGATTACTTTTGACTATTTTAGATTACTTTTGATTTTTTGTGATTACTTTTGATTCTCGCGAAATCGGTATGAGAGTCATAGTAGTCTGTTTGTCAAAACTTTTGACTTTTCAATATATGTCAGTTTTGATTTTTTCTGTTCTCGTTCTTTTGCCAACTAAAACCGAAAGGTAACGGTAATCGCAAGTAATCCTGATTATTTTTTGATTATTTGTAATCGTAATCAATTAGTAATCAGAAATTGTTGAATAGTGGATTATATAATCATTACGATTCTTTTTAAAAAGTAATGTAATTGATTACTAATCGTAATCGAAATTTAACAGCTCTGTACAAGATAGAATCAAAGTCGGGCCACCATAGACAACGCAGTGAGTTAGCGAATTGAGCACTGCAAATGTTGGTCGAAGATCTGGATCTTTCCTCAGAAACGATCCTCTTCTTACCTCAAATGAGGTAAGTCCATAATGAATTTGATTTGATCGTTGTTGTTTAGTTTAATTAGTATACCCTCCATCACCAGGATGGGGTTATATTCACTTTAACATTCCGTTTGTAACACCTAGAAATATCGCTCCGAGATCCTGTAAAGTATATATATTCTTGATCGTCGTAAAATTCTAAGACGATCTAGCCATTTCCGTCTGTTGAAAGCACGCTACCATCTAAACGCAAGGAGCTAGGACGTCCAATTTTCCATAAATGCGTCTTATAGTTGTATGTCGTACTTTTAAGAGGGTAAAAGGGGATAAAAATGGTACCTACCAAATAGATGGAAATCGATTCTCTATCCCCCAATATTTAGGGTACTTAAGCTTTTTTGGGCTCTGCGAACGGTGACCCCAGTGAAAAATTGTCCCAACGCAAAAGTGAAAAAGGATAAATGTTGGCCGTAAAGTCAAAAATTGTAAAAACTGGCGTTAGAAAAACCCGCGTAACTTTTTATCATATAGAGAATGCTAGGAATTTGTTTGGCATATGACTGCTGACTAAATAGGGAATTGTTTCAGAAACACAGATAGAGAAAGTTGAAATAAATGCAATTGCAACCGCGAATTTTGGATTTTTGCAACAATTGCATTTTTCGCGACTTACTATATATATGTTATAAGCGACATTGGTTCTTAATACTCATGCCAAACATCAGCGGGATCCGATGGATAGATCGTGAGAAAATTACAAAACAAAAAAGTCATGCATACAAAATCATTTCAGCCATATCTCCCGAAAATTTTGCAAAAATATCCAATTTGTATTTTTTGTTTACCATGCTCTACCGAAATACCCAAATTTTTTGTCGAAAAAGATCGATCTTCCAAAAAAACATGGACCGATTTTAACCCCAGTAATTTTGTTGTATAAGCTGGCGTGTAATTTTGCTATTTAATAAAGGGAACGCCATAATCGCGCGCGCGATTTCTCATAATTTCACAAACATTAAATAAAAATTTACATTTTAATGTATCTTCTTGTTGACAAAACTGATATCAAAAACAATTCTTCCAAGTGCACCAGCAATGTTCGCTCTTTCATCTTTAATGCGATTTAGTGCACATAATTCATTATATTTATTTCCTTCTTCATCATGATGATAATTAACATAATTTTGTACAAATAAGCATGTTACATCGGTCATTAAATTCACTAATCGCTCCAACATTCATATTTAACAATATCCTTATATACCGGTTTTTTATATAAAGGGTCCGTCATCTAACTTTTTTTTCAACTATTCAAACGTTGGACTATTATTTGTGGGGTGCCCGAGGTAGCCATTTGAATGAAATTATTTTCCATTATTAACCGGAAGGATTGCACTTTCAAATAAAAAAAGAAATTTGAGAAAATATTCAGTAGTTTTTTTATAGCATTAAAAAAAAAGTTATTTTGCGGACCCTATATTATATTTTGTTCGTTCACAGAAAGGAGTTTAGAATTCCCCTTTTCCAACAAAAAATACACACACAATTATTACGTTAATATATACCACCGTTCACGGGCACTTCACTTTACTGAATAAACCTCCATTTCGTTCGGATGCCAATAAAAAATCAAAAATTTCACTATTATACTAAATTCACTTCTAAGCTAAATTAGAATCTCAGTAAAATGTCTTTGGGGTCAATTTTCATTTTTTTAAATTAGGGTCAATCTTCATTTTCAACAAATTGAAATATGGCCCAAATTAAATATGCAACAATGCCTCAAGAAAAATTGAAGTCTGACCCCAAAATTACGTGTTGTTGTGATCAATACAACTTTTTGGGGTCAAATTTTGCGTTGGGGCCATTTTTCACTGGGGTCACTGTTCGCAGAGCCCTTTTTTGAAGATTGCTGCATTTTTTAAAATAATTTGAAGTATTATTTCAATATGTAGTATAAGCATATTGGTAGCCTTGCCTTATAAGCGTGTTTTAAAATAATTAAAATTTTATATTTATTAATATTTTTTTTTTCAATATTTTTATTTCTTTTATATACCTAATATTAATAAAAATTGTACATTTTTCCTGTAATGGTACTGCACTTCTACGAAAATTGACAGCCGCCTGAACTTAACGCCCTTTTCACTTGCTTTTCTATATTTCTTATCTGCCCGCCCTATACTTTAGCAGGTTGTAGATAGTGGGTCGCCTGCAGTTACGTTTGTTCATATTGTAAAACATTTGTAACCTTACTCGAATGCTTCGCACTGTATTTACATGGATGAACGAGACATGTATGACTGACAACTGGCTGGATGTGGTAGGATATGACTGCGTGTCTGATTGAAATATTGGTGAAAAGTTGAATTATATTAAACTTTTTGATTAGACGCATATCAATGAGATCATCATGTTCAATGAGAATTGAGAAATATGAAAGTGAAATATCATAATTTGCAATGACACGAGATAAATCTAAAGCAGGACGTGCACATATTTTATAATGGTTGCGGAAAAATCCTCCTTAACGACAGATCGATGTTTATTAAATTCATAGAATCAACATTGTCGTTTATATGTGGCAATCCCCCATATTCGATATTTCCATATTTTGAAAACATCATTCACTACACCCATTGATCATTGATCATTCATCTGTTGTTTGGTTTTAATTGCAATCGAAAACAAACAATCTTTAGAATCTCTAAATAAACAAACAATCAATCATAGAATTTATGAAATCATTTGCCATAACTCAAAAACATATCAGTCCGCACACCGACGTTCAATCTTCAGCAACAGTTCGCCATGGCGATGACGATGGTGATGTTGATAATGATGATATGTTCCGAAATAGAAATGCTCCAATCAAATTAAGGGGGACCCAATCACATAGAACTGGTATTGCCACAACGGATATGCAAGCTGCCATTTTTACAGATCAACAGAGAAATCTGTAAGAAAAAATCGAAAATCACGTTGCACTTAAGTAATCAACGTACAGACAGACGGACGGACGTGCAGACTGAAATGCGTCCGTCCATATACACATATTTTCATCGATATCAGTTTCTATAAAATATTCGCACATTTTGCAGAAAGATTGACGCAACGAAAACTGACACATGGATATGCCAGGAATTGAGAGAAGTGAATAGATATGCAGACACTTATGAGAGTCGTATGCAAATGTTGGTAATCGAAGCAAGTCTTTCTAAGTCGAATAGTAGGTTTGGAGCTAAGGCCCTGCCAACAATTTATATCCGGTTAGCCGATGAAAATTTAGAAATATGAAATTCCGAAGATTGCTAGACATTGATTGCCCTAGACATTTATCATTGACATCTACCGTCATTTGTAAGCCCTGCAAAACGTCTAAAAATAATGCTAAAAGTTGTTTCTACTAACCAAAGGCGAGAAAATTAAAATTGTGGGTTTAAATGTTGAAAAACATTTTTGAATAACATAAAATGAAATTATTTGAGAAGTAAAAAATAATTTCAATATAAAGTTCCTAGACGAACAACCTGTAAATATTTATATATATATATATATATATTAAATCTGTTTATAAATAAAATATTTTTTTTTCATTTTTGGTAAGGTTAATTACTTTTGTGAAGAACAATTTTTGTGTGTTCAGTTTTTTTTTCAATTTTGAGAAGAATGAAATTGGCCTAAGTCAGTACATCTGAAAGTAGTGGTTACAGTACATCTGAAAGTAGACGTACCAACATTATCGATTTTTTTATAAAAGTTCGATATAGTAGTAGGATATTCTAAGAGACAAATTTTGTGCTTCGGTAGAAAAATCTTTTTCAATTGACTCAAACATAAACCATTGCATATCTCAGAACCGATAAAGTGTGACTTAGACCACTATCATTCTAACTGGCACATTTGTAATAAATGTAATATCATGTCCGCGTTTAGATGACAGCTCTACATTTTTGTAAAAAAAATCAGACTTAACCTAACAAGCTCACAATATAGTTAGTTAGAAATGTCCATTTCATAATTGTGAAGCAATTAGAGCGTCTTTTTATTTAGTGACAAAATTCGTAGAGATTGTTTAAGATATATCCTATCCTCCGCAACTCATTTGTTCCTTTACGTGCTATAAATCCTATTTGTCCAGAGATCCATAAAAGATTGAATTCGTACGGACAATTTAGTGGATGTTATGCGATTAGATTTTAGAGACAGAAGGCAGCTTGACTGAATGTCATTGCAACTTTACCAATTCCACAATCCATTTTGAAGCAGTTTATGCGTATAGTTCAGGAAAAGAGTATATTCAACCCGTCATATCTTTCGCTGTGTATAAGATATTTTGCGCCCCGGTAGTCGAGTTGGCTATCAGCGTGGGGGTTCGATTCCCACCAGAGGCAGACCAGAGCTGCAATAACTAGCTACAATGGTCTTAGACACCCCGGCTCAATCCCTGGACCCAAAATTAGAATATCAATTTACTTTGTATTGTAATTCATAATAAATAAATAAAAATTTGAGATTTGTTGGCCAAATGAAAACTTTTTCTACCCGGGACTCTTGGACAAAATGTTGTTATGGACTCCCTTTTGAAATGTCGGTCCGATTCATCCTATTACTACTGTATAATTTGTATTTGTCTGTCGGATAGTTGGATCAATTACCATATTATTAACCATATTCGTTAAATATGACTAAAGATGAATTTATAGTAACTGTATAATTTATACCTGGGTTTGGTACTCAAAGCGAGGTTCATACGCAGGGAGTGGTGTAGGGTATTATATAGTCGGCTCGCCCGTCTTTAGCCTTTCCTTACTTGTTTTTATATAATAAAAAGTTACGCGAGTTTTTCTACAGGCACTTTTCTTTTAATAGCCAACTTTTCTTTTAATAGCCAACTTTATGACTTAATAGCCAACCTTTATTTTATTTCACTCTTATTTTAGCATGAATTTAGAAGTAAAATGTTATAAACTCGATATGATGGAATATGACACGATATACCATAAATCTTGAATACTTTTTAAACACGGCTAAAATAAGAGTGAAATAGGATAAATGATAAAAGTGTCTTAAACATTTAGCGTGAAAATTATTTTGTAATAGCTGACATCTTAACGAAGAAAACAAGGCTTATTTAAAGAAAATCTATGAATAAATATAGAAATTCTAATTGCAGAATAGTCTTCGGATTATTGAATAACAATAGATTAACTAGTTTCGGTTTTGACAATGAATCCTCAACTTTCCGATTTCCATTAAGCATTCATTTTTCTATTCATATATTTGCTTTATTATTTTAAACTGAGGAACAAGTAATTATTAGGAACCAATGTGCACCATTTTACCATGATTTAATGATATAATTATGATCTCTTTCAAACACGGATGAGGTAATAATTCAGTTAGCGACACCCGGTGTATGTTTCTGTTGGACTATGGGCAGACAATTTGCAAATATTTCAACGAATAAATAACTGAACATTATCTATAAGCGAAAGCCTGTTTCATGTTCCAATTTCCCATAATTTCCATAACACCATATATCAAACGTCATGTCAAACAGACGGACACATAAACAGACTGGTGGTGTTGAAAAGGCAGGAAAATGTGTATGATTTGTTTGAAATATTATGACAGCTTTCGAGGTTTATAAAAATACGACTTTCATGGCACACCACAAACGGACAAACAAGCGTATGATATGCCAGATATTCACATATTTGTAAGAATGTAATCTCAAATACAAAATGTGATCACAATCGCAATTAGGGCCCTAATACCCAAACAACAGTACAACAAACCAGGGGTACTTGCACTTGCCCTCACACCCCACCACACACCCACTACACAAAACTGATCAAACCGAATGTGATCAATCGCTCAGTATCTTGTTTCATTACACATCCAGCGAGTTGTGTTTATTTTTCTTGATGAAGTATGTTTTCATAGATGATTGTTACTGGGAAACTGAAGACAGACAGACAGCCGGACGGACGAGTGGATGGACAGGCACGCCACCAGCCCGGGAAACAGGCAACACCGAACATCATCATGATCGTGATCCAGCCGAATTGCTTGTTGTCTGGCTGCCTGCCTGTGGTGGCATGAGTATGTGCGAAGGAGTCGTAAATGTGTTGTCATTCCCAGTGGGTTATGTATGGCTGCGAGTGAGTATAACATAAACATTTCATTCGATTTTATTCTAAATAAACAAAACTGATTGATATTGAAGAATTTATGAGCATTTCAAATGCGAAAGTGTTTCATTTCTTTCACTGCGAGCGATGCTAGACAAGGTGTCTGAGCGATATCAATCCCCAGGCGCAAGAAAAAAAAGCACACGAAAAAGAAGATGAAGATCTACCAGATACACTCCTGTGGGTGGCATCCAGTACTCTAGGTAATCTTATGGGAATAACTGTGTGGAAATTAACTCCGACTCCTCGCTTACCTTCGAAATGAGGTGGGATTTGGTGGAGTGCTCAGAAATCCCTATTGGTTCAATTCGGATTGGGACATACCTTCATCGCTTTTACATTCTCTTTTTTCAACAGCCGTTGTTGTTGCCGTTAAACACACCAGACAATGTGATCATGTATCAATGTCAGGCTCAACTCCAAAGATCCCACCTTTTGGTGCAGAGACGCGAATACAATTGGCTGGTATCACGAAGCCAAAAAAAAAGACCACGAAAAAACTTCCACAAGATTGACAGCTGAATGAAAGAATCAAGACTTTTAAGGAATGCTAACGAAGAATTGATGGACACAACAATAAGCATACATATATTAACTAAATACAAAACGGCTATGGTGTCTTTTGGTAACCGGGCAACTTACTACATGCCACGGTAGTGGCATGACTCTTTTACAAGCTGAAAAAAAAACAACAAGAAAGACTTGCAATGATGGCTGAGTAAGAATACGCCTCCTTGAATAAATGTTGGCGAAAAATTGCCAAGGCTGGTTTTAAGCCGACATTGGAGCACCCTTTATGAAAAAATGTATTGTCGAAAGAGACTGCGATTGATTGTAGTTTAATTGATTTTGTAGTTTCGTCGTGTGTAGTCCAAGGAATATATTGTTCAATTATACATTTTTAGACGGTACAGAATATGCGTATACTTTCTGCGTAGCTGAGGCCCAAAACGATTTTTTATAATTCTTTTTATATTTAATTAACTTGTATATCGAGAGCTTATATTTATAAGTGGCTATGAACAAAAACACAACTTTTCAGGAGAGCGAAAAAACTGATTTTCTCCATAATTTTAAGAGTAATTAGTAATAATTTTTCTAGAGTTTAATCTAAAGAGGATCATTAATTGCTACGATTAAAAAGTTTCCTATTATTCGCGGTTTTATGGTTCATAGCCACTTTTGCATGTTTAGATTTGAGCACTATAAAATTTGAAGTAAGCACATCCCACCAAAAAAAGTTGGAACTACTTCCGTAGGAAGCACATTTTAATCGCATCTTAAAATCGAAATGTGCATTTTCCCCTTTTGAGAACAACTTCAAAAAAGTTTATAATATGTTAATATTCCGTAACATTTTATGAATTGCATTTTCACAACTGAATGGAAACGACTTTTTAGTATGGGGTCACGAAGGTAAGGTGTCCGCTTTGCACCCAGAAGGTCTCGGGTTCGAATCGTGGCTCGTGAAAAAACTTTTTTATATTATTTTTATTGCATTTATAAATAAACAATGTTTAATTTTGTATAATTTTAACAATTTAAAAATGTTTGCTTAAAAAATACAAATTTATAGTTTTTTAATGTACTTAAAATATTTAATATTTTTATTAATTACACTACTCAACAAAATGAAAAAAATTTCATGTACTCCGGATGCGATAATTTTTTCTGTGTAGATAACGTTGACATGAGCTCGAAAAACGCAATAAAATTTTTTTTTTTCGTTTGGTTTTTTTTTATTTTTTTTTTTAAATTTTAAAA
>OX377619.1:137928798-138013283 GCA_947397865.1 Polietes domitor
TAAAAACTATAACAATATTTATAACAATATTTCATATTGTTTTATTAATTATTAATACTACAAAATATCAGTAAAATTTAGTGGTGTCAATTTATTTAAAACTAAATTTAATTAGTATTTATTATATTTATTTGTTATACATTAGTTCATATTAAATAAATATTTTGTTAGGTTTCCTATAGTCAGTTCTACCGAACTAAATGATTTGGTTTAGTTATTCAGCATTCACAACAGAGGATAGCTGAGATGGTTAAAGTGCAGTAGTAGCAACCAGAAGGTCCGATGTTCTACCCCCAGTAGCGGCGGAATGCTATAAACGGCGAAATGATGGAATTTGATCGTACGATATATAAAAATGTTGGAAAATGTTTTAAACAAAATCATTTATAGCGAATTACAACCTGCGGTTATATGTTGCTCCATTTTTAAACTATTTTATTTCTATTATTTTTATGTTCATAGCCACTTATGCAGTCACAAAATAAGGTGTGAGTTGATAGCCAAATCAGAAAAAATTGAAAAAAAATGGCTTTAGAAAAAAATTCTTTTCCAAATTTATATGACAGATGACATCCAAATCTGAGAATAGTTTGGTATCAAAAACTCATTTTCCGGAAAATGGTTCATAGCCACTTATTAATATAAGCCCTCTATATATTTAATAATAATTTAGTTTGAATTTTTATTTATTTTTTAAAGTGTCTAGAAATACATTTGTTACTCCTCATTCAAATATAAATTATTATTTTTTATTTGCTTAGTTAATTTAAATCTACTTTGAGTTTTTCTAACAAAAATGATTTCCTACTATTACTTTTTCGGAGAAATTTTTTGAAAGCAACAGTAGTTGATATGTCATTTATTCAGCAAAAAAATGATTTACATAAAATGATACACGATAGAATTTTGGATTCAGCGTATCCTAATCCTTCCTTCCTTCCAAAATTTTCCAATGCTAGTATGTAAGAAGCAGTGTGTGGCTGCTGTGTGGTGGTTAGTCGATAACTCTGACCCATAGATTTAAGCGGTGTAATATGGATGTAAATTCCAATCCATACCTAAAACGTTGGCAAACCTCTGGGAAATTTGGGCGATAGTGGCTAAATTTCATAACTAGTTCCTAAATTTCATAACTTCTAATAACCTCGGTGAAAACTTGCATTAAAAAGTCACCAAATTAGCACTTCATAAAATATATGAAACATGATTCAAAAAGCACAAATCAATTAAAAGTGTCATATAATTTATGGAACATTTCTTAGAAACTAGAAATGCAATTCTTCATGCAGTGAAATTTTGTCATACAAGTTCTTTTTTTTAATAATATAATTTATGAAAATGTTCATATCATGAAACTTCATTATTTTAATGAAAAAAACTCTTAATAATTTCTACTGAAATTTCTAATATTGATTAAATTATTATTTAATACAAATAAATTTTTCTTTGAAACTAAGTTACAATGAATGATATTTTCATACATGTTAAGGAAAATTCACTAAAAATGAAATCCTTTTATGAAAATGTTTCTTAAAAATTATGTAAGAACGTTCTTTCAGTGTAGATTTTCAAAAAATAAAGGTGATTTTGACGATTTAACGAAAGGAGATTGAGGGTTCCGATATTCCAAGAATATATTTAAGAATTGTAAATCAGGTTTTCCGCCAAATGTTTGTAACACCAATAAATAATCGAGCTAGACCCACCTTTAAGTATATGGATTGGCTTAGAATCACCAGCTGAATCGATTTATCTGTCTGTCCGTCTGCTGTCCATCTAAGCTTGTTCGCACTCTACAGGTCGCAATTGTGTTCCGATTATCATGAATTTTGGCAGAAGTTAATTTTTTTGGCCAAGGACGATCGGTATTGAATACAAATGTCGCTCCTGATTTGACTTTTTCCGCTCTAGAAACCACATATTGTACCCGATTTTCTTTAAAATAGGCACACCATTTTATAATTGCACTAGAAACACCTATGCTGAAAGTGGGTAAGATCGGTTCAGATTTAGATATAGCCCCCATGCAAATGTCGCTCCCGATTTGACTTTTTCAGCTCTAGAAACCACATATTGTACCCGATTTTCTTTAAAATTGGCACACCATTTTATAATCGCACTAGAAACACCTGTGCTGAAAGTGAGTAAGATCGGTTCAGAATGGTAAACCGATTTTGGCCAAACTTTGGATATTATATTTCAACAATAAACACACATGGTGAAAGCGGGTCACATCATTCCAGATATCAATATACCCCATACAAATGTCCTTTCCGATTTAACATTTTTTGCCAAACACATATATTTACAGGATTCAAAAATCCTTCCCGATTTCACTTTTTTACTGAATTGAATTGTAGTGAGATAGAAAGTGGGGTGTATCATATAGTCGGCTCGGTCCGTCTTTAGCCTTTCCATACTTGTTTGGGAGATGTCCATACGCAGTCCCGTGCGCAGGATTTTCCCCTGGGGGGGTTTTCATATACACTCATAAAAAAGTTAACCCTATAATGAGTCAAAATTAACTAAAATTTAGGAAACCACGTACATTTTTACTAAATATAAATAGAATTTTGCTGGAATTGTCCTAAATCTAAGTAAATTTTTCCTAAAGCCAAGTAATTTTTTACTAAATTTAAGAAAAATTTTCCTAAAACTAAGTACATTTTTACTAAATCTTAGTAAAATGTTGCTGAAAATTTCCTAAAACTAAGTAAATGTTTACTCAAATCAAGTAAATATTTACTCAAACTGAGAACAATTTTGATGATTTTTTCCCTCAAAACGAATAAATTTTTACTTAAACTGAGGAAAATTTTATTTTATACAATTAAAAAGGAGAAATTAAAATAAGTTCAATTTAACATGATTGTTGCGAAGGCAAGATAGGCTCCATCGCAGTGGTTGTTTAGAATAATTCATAAAGTATTTAAGAAATAAGTCTCTGCAAACGAACGAGAATTGCTTCTTAGATTAATATTCAAGAATTTTGTTAACAATTTCAAATGTTTTTTATAAGTTCATTAATACTTAAATGTATGAAGAACTCGGCATAAATTTCAGTAAACATTTTTTTTAACTTCATTTTAGGAAAAACACATTTTTAAGTTAAAATTTACTAAATGGAATTTTTTCCATACAAATTTCAGATTTTTTTCTCACTTAAAACCTTGAAAATATTCTTCCACATAAGTTTGAATTTACTCAATTGTAAGAATTTTTTATTAGTTCCAAAGAAATGTTTTTAACTAAATCTACTACCGTTTTTCTAGTAAATTAACTATTTACTATGGCTTTGAAAGAAGGAAACTTTACTCATACTTAGTTAATTTTCCAACTTTTTAGGAAATTTTTGCTGAAGCGTTTGGAAACCACTCCTATTTTATTGTCTGATCTTCGAGAAATATTTTGATACATTCGTCCGGCAGATATTGTCGGCAAAATTGCATTTCGGTAATCCATCTATCAGTACACTCAAAGGAATATGTCAGGAAAAGAAAGCAGAAAGTCTACTGAAAGAGCAGATTTTCTGCTGTTAAAAAGACACAGCAGATTTGTATCTGCTGAGATGGTAAATAGCTGTTTGCTGTTTTTAGCAAACTCTTTAGCAGTGTGAATGGTGATGTAAGATTGCAGAAAAGATTTTTTTTAAATCGAGGGCTTATATTTATAAGTGGCTATGAAAAAACATATCTTTTCAGGAGAGCGAAGAAACTGATTTTCTCCTTAATTTGAAGAGAAATTATTAATCGTTCTTCTACAGTTTAATCTTTAAAGGATTACTAATTGCTACGATTAAAAAGTTTTCGAAATTTTCTATTATTCGCGATTTCATGGTTCATAGCCACTGTTTAGAATTGAGCACTATGAATGTTGAAATAAGAATAAGATATATTGTAAACTCCATAACCTTTTTCATGAAATCTTGGCAATGTTGTATAGAAAACGCATTTTCTGTGATGTACACACGAATGTAAAAAGTTTCCAGCTTCATCCGTCAGATTGGTCGCTTGTATCATATATGTAGCCAGTTGCGAAAATCGCTGCAATTGATGAAAAATCCAAAATTCGCCGTTGCAATTCCTTATATTTTAACTTTCTTCATTCCGTAAAGTCAGCAATCACATGCCAAAGAAATATTTTGGTATTCTCAATATAATAAAAAGTTACGCCGGTTTTTCTAAATATACTTTTCACAATTTTTGACTTTACAGCCACCATTTTTCCTATTTTAGCCTAATAACTGGGGAATCAAAAGGCTATTAACACGAAATGATGGAATTTGCTAGAACGATATGCCCTAAATCTAGAAAAATGTTTTAAACAAAACCGTTGTAGCGAATTATAACCTTCGGTTTTATGCTGCTCCATTGTTGAAATATTTTATTTCTATTATTTTTATGTTCATAGCCCCTTATGCAGTCACAAACTAACAAATCAGAAAATTAAAAAAATGGCTTTAGAAAAAAAATCTTTTCCAAATTTATATGACAGATGACATCCAAATCTGAAAATAGATTAGATACAGCTCCATAAAAATGACCAATAGTAAATGTCACATTTTAGCACTCTACAAGCATCAAGCAAATTATTTGCATTTATTAAGAATATTTTAAATTTCATTATGATATCATAGTGATTCTTATCTACACTTTTTTTAAAATTACTAAACGATTTTGTTATTAAATTTCCAAACTTTTATTACAGTACACAATTAAAAGTTCATAAGATATAGCTCTAGTCGAATGTCAAGAAGTTTATCGGTTAATAAAAATTAAAATTTTCCGTACAATTTGGTGTCCATTAGCGAAATTAGCACTACACAATCTTGAAATTGGCGCAATTCGTTTAGTATGTTTGTATTTTTCATAACCTTTGTCCGAAATTCAAGAAAGTGTCCACGATTTTTTATGTAATTTTCGTGATTTTACTGCAAAATTACCATTTCAGACGAGTTACTTTAAAAAGACTTTAAAAATTCTATATTTTATTGCTTCAGAAAGACTACAAGGTTTTAAAAAGTATATGTTCGAAACCTCTCTGGGGAAAAATACGGAAAATACCTTTAAAAGGTTAAATACTATTTTGATCCATTGCTTATTTTTTATTATTCGAGAAAAACACGTCTAAAGATTGAGAACTGTTGCCTCAAAAAGGTAACGAAAAAGTATAATCTTTTTTAATCCATGTAGTTCCACATAGTCTCTAGATTATTCGGTTATGTTTTTAGAACACTACTTTGAAAAATAAAAAAATATAGCAAATTTTGTAAAAATGATCAGTTGCATTATAGATACATATCAAGATTTAGGACCAAAATAGCATTGTTTGATTCTTTGTTAACTACGATCCACCTCCATTATATCGCGACCTTAGAACGACTAGGTTCCAACTGCACCAAATACTGTTTTGAGAAAATGTAACTTCAATGTTTAATATGCTGTAGTTTTTATATGTAATTTTATTTTGCCTGCGACTATTAATAAATATAATAAATAAAAAATACATGTAAAATAATTTTATGAGAAGAAACTTTGAAAACAATCGCAGCTATCGAGGTCAAAACCCGTACCGATTGACATGGAATGACTCTTATTTTATATTTACTGGTAGACAAGTCTAACTACAACAAACCTTATAACTTTTGCTGGGTTATTCGATATTATATTTAGGATCCTTATACTTATTCTTGTTATTGTAGCTACACTCTGTGTAGGTTTAAAATAAGTTCCTTAAGTCTGATCACAATTTTTTTTGACGCATCTTGAAGATAAATCTAAATCTTGTCCAAAAATCTCTCAAATTATTTATGTCTACAGAAAATCTCCACGAAAATAGAAGTTTGGTGGTTTTCAATTTCTTTTGTTACACCACCATTACCCCACAAACGACAGTTTACTCTTCCTGCTGGGCAGTCTTATCCATTTAGGAATACGAGAAAAATATTACAAATCATTGATGGATGCACTGTCCCATAAGGGACATCAGACTTGAAAGGGATTCGAAAGGAGACAATAACGAATTACAGAGCACCACCGCATAACTGTGATGGAAACAAAACAATCACCAGACAACAGACAGTCCGACTGACCCATCCCGTCCCCACCTTACACACACACGCACACTAACAACAAAAGCACATTATCACGAAACAATGAATGATTTGAGGTTATACAGCTGCACCCTGGAACGGGTAATGTGGGGTGTCTAATGGGTCATTGTAACACAAACAGCACTCGTCCGCTCTTCCTTTTTTGTTGATGAACATGAAAAATTTCCAAGGAATATATCAAAGTAAATCCATATCAAATACCAGAATAAAAATCCAGCCAGCAAAAAGGGATGCAAAAATACCATCGGCCGGCCGGTGCGGACTGGAGAGTAGTGCAAATGTGTACATTTTATAGGATGTTTTTTCCGGTCGTCTCTTGTTTGTTGGAAAAAGTTTGAGATTTTTTCTACAAAAAATACTTTAATTATTCTCAAAGGTATAATTTTGCAAACGAGAAAGGAAAAGGTTAAGGATGATGTTCTATTTTGTGTTGACGTTGCTATTTTTCTGTAGGTGTGTTGTTGTGTTTTTTTCTCGCATTCGTTTCAGCTCCTGATGATTTGCTAAGGATTCAATCAAATGTACAGGCGAATGAAGAAACACTAGTCTTGCCTGTAGACACTTTAAGTGGTCAGTGGAAACATGTGTGGGTAGCTGATACGATAACTACTTCTAGTCGTATTTTGAGCTCTGGAATTCGAAACTCAAAATATGATCCCTTAAATGATAAATATGTTTGTTTTGCGATCGGAAAAAATGTTTAGCCCATTGCCAGTGCTTTTGTCGTAAAAGAGATAAATAACTAGTAAATCAAAAAAAAATTTTTTTTCAATCCATCCAGAATTCTATTGGGCCTAGAAATTCTTTTTTAGTTATCTTTTGTAGAAGGAAAAATTACTGCAAAATTTCAGTTTTTTATCTGCCATAGAACGGCATATATTCGAAAATGGGTTTTAACTTCGTATGGGAGGTGCCACGCCCACATTTCCATTACCGCCCATTTTTGTCACAACTACGCACATTAATGCTAGATGCACTTACACAAAATTACAGTAGGTGTAATTTTGGTTTTAACTTCATATGGGAGGTGCCACGCCCACTTTTGCATTACCGCCCATTTTAGGCGCAACTACGCACATTGATGCTAGATGCACTTACACAAAATTTGAGCACTATACGTGTCATAGAACTGACACTATTCGATAATATGTTTTAACTTCGTATGGGAGGTGGTACGCCCACTATTCCAATACCGCCCATTTTTGGCACAACTATGCGAATTGATGCTAGATGCACCTACACAAAATTTCAGCACTCTAGGTGTCATAGAACTGACAATATTCAATAATAGGTTTTAACTTCGTATGGGAGGTGCCACGCCCACTTTTCCAATACCGCCCCTTTTTGGCACAACTATGCGAATTGATGCTAGATGCACTTACACAAAATTTCAGCACTCTAGGTGTCATAGAACTGACAATATTCAATAATAGGTTTTAACTTCGTATGGGAGATGCCACGCCCACTTTTCCAATACCGCCCATTTTTGGCACAACTATGCGAATTGATGCTAGATGCACTTACACAAAATTTCAGCACTCTAGGTGTCATAGAACTGACAATATTCAATAATAGGTTTTAACTTCGTATGTGAGGTTCCACGCCCACTTTTCCAATATCGCCCATTTTTGGCACAACTATGCACATTGATGCTAGATGCACTTACACAAAATTACAGCACTCTAGGTGTCATAGAACTGACAATATTCGATAATAGGTTTTAACTTCGTATGGGAGGTGCCACGCCCACTTTTCCAATACCGCCCCTTTTTGGCACAACTATGCACATTGATGGTATATGCACTTACACAAAATTTCAGCACTCTAGGTGTCATAGAACTGACAATATTCAATAATAGGTTTTAACTTCGTATGGGAGATGCCACGCCCACTTTTCCAATACCGCCCATTTTTGGCACAACTATGCGAATTGATGCTAGATGCACTTACACAAAATTTCAGCATTCTAGGTGTCATAGAACTGACAATATTCAATAATAGGTTTTAACTTCGTATGGGAGGTGCTACGCCCCTTTGTCCAATTGGTCAAATTTTTCCATTTCCTTGTATTGTCATCGAAAATGATTAAGTGTGCAAAATTTGAGCAAAATTGGTTGAGAAAAAAGCTTTCAAAAATTGATTTCAAATTTTGTGGCACACAAACATATATAGAAAGTAACCTTATATAAAGCATGGAAAAAATGGTATTCAAAATGCTGTCTTAAGGCACTACTTGACGCTCTCGTGTGAGCGGTTACGTAAGCCAAAAAATGGTTTGGGATCAAACAGGTACTATAAATGAAAACATTACAAAAATACTTGATTTCTTTGTTCAGCAGATCTTATGACCAGTTTAGAATTTTTTTACCATTTTTTATGATTCCCTTATGTCAGTTTGACGTTTTTTTTTTTTTGAGAGTCTAAATCTTCTGAATATCACCTTCCCACTAAAAAAGAGCCTCCGAAGAAGCGAAAAAATGCTAAAATTGTGATTCGGAAGTTGTGAAAATTGGGATCTTCATCACTGAAATTAACATGGAGTTATCATTGGGCAGGGAGAGGAGTTTGGCAACTGTAGCTGCATATTGACTTTGTTTTGTTTTTTTTTTCTTTTTGTCTGTTCTAATGGTTAGTAAGTTTAAAACACAATTTGCCAACATACGAGGGCTGAGACCGAATTTTTTTGCCGTGTACGCTCATGTACATTTCCGTCGACCTGATGTTTTTGCTCTTTGTGAGACTCAGGTGTGTGAGGGTTCTGATCCACAGGATTTTCACGTACCTGGGTATCACACCCCGTCCCTCTTTATTCCCCACAGAGATCTTGTGGTTTAAGTACGCAATGACATAGTGTTCCAGAGCCAGCAAGACTTAAACTCTGAAAATCCAGAATTTAAATCCCTTTGGGTTAAATTCAAGATTGGAACACACGTACTACATTTCGGATTCGTGTATAGAAGTCCAAACGCGGAAAGGGAGGTATCCCTAAGTGGCTTTGACGCCCTTTCCGATTCAATTACAAAAATCTTAGAGGATTGTCCTGACAGTGAAATTGTGGTTGCTGGCGATTTCAATGTCCATAATTCCTCTTGGCTTGCCCATTCGAGTCATTCAACACCGGAGGGTCAATACGCCGAGCTTTTTGCCGCGCATAATGATTTGACTCAACTAGTGAATGAACCGACACACATTCCGTGTGTCCAAGGGCAACACTCTAATATTCTTGATTTATTCTTAACATCACACCCTGAAAAGTATGAAGTTAACGTTCTAGCACCTCTTGGTAATTCGGATCACTGCATTGTTTCAGCATCCTTTTCGTATTCCGCTCTTCGTGTCGCTTCGACCCCAGCCCCAAAGCGGACAATATATATATACGAAAAGGCACGTTGGGCCGAGCTCAACAACTTCTTCCAGCATTTCAATTGGAAACTTTGTTTTCTAAATAGCGATATAGATGCTGCGGCTGAAATGATTGACAATATTATCTTGATTGGAATGAAGTCATTTATTCCAATTAAAGTTATTTCGGATAAATCATCTAATAAAAGTTGGTTTAACCAGACATGCAAAGCTGCTGTCAGATCCAAAGAGGAAGCATTCAGGAAATGGCTTTTAAATAAAGATGCCACAACTGATCTGCTACGCAAGCAGACAAGAACCATGTGTGCCAGGGTACTTAGACGTGAAAAGTTTCTATACGAACAACGTCTTCGAGCCAAGGTTCTTTCTTCTCCCAGGGGAAGTAAGAGCTTTTGGTCATTTGTAAGAAGAGTAAAAGATAACTCCTCATCAATCCCAACTCCTGTTAAAGATGACCAGATATTCACAAACCCGGTTGCCAAAGCTAACCTATTAACTGAAATGTTTGCAGGAATTCATCCTTGTCGGAAAGCAATCAACCATTCCCCGTGATCGAAAATGTATCAAGTTCCATGCCTCAGATATTTTTTTGAACACGTGGACTTAAAAGGGTTCTCGCAAATCTCGACGTAAATAAATCTCCAGGCCCGGATGGCATTTCAGCACTGGTCCTATGTAAGTGCTCTTCGACGCTTGCCCGTCCCCTTCGCAATCTTTTCAACCTTGCATACCGTGCAGGGGTTTTCCCAGCGCGTTGGAAGATTGCGAACATCCAGCCCATCCCTAAAAAAAGGTGAGGCTAATAATCCTGCTAACTATCGACCGATCGCGATTTGCTCAGCGCTTTCGAAGGTTATGGAGAGTATGGTTAACCACCATCTTGTGAGGTATTTAGAAACTAATGACTTACCTAATGATCGACAGTATGGCTTCCGTAGGAATCGATCTACGGGAGACCTGATGACACTGCTATCCGAAAAGTGGAATCGATCTATTCACAAGCTTGGTGAGAGTAAGATCGTTGCTCTAGATATCTCCAAGGCCTTTGATAGAGTTTGGCACGGCGCACTCATATCAAAGCTTATCGGTTTTGGTGTTGGTAGTGACTTCTCTCGATTTATATCGAGCTTCCTCAGAGATCGCTCTATACGTGTTGTTGTAGATGGGTTCTCATCCGATGAGCATAGGTTAACCGCAGGAGTACCACAGAGCTCTGTCCTTTCCCCCTCCCTTTTTCTTATTTTCATCGACGACCTCTTGGATCGGACTGTGAATCCAATATACTCATTCGCGGATGACAGCAACCTCTGTCATTCATACTCATTCGATCATAGACCAAGTCGTCAAGAAATTGAGGGTAAAAGGCGATTGATGGATGAGTCACTTAGCCAGGATTTGCTGGCCATTTCTGAATGGGGTCGAGTGAATAGAGTAAATTTTAATGCACCGATTCACCGATCCAACGGTGTCGTCGATTTTAATGAACGGTGTAGATATTGAGCAATCAGATGCTCTCGATGTTCTTGGCATAAAAATACAACGTGATGTTCGTTGGACAAAACATGTATTTGATGTGTCGAAAGATGCCTTCAAATGTTTAGGCTTTTTAAAAAGATGTAAGAAATATTTCACACCCTCTGATCTTCTCAATATCTACACTACCTACATCAGACCAAAGATGGAATTCAACTCCCATATATGGTCGGGTGCTCCAGCTTCATCAGGAGCTACTTGACCGTGTCCAGAGGAGGGCGATGGTGTTGATAGGTGACAGTAGGATATCCAATTCTATTGTCTCCCTTGAACACCGTCGTAATGTTAGTTGTGTGTCATTGTTCTATCGATACTTTCATGGTGTTTGTTCTTCGGAAATTCGTGATCTTATACCGCCCGTGAGAACGTTCGGTAGAGATACGCGACTCTCCAGGAACGCTCACCCATTTGTTATCGATTGGACAACCGGCCGCACTACACATTACAGAATAAATTCGTTCTTCGCCCTTACTATCCGTATGTGGAATCGACTTCCGGCAAATATCTTTCCCTCCAATTCAGAGATTCAAAACAGATGTCAACAGACACTACTCCCTCTTTCCTCCTTCCAATACCTGATCTTCCTTCCACCAACGCAATGCACTGCATTTATAGGGGACATCCCCTGAGTGTTGGTTCAGTGAAAAAAAAAAGATTCAAGCTAGGGTCACATTTAAGTATACCGGTCGGCTTAGAATTACCCGCTGAAACGATTTATTAATGTCTGACTGTCCGTTCGTATGTCTGCTGTCCATCTAAGCTTGTTCGCACTCTACAGGTCGCAATTGTCGTCCGATTGCCATGGATTTTGGCAGAAGAAATTTTTTCAGCCCAAAGACGATCGGTATTGAGATCGGTTCAGATTTAGATATAGCCTCCATTCAAATATCAATCCAATTTACCCTATTACTGTTCTAGAATACACATTTTACATTGTATGTTGATAAAATATTCAGGATCATATTATATTTGAACTAGAAATAACTAACGAAAGAGTGGGCTACATAATCTATAATCAAAATAATCTATATGGCTACACTTTTCAATGCAGCGCCATTACCTCTCTACCCACATTTTACATCAGAAGTTTATGAAATTTTGCAGATCATTTTTTATTTCAACTAAGAATACTACTACCTCCAACGATAATCTAAAATATGAGTCCATATTTTGGTATAACCCCCATACAAATGGGGTCCCAGTTTGCACTATTACCGTTGTAGAACCTACATCTCTCGTCGGATCTTGATCAAAATTTGCAGATCATGTTATATTTACCCTCGGAATACCTACCGGAAAATTAAACCATATGGGTCAATGTTTTCAAATAGAACTGCAAACCTGTTTTCATTATTATTACCTTAAAACCTTCATATTACATCGGATCTGGATCAAATCTAGATCATTGATTATTTCACATTTTTTTATATAGACGCAAGAGGCCGCTGATACAATTTTAGACGTATTTCCAACATTACGTTATAGGAACATGAGATAGGAACACTTACAGCAAAAGTGGAGCAGTACGTAAGTTGAAGTAAGTTTTGGAGAAATACTCATATTGTGCGTGTCTACGAAGAGGAGTGCAACAACTGAATTTCATAATTCTAGCTACAGCCGTTTGCGTGGTACCAATTTTATACCGTTTTGGTACGAATATCAAAAGACAAAGAAATGCTAAATCGTCTTAGAATTTTACCAGGATATACTTTATACTATATACAAACGGAATGATAAAGTGAATATGGGGGTATATTCTGTGGTATAAAAATACAATATTTGTACACCCACTTACAACTATATCCATATAATTAATCTAAATCTGGAGAGTAGCATGCGTATGTCAAATATTGGTCAAATTTAATTACTTTCAATGGTCTCGGCCACTAGTATGGCATAACAATATTTAAATCAAAACACTTCAGCTTCATTAGATTAGAATTTTATGACGAACCAGACTATTTCAAGGTATTAGAATGGGAATGCAATATACTACATCCTATTGTGGAGGGTATAATAAAGTATAAGATGTAGAGACTGCAATAATTTGTATTCCCTTTCGTGTCATTTTTCACATACAAGTGCAAATTTCTAAAAATCAATTTTTATCCAACTTTTTCCGTTTGATCTCCGTTGAATATTTCAAGGTGTTGCAAACGGAATGACAGACTTTCTTAAATGTACTTAAGTATTTAAATGTACTGTACAAAGTATTACTTTGGGTTATTGAGGGTATTATCCTATCCTACACATCGAATTTCGTCATTCCAGTTACAGACGTTTCGTTATTACCGTTTTAATCCTTTTTTCCAAGTTTAGTACGAATTTAGAAAAATTTGGAACGTGTCTACCGTATTTCATGATACTATAAATATAAGGGGTATTTTCAGTCCTTGTGAGGGAAAAATGTTTCTCTCTTGGCCGATTTCGCCCACTTTCAATCCCAACCGATCTACAACCAAAAGACACATTTAGGGAAAATCTTAACACATAGCTCATTTCGTGCGGCAGCTAGTGTGCTTTCAACAGACTGACGGACATGGCTAAATCGTCTTAGAATGTCGAATATTTCAAGGTGTTACAAACGGAATGACAAAGTGAATATACCCCCATGATAAGGAGGAGGGTATAATAATTACAATTGGTTTATTCATAAGAACAATGAGTTACCACATGCTAACACAAGTAAGAAAAGGATAAAGTTGGACGATTTTCACAGTACGATACCCAACATCTTTCATTGCGCCTATACAGGTTTTATGTAAACCACATCTAAACATGGTCCCATACAGTTCAGTATAGTCTTTAACCAAATACGTCAAAACATGCACCAGCCTGTTCAACTTTTACAGTAGGATTTCTTCATAGTATATTTTCATAGAAGGGTTTTCTACACCCTGGGAAGAGATTTAATTATTGCAACAACATTCGAAGAGAAATCAGAAATTTGGTACATGCTGATATAACAACTAAATAAGGTTACGGAAGAAATTTCGAAAAAACCCGAAATGTTTAACACGTAATTTGATTAAGATCAGGGTGTATATTGAAACCTGGAACGATGTGCCGCTTTCACCATGTATGTTTATTGGTGAAATATATGTAAAGTTTGGCCAAAATCGGTTAAACATTCGCGAGCAACATTTGTATGAGGGTGCTATATGTGCTTTACAGGACGGAAAAAGTCAAATTGGGAGCGACATTTGCATGGCGGCTATATCTATATCTGAACCGATTTCCTCAAAATTCAATACCGATGGTCCTCGACCAAAAAAAATAACTTCTGCCAAGTTTCATGACAATCGGACAACAATTGCGACCTGTAGAGTGCGAACAAGCTTAGATGGACAGCAGACGGACGGACTGACAGACATCGTTAAATCATCTCAGCTGGTGATTCTAAGCCGATCGGTATACTTAAAGGTAGGTCCAGCTCCACTATTTCGTGGTGTTACAAACATTTGGCGCGAAACTAATTTATAATACCTGTTGAACCGTGTTCAACAACAACGAACTTCGACAAGTTCACCTAGTTAAAACATCTGAATGAATTTATATTTTGTATTGTACTATGAAATATTTTGTATCATGAATTTTAAATATTAGTCATAGTTCCCACTGAATTGTACAATTATTTTCCATTATTATATTTTGTAACAGACTTCATGGCAACCTTGCGTCAAATTGCGCTCGATAAAGGAGCTTTTACTCAATTTGACGAAGGTTTTCCATGGAGTTTCCAATTGTTGTTTGCTGAATTTCACCGATTGATCTGCGTTTTTCTTCTACCTGCAACAAGTCTGTCACTTGGATTTTCACGACTGAAGCGGTAAGAAGCAAAACGGCTGCAATAAATAAATCAAACTGAACCTGAAACTGACATCCTTTTTTGTTGTTCTTTTTTATTTACTATGATCTTACATTGTTTTACAAACTTGTGAGTCATATCGAAATAATTACAGTCCACTTCCAGAACTCACAAGATTGTACAATACCCTAGTCCACGAAGTGGTGTAGGGTATAAAAATAAAAAAATAACGTCATAAATATTTGCGGTAAGAGTTATACTAGTCCAGTTTCAATTCCAGTTCTTCAATTTGGTTTTCGAAATGACTATTTTCTTTAATTATCTTTAAAGATACCATCCACAGATGGTATTTTGTATACACTCCACGAGAGTATTATGTCTTTGTGCATTTGTTTGTAACATCCAAAAGGAAGCGAGATAAACCCATTGTTAATTATACCGATCGACTTAGAATCACTGAAACGATTTAGAAATGTCCGTCCGTCCGTCTGTCCATCTATTCTTGTAATCACGATACAGGTCGCAATTGTAGCCAGAACCAAATGAAACTTTGCACAACGAAGTTTTTCGGGAAGGACGAACGCTATTTAATTTGAAGAAAATCGATTCAGATTTAGATATAGCCTGCGTACGAATTTCACTCTCGATTTAACTCTTTTCACTCTAGATACTTTATATTACAACAGATTTTCTTCAAAATTGGCAAAACATCTTATATTTCCACTAGAAACACCTGTGTTGAAAATTTTTTGGATAGGTTCAGGTCCCAATTTGACTTTTTCTGCTCTAGAATCCACATATTTTAACAGATCTTCTTTACATCTTGCAAAATATCTTATATTTCAACTACAAACACCCATTGTGAATATAGGTCAGATCGGTGCAGTTTTATATATAGCTCCCTCACAAATTTCACTCCCGATTTCACTTTTTCCTCTTTATAAACCACATATTTTAACAGATCTTCTTTAAATCTTGTAAAATATCATATATTTCAACAAGAAACACCCATGGTGAAAATGGGTCAGATCGGTTCCGATTTACATATAGCTCCCATACAAATTTCGCTTCCGGATTGACTTTTTCCGCCCCAGAAACCACGTATTTTCGCCGAATTTCTTCAAATTGAGTATAAGACGTTTATGTGAACTGAAGGATTTCATTGTGAAAGTGAGTCACTTCATTCCATATGTGGATATAGCCCCGATACAAATATTCTTCTCGATTTATATCATATTAGCCTATGTTTAGGAAACATACAAAAATTCTTCGCGTTTTCACTTTTTTACCGAATTCAATTGTATTTGGATAGAAAGTGGAGTGTATCATATAGTCGGCCCCGACCGACTTTAGCCTTCCATTACATGTTTGATGCTAGAAACATGATATTTGGTCCATATGTAGAACAAATCACGAAAAGGATTACTACAGAGTCGGATTTTTTAATTTCAGCCTATGGGCGGAGTGGCGGGGCATAGAAAGCAACAAACATAGAAAGTACAAACAACACAGTTTCTGCTTTAGTTGAAAAATTCGTAGCCAAAATTCAATAACTATATTACTCAATGAAGGACCAATTCATAGTTTTTGATTTTACCTTGATAATTACCTCTTATTGACCATATCGATCATTTCGTGCAACAACGTCGTATGTTTTATTCGCAACCGTTTTTATTTGGTATTCGTTTAGGAGAGGGAATCAAAGGAGTTTTTGGGAAAATGATCTTGAGCTTTACCTCATAGCAAAAATTGGCGATTGGAATGAATGTCTTCCACTCCATGTATAAGGTGTTAAAATCAGTTGACACTCTACTGCTTCGAAGAAGCATAAACATTTTGAAATTTATCTTTAACGAACAGAGTGATGTTATCGGAGTTGTCACGAACATGCCTTATAATATGAAGAAACTATTACAAAGAAAATTTCTTAAAGAATTTAAACCAAAAGGTTAGAGTTTAATTTACCGAAAAAATGTCACTTTACTCCCTTGGAAATCCTTCCGTTTCGTGTCTTTAGCCATCTTTTCACATTTTACAAATTACTTTTCAAAATGCTCAAGGGCTAATTACTGTGGTCAGTTTTCTTTTTAATTAAAGACAAGATAGGACAAGATGCGACAAGACAGTAACAGACAAACAAACAAAAGCAAAATGAAGAAAAGAAGCCGAAAAAAAACTAACAAAAAGCGGCGATTTTTTTATTTTCCCATCTTAAGCAATTCATGAGAAACTCACTCACCCACACTCACACACACACACAATTTCATATCCCGCAAACAAAAGGATGATAACACCCTGAACGCAGGATAACAAAAAATCAACGGCATATTTGAGGAAACATGCGACCAAACAACAGCCACGGACATTTCAAAGTAACACCACGAATTAGCGTTTTAGCCATGAATTACATGAAATGTCTTAAGTATGAACGAAGGCACCGGATGAGACCAGGACGCCGTAGAAAGAATGCCAGCAAACCTTGAATGGACAAAAAGATGTCGCTGATAACCAAACAAAATGTGTCGCCAACAATTGCTGAAATGAACGACGGAGAAGGAGCGAAAAAAAATTACAAATCATACTGAAATGGATGCTGGGTCGATGGAAAGGGTTTCGTAAGGCATACACTCGGGGAGAAATGATAATAAAATTTTAATAAAAAGTAAGAAAAATAATACTTAGGGCATTCTTTTGTCTCGTTTGTCTATCATTCAGAAAACAAAACGATTTGGGGAAAATTTATATCGTTCCCTAAAATATTACATATTCAGCCAATAATATTGGTGTTTGTCTATATGTGTCGTGATTCAAAGCAAACGAGGTTTTACTATTATACAAATTTGAAACGAAATTGATTTGGTGACTTCATGTTAATTTTATGAAGGGAAAAACTATAAACGCATCTCAAAAATAGAAATAGGATACAAATGGGACCAACCAAGTCCGATAACTCCCGGCTATATATAAACTAGCAGCGCCTACTACTTTGAACAAAAAGTCAGTTATTTGTTATCAGTTTTATCTATTTCTGTTCTTGGATAGTATTTATTGAATTTTCTTTTGGTGGATATAGATAAGTCTAAAATTGTAATTTGGAAGCATCCTATTAGATAGCACTCATACACAGTCAAGGGAATGTGCTTGTCGAATTGCACTATTTTAGCTGAACTACCTCCGTACAGCTGCGGTCAAAGAAATAGCAGCGACAAGATAAAAAATGTCGACAAAGAAAAAAATTAGTTTTACTTCGAATATCCTAAAAGTTTTTACGGTGTTTGAAAGGTGGTATTGTGCCACTCTTAATCTGTTTAAGTTTTTTTAATTTTGAGATTAAGCCTTTAGAACCATTTATGTGAAAAATGAGCCACTCAATAAAATAGCAGCGCTAATAAATAATAATAACTTTAATAACGACATATCCTTGTATTTAATACTTAGTTGTACTGACTGGCTTAATGCTGCTACATAACGCCGTTTTATGGAGTCGACTAGTATTTTGCACATTTCATCCGGTATTTTTGTCCATGCCACTATAATATCGTAAAAGTTCGTCAGTGTTTTTTGGTTTTGCTAGTGAGACCTCATTTTAGGCATCATAATCAAAATTTTTTATTATAATGAAATTCCGTGTCTGAGCGAATCATTCCATATCATCGATATTATTGACTTCAAACCACATTTTTGCGAATCGGTTGTTGTATTTGGGATAATTGTCCTTCTAGAAGACCCCTTTAAGGGGCATTCCTTATTCTGCATACGTAAGCATAATACTAGGATGTATTATGATGTACTGGGCGGAGTCCATAGTAGTTCTGGGCCAATGTATTGACCTAACTCCATAATATGATCCTCCCTATTTGACAGTTTTGGTACTATATCTGGAGATGTATTCCGTGTTCTGTGGACGTCTTACAAACTGTCGAGGGACTGCCCCACCAAATAAAACAATTTTTGATTCAACTGACCTTTTGTAGCATCCACTGTTTGGTTAGATACAGCAGGTGTGTATTTGCGAATTGCAATTTTTTTGTGACATGTCTTTTATTTTTTAAGTGGGACTTTTCTCGGACTTCTGGCTAACAGATTATGTTCTTTAGTATTACGAACATTTTAAACTCTCAAAGATGGACAGACATAGTATTTTATTTCGGTGCCGAGCGTAAGTGTTTTTTGTACAAGACATTATTATTCGGGGAATGGTTGCCGGTGATATAAAGGGATTTTTTCACGTGTTTCTTATTTTCTGATCATTTTAATAAAACACTAGAATAAAAGTCGAACTTCATTATATGATTTTCCTTCAGATTTCTACCTTATTATATGAACTCGATTTTCTTCTCTACAACGCTCTCCTCGCCCTACTTATGAAGAAAATAATACAATAATATTTCAGAAGTAGTGTACATTTCATAATATCTTATTTATAACATCAAATCGTATGGAAAAAATGAGATAAAATTCCTTTTCCTTGAGATTTGTTGAACACTGCTATTATTTTGACCAAATAAACAATTATGTTGTGCTTTAATCTCATAACACAGCACATAATGCAGTAGTAGTTATAAACAAATTATCACACAAATAAATATATGAAAATTTATATTAATTTGTGGTGCGCTGCTATTATTTTGACCGCAACTGTATGTACCATTTTTATCATTTTCTACCTGGTTTCGGAAAAAATTACTATCACAGAGCCCTTTATATCCTCGATCTCATGTTTCTAGATGCAGTCGGCCATTTTATATGTACCCATTTTGAAAAATCACTATAAGTAACATGTGCTCTCGCTTCTCCCCTAAAACCACGTACCACGCATCAATTACACTAGTCAACAGTCAAAATGTACTCGGGATGCGATAATTTTTTCTGTGTAGATAACCTTGACATGAGCTCGAAAAACGCAATAAAAAATTTTTTTTTCGTTTGGTTTTTGTTTTATTATTTTTTTTTTTAAATTTTAAAATTTTTTTTTGGTTAATTTGTTTCGTCCGGCATAACTCGGGAACCACTAGCCCGATTTAATTGAATTAAATTTTAAAAAATTTAAAATTACAATTCCCTTAATCTGTTCATATATTGTTTTCCTATACAAGCAACAGTTTCCAAGTTAAAAATTAATATATAAAGGAAAAAACTTATTTTTTGCCTAAAGATTTAAATTTTTTTTTTTAAATCCATAAAAAATCCAAAATGAAAAAAAATTTCAAATCTTATTACTTTTACGTAAAGCCACATAACCTATGAGCAAAATGAGACCAATATCATGAAAATCGATGCACGCGTTTCGCTTTTATTCGCAATTGAGTAAAGGTATGAATTTCAAAAATTTGCTCGACATATGCACAACTTTGTCTATGGTAAGGTTTTTTCTTTTTTTTTTTTTTGATTCTCAGAATTAACAAAACGGAATAAACAAAGGGTTATTTAATTTTTATGATTGCGTAAGCAAAGTAATAAACGCTAATAAATGTGCGTGAACAATTAAAAGGAAAAAAGGAAAGGGGACTTTTTTAATTATTTGGGTTTTCCGTTGGCTACCTGTATGATTTTTTTACAGAAATGCAACCCACATTTAAGGGTGGTCATTATTCGGAAAATTTAAGACTCACACATGGTGAAACAGGTATGTAGCCACCGTAAAAAAATATACACCCATTTATAAGTACCTGTCAGTAAAATACTAAACAATACACAGTATAAATAGGTCTTCATTGATCGATTTTACTCATTCAACAAGTGTCGACGAACGCGATAGTTAAAATGAGCAAACGTTCGCGAGGATTTGAATGCAATACCAATACCAATACCGCTCACCATGCTCGTCACTCACATCGCCCAGGTTGTCCGGAAAGAAGTCCAAGTGCGAGTGTAGAAAATGTATCTTAAGCGACATATTTGCTCTAATTTTTTATAATTTTGGAGTAGTTGTTTGACGATCTCTCTGTAATTTGAGCTTTTGTTGTTTCCAAGAAATCCGGAAACAATTTGCCGAAATGAGTTCCAAGCTGCAGCTTCATTTGGTGATAAAATGTGCTCAAACTGTTGGTCTTGCAACAACTTTTTAATTTGCGGACCGTCGAAAACGCCTTCCTTAATCTTTGCCGATGAAAGGTGAGGAAAATTGGTTTTTAAATAGGCGAACGCTTCGCCATCTTTGTTGATAGCTTTCACGAAGTTTTTTATGTGAAGAGGTGGGAGAAAAACATTTTCCTTTTTTATGAGTGGTGTATATTTCACGTTGTCGCTGCCGGGGATGAAGTTAACTCTTTCTGTCCAACTCCTCCTGGTGTAATGATGTTGACGATCGCGGCTGTCCCAAAGGCAGAGAAAACAACAGTACTTTGTGAATCCACCTTGTAATCCACAAAGGATACCGATAACCTTAAGGTCGGTACAAACTTTCCAATCGTGCCTCTCATAGTTAAGGCACTTTAGTAGATTGTCCATGACTTCGTATGTTTCCTTGGTGTCAACGGCATGAGCAATTGGAATCGAAGGTTTCTCGTTGCCGTTGTGCAGTAAAATTGCTTTAAGGCTCTGCTTGTTGCTGTCGATGAAAAGACGCCACTCTCCTGGATCGTAAGAGTACCCGAGTTCACCAAATAATCCGGGAATGTCCTTACAAAAACAGATGTTGTCTTTTTTTGTGTAGTACATTGCGTATGGTTCATGACGCTTCCTGTAGATTGTTGTCACCACACCAGGAGCCAAGAAACCGAACTGTTGCATGCGCGATGCATGCAACTCTGCATCTTCCTTGGAGAGTTTCAATTCTCTAACCCAATCGTTCAGTTCTGCTTGGGAACATAAGCGTTGACCTCCATGCAATGTATATGTTGACTCGCATTCTGATGTGGTTTCTACTGTCTCCGGATCTGATGTTGGATGTATCGCCTCATTATTAGATGCCCATCTTGAAACGGACGGTTGCGGGTCCACTGGTTCTTCGGAAAATGGCACTGGAAAATTCACTGTTGAAACAGCAGCGTAAGTCCATCGTATATTTTTTCCCACGCCTGTTTTTTTTGCTAAGACAGAAGTAGCAATCTGTTACATGGCAAAGCGGAGCTCTCCAAAGCATTGGCATGATGATTCTCGGCTGTCGTCTGAAAGAATTTCAATAATAAGTTATATATGTTCTTGAATTTCGTAATCTACACTTACCTTGAGTCAGCTAGCTGTACGTAGCACCTTGGACATAGAGCACTTGGTGTCCACCGCTCATCTATGTTTGAGACCTTTAAATTGAAGCTCTCTTCAAATGAATCTCTCAATTTAGGTGAAAAACAACGCTTGTTTTTTTCAGAAACGTATTCTCCGCACATGTAACAAAAATTACTTGGATCGGTATTGCATTGAGAAAAAATCCATTAGAAATTAAAATCTGGCCCGAGCCTTATCAAGCCATAGGGCTGATTGTTACGATTTTATTGAAATTTTTTATGCATTTTTATACCCTCCACCTCCAGGATGGGGGTATACTAACTTTGACATTCCGTTTGTAACACCTTGAAATATCGAACTGAGACCCCATAAAGTATATATAAAGGGTGATTTTTTAAGAGCTTGATAACTTTTTTTTTAAAAAAACGCATAAAATTTGCAAAATCTCATCGGTTCTTTATTTGAAACGTTAGATTGGTCCATGACATTTACTTTTTGAAGATAATTTCATTTAAATGTTGACCGCGGCTGCGTCTTAGGTGGTCCATTCGGAAAGTCCAATTTTGGGCAACTTTTTCGAGCATTTCGGCCGGAATAGCCCGAATTTCTTCGGAAATGTTGTCTTCCAAAGCTGGAATAGTTGCTGGCTTATTTCTGTAGACTTTAGACTTGACGTAGCCCCACAAAAAATAGTCTAAAGGCGTCAAATCGCATGATCTTGGTGGCCAACTTACCGGTCCATTTCTTGAGATGAATTGTTCTCCGAAGTTTTCCCTCAAAATGGCCATAGAATCGCGAGCTGTGTGGCATGTAGCGCCATCTTGTTGAAACCACATGTTAACCAAGTTCAGTTCTTCCATTTTGGGCAAAAAAAAGTTGGATATCATCTCACGGTAGCGCTCACCATTCACAGTTACGTTACGATTCGCATCATCTTTGAAGAAGTACGGTCCAATGATGCCACCAGCCCATAAACCGCACCAAACTGAGACTTTTTCTGGATGCATTGGTAGCTCTTGCAATGCTTCTGGCTGATATTCACTCCAAAATCGACAATTCTGCCTATTTACGTACCCATTGAGCCAAAAATGAGCTTCGTCGCTGAACACAATTTCTTTCTTTCTGAACTTTCTTAACAGAGCACGCATTTTGATAATAAAATTCAATGATTTGCAAGCGTTGCTCGTTAGTAAGTCTATTCATGATGAAATGTCAAAGCATACTGAGCATCTTTCTCTTTGACACCATGTCTGAAATCCCACGTGATCTGTCAAATACTAATGCATGAAAATCCTAACCTCAAAAAAATCACTCTTTATTATTGATCGTCATAAAATTCTAAGACGATCTAGCCATGTCCGTCCGTCCGTCTGTTGAAAGCACGCTAGCATCTAAACGAAAGGAGCTAGAACGTTCAAATTTTCCATAAATACGTCTTATAGTCGAAGATCGGTTGGGATTGAAATGGGGCGAAATCGGCCCAGAGGGAAAATTTTTTCCTCACAAGGACTAAAAATACCCGTAATAATCCCTAATATTTTAGCGTATTTAAGCATGTTTTTTGAATATGTCTGTTTATATTTGCTATATTCCACTACAGCAAATACGTACACCATAAACTGATTCTTATTTGTAGGGGGCGAAAAAGGGATAAAAATGGTACATATTAAACGATAACAGCTAGAAACACGGTGTGTACATTCCTCTAACTGAGTAGAGACATAATATAAAAGCATTTTTTCTAAATTCGTACTTTTAAAGGGTAAAATAGGAATAGACGGATAAAAATGGTAGCAACCAAATGGCTGCACCTAGAATAATGAAATTCGGTGTATACATTCCTCTGATTGCATAGACAAGTGAAATAAACGTATTTTTAAAAATTCGTACTTTTTGGGGTTAAACTGAAAAAAGGGGATACAAATAGTACCAATCAAATGACCGTAGCTAGAATCATGAAATTCAGAGTATACATTCCTCTGACTGTGTAGACACTGAAAATAAACTGATTTTTCGAAATTCGTACTTTCATGGGATACAATGGGTACGGAGGGATAAACATGGTACCAACCAAACGGCTACACCTGGAATAATGAAATTCGGTGTATACATTCCTCTGATTGCGTAGACACTTAAAATAAACAGATTTTTCGAAATTCGTACTTTTTGGGGTTAAAAAGAAAAAAGGGGATAAAAATAGTACCTATCAAATGACCGCAGCTAGAGTCAGGAAATGCGGAGTACACATTCCTCTGACTGCGTAGACATGGAAAATAGACGAATTTTTCGAAATTCGTACTTTTTGTGGTTAAAATAAAAAAAGGGGATACAAATAGTACCAACCAAATGACCGCAACTAGAGTCATGCAATTCGGAGTATACATTCCTCTGACTGCGTAGACACGAAAAATAAACGGATTTTTCGAAATTCGTACTTTCAAGGGATACAATGGTACAGGGGGATAAAAATAGTACCAACTAAACGATCACAGCTAGAATGATGAAATTCTAATTGCGTAGAATTTAATAAGGCTCGGGTCAGATTTAATTCCTAATGGTTTTTTTCTCAATGCCATTCTCATCGTGAATTCACGGACAATGACACTCTAATGAAAAATGTTAGGGTTTCTGAAATAGCGCAATACTTTAGAAAAACAACAATAATTTCTTAAGCCATGGCAACCCTCTCTAAACTTCTGATATTTTGTAGCGAATAAAATAGTCTAAAATACCAAACAAAATAAAGAAAATTAAAGATACCTTTTTCAAGATATTCAAGTATTAAATTAATTTTTAATTTTTGGCGTCCGTGAATCACAAGGACATTCATATTCTCATACAGATTCGGAAAGAGGAGGTGTAAATCTCGCAGATGATGTCAATATCGTCAAAATCTGATGACGCGATCCAAAGTTAACATATCGATAAGGAAACGTCAAAAAAACCCCCCGAGATAACCAACTTTGGACCACTGTGCCAAATTGCATCAAAAAGAGGATGAAAATCTAAACCTAAGATTTTTGGATCGGATCTGTTGGAATTACCCATTACACTTTCACATAGAAATAGTGGTTAATAACGGTCTTTAAATATATGAAAAAAATCTATTGAAAACAAATAAGGCTAAAGTCGGGCGGGGCCGAGTTCCCCTGCATAGATGCATGGTTGATTACACTGTGTGTAATTTGTTAAGACATGTTAAAATAACCATATTCGCACACCACTACGTGATAAAGGACTAAATAAGACCCGTGTCTCCCAGTTTTGCCTAAAGTCATGCACATTTGTGTATGGGCCCCAAAGATTTGGGACCCCGGTGTGAAAAAAGTGATCATTTTCTCAAGCTCATATCTTGCAAACCGTTTGGATTTTTCATTTAATTTCTGAGGCAAAATTGCCTTTGTCATAAAGAACAAAAAGGTCAAAATCGCAAAAAAAACTTAAAAAATTTTGATTTTTTAACCTTTTTCCCTTTTCAGGTCCATAGGTAGCAAACCATTCACTATTCAAGGAAACAATCAACAACAAAAATTTACCTTTCTTTCTAGAACATATGAACTTCCTAGGAATTATTCTTAACACCGTTTAAGTAGAGCTTAGATAGCGGCAAAAGTGAAGAATTTCCCGAAAAAATTTTAATTTCATTTGTTTTTTCCTTACTTCAACATTGAGATACTCTGCTATCTATAACAAAAATAAATAGTTTTGCGATTTTGTCCTTGAAGATTTTTGATTCTATATATGTTCACCGAGGCCAAAATCTTTGGGGCTCATACAAAAGTGCATGACTTTGGGCAAAACTGGGAGTCACGCGACTTTTTTTGGTCTGTTATCATATAATGGTGTCCGTATATGGTTATATTTTTTCGTGTTACACTGTGTTATTAACTTTGTTAACTCCTACGTGTGATAGGCCCACACACAAATCAAGGACCCATGTGTATGGGAGCAATATGAAACATTGGGTCCATATGGTATACTTTAACAATAGTTGTTCCTATGTGAAATAATCCCTTACCAATTATCAAGAGTTAATTTGATCAAGATCCGATGTAAAGTGAGGGTTTTAAGGCGTTAGTAATGGGGGGACAATTGTATGGAGGCTATTTGAAAACATGAACCCATATGGTCCCATTTAACGGCAAGTATTCCTGAAATTAAATATAACATGATCTGGAAAATGTTATTAAGATCCGATGGCAAATGCAGATTTTACCGCTTTAAGGGACATTTGTTATTTGGGGCCTATAACAAAACTTGGGGCTGCACCAAAACATGGATTCATATTGTTCACTTTCACGGTAAGTATTCCTAGTTAAAATATAAGATAATCTGCGAAATTTGATCGAGGTCGGATGTAAGATGTTGACTCTAGAGCAGTAATAGTGTGAGCTGGGCGCCCATTTGTATGTGGGTTATACCAAGACATGGACCGATATATTTGATTTCCATAGTACGTATTCTTCGTTTAAATATAATATGATCTGTACAACTTTATCAACTTCTGAAGTAAAATGTGGATTCTAGAGCGGTAATAGTAAAATTTGGTTGCCCATTTGTTAGGGGCTACACCATAATGTGGTTTCAATGGCAATAAAAAAGAAACACAACAAGAATAAAGATAACAAACCATACACAGGAACAGAATACACTTTATAAATAACTAGCAGTACCCGCTGCTTCGCACGCGAAAAAGCAAGTTATTCGTTAATTTTATCCGTCTCTATTTTTGGATAGTATTTATTTAATTTTCTTTTGGTGGATATAGATAATTTGGTAAGCTCCTATTAGCTAGCACTCACACACAGTCAAAGGAATATGCTTGTCGATATGCACTATTTTAGCTGAACTACTTCGTATGTATAGTTTTCTACTAAGTTTTGAACAAAAAATTACAACCATTTATATCCTCGATCTCATGCTTCTAGATTCAGCCAGCCAGTTTATAACTTTTTGCACCTCTTTCCCAAAAAGTACACATTTTGAAAAATCACTATAGGTAACATGTGTTTTGGCTCCCCTAAAAATATGTACTTTATTTGGTAACACAGTATTGTACAGCATTTTTATCCCTTTTCGTCCCTCGCATCCCTTAGAAGTACAAATTTCGAAAAATCAAACTACTGCGCTGCTATATGATCAGTGGAATTTACACACTAAATTTCACGATTCTAGCTGTAATAGTAAAATTGGTACCAGTTTTATCCCTTTTTGTCCCGCTCGCCCCTTAAAAGTACAAACTTCGAAAAATCCAATTTTACTTCGTTTTTATATGGTCAGAGGAATGTACATACCAAATTACACGATCCTAGCTGTAATACTTTAGTTGGTACCATTTTTATCCCTTTTTGTCCCGCTCGCCCCTTTAAAGTACAAATTTCGAAAAATCCAATTTTACTGCGTTTCTATATGGTCAGAGGAATTTACATACCAAAATTCATGTTTCTACCTATAATACTTTAGTTGGTACCATTTCTATCCCGCTCGTCCCTTAAAAGTACAAATTTCGAAAAATCCAATTTTACTTCGATTCTATAAGGTCAGAGGAATTTGCATACCAAATTTCACGTTTCTAGCTGTAATACTTTAGTTGGCACCATTTTTATCCCTTTTTGTCCCGCTCGTTCCTTAAAAGTACAAATTTCGAAAAATCCAATTTTACTTCGTTTTTATATGGTCAGAGGAATTTACATACCAAAATTCACGTTTCTACCTGTAATACTTTAGTTGGTACCCTTTTTGTCCCGCTCGTCCCTTATAAGTACAAATTTCGAAATATCCAATTTTACTTCGTTTTTATATGGTCAGAGGAATGTACATACCAAATTACACGATCCTAGCTGTAATACTTTAGTTGGTACCATTTTTATCCCTTTTTGTCCCGCTCGCCCCTTTAAAGTACAAATTTCGAAAAATCCAATTTTACTGCGTTTCTATATGGTCAGAGGAATTTACATACCAAAATTCACGTTTCTACCTGTAATACTTTAGTTGGTACCATTTTTATCCCGCTCGTCCCTTAAAAGTACAAACTTCGAAAAATCCAATTTTACTTCGTTTTTATATGGTCAGAGGAATGTACATACCAAATTACACGATCCTAGCTGTAATACTTTAGTTGGTACCATTTTTATCCCTTTTTGTCCCGCTCGCCCCTTTAAAGTACAAATTTCGAAAAATCCAATTTTACTGCGTTTCTATATGGTCAGAGGAATTTACATACCAAATTTCACGTTTCTAGCTGTAATACTTTAGTTCGTACTATTTTTATCCCTTTTTGTCCCGCTCGTCCCTTAAAAGTACAAATTTCGAAAAATCCAATTTTACTGCGTTTCTATATGGTCAGAGGAATTTACATACCAAATTTCACGTTTCTAGCTGTACTACTTTAGTTGGTACCATTTTTATCCCTTTTTGTCCCGCTCGTCCCTTAAAAGTACAAATTTCGAAAAATTCAATTTTACTTCGTTTCTATATGGTCAGAGGAATTTACATACCAAATTTCACGTTTCTAGCTGTAATACTTTAGTTGGTACCATTTTTATCCATTTTTGTCCCGCTCGTCCCTTAAAAGTACAAATTTCGAAAAATCCAATTTTACTTCGATTCTATATGGTCAGGGGAATTTACATACCAAATTTCACGTTTCTAGCTGTAATACTTTAGTTGGTACTATTTTTATCCTTTTTTGTCCCGCTCGTTTCTTAAAAGTACATATTTCGAAAAATCCAATTTTACTTCGTTTCTATATGGTCAGAGGAATTTACATACCAAATTTCACGTTTCTAGCTGTAATACTTTAGTTGGTACCATTTTTATCCCTTTTTGTCCCGCTCGTCCCTTAAAAGTACAAATTTCGAAAAATCCAATATTACTTCGTTACTGTATGGTCAGAGGAATTTACATACTAAATTTCACGTTTCTAGCTGTAATACTTTAGTTGGTACCATTTTTATCCCTTTTTGTCCCGCTCGTCCCTTAAAAGTACAAATTTCGAAAAATCCCATTTTACTTCGTTTCTATATGGTCAGAGGAATTTACATACCAAATTTCACGTTTCTAGCTGTAATACTTTAGTTGGTACCATTTTTATCCCTTTTTGTCCCGCTCATCTCTTAAAAGTACAAATTTCGAAAAATCCCTATTTGTAGCTCGTCTGCATGGTCATTGCAAGGAACTCACCGAATTTCATGTTTATAGCTACTTCCGTTTAGTCAGGACGAAGGTTCGATGTTTATCCCTTTTTGGGCCATTTTATCCCCTAAAAGTACGAATTTCGTAAAACCCTTTCTTAGTCGACGTCTACGTCATATTTGGGAACTACCCTGAAAATTTCATGACCCTGGCTTCAGCCGTTTGGTCTGGGGGCTGGTCAATGATAAGTCAGTCAGTCAGTCAGTCAGTCAGTCAGTCAGTCAGTCAGTCAGTCAGTCAGTCAGTCAGTCAGTAACGCAACTCTTTTATATATATAGATGAAAAACGCAAAATTTGCACAAATCACACTAATGTAACAACGCACTATGATGAAAAATAATGCACTTTATTCGTACGAACATTTCATCAAGTGTGATGCTAGTTCAAAAATATAAAAATAATTATTTTCAAACAACGGTTGCCAACTGTGACCTTCATAGTAAAGGGTGATTTTTTAAGAGCTTGATAACTTTTTTTAAAAAAAAACGCATAAAATTTGCAAAATCTCATCGGTTCTTTATTTGAAACGTTAGATTGGTCCATGACATTTACTTTTTGAAGATAATTTCATTTAAATGTTGACCGCGGCTGCGTCTTAGGTGGTCCATTCGGAAAGTCCAATTTTGGGCAACTTTTTCGAGCATTTCGGCCGGAATAGCCCGAATTTCTTCGGAAATGTTGTCTTCCAAAGCTGGAATAGTTGCTGGCTTATTTCTGTAGACTTTAGACTTGACGTAGCCCCACAAAAAATAGTCTAAAGGCGTCAAATCGCATGATCTTGGTGGCCAACTTACCGGTCCATTTCTTGAGATGAATTGTTCTCCGAAGTTTTCCCTCAAAATGGCCATAGAATCGCGAGCTGTGTGGCATGTAGCGCCATCTTGTTGAAACCACATGTCAACCAAGTTCAGTTCTTCCATTTTGGGCAAAAAAAAGTTGGATATCATCTCACGGTAGCGCTCACCATTCACAGTTACGTTACGATTCGCATCATCTTTGAAGAAGTACGGTCCAATGATGCCACCAGCCCATAAACCGCACCAAACTGTGACTTTTTCTGGATGCATTGGTAGCTCTTGCAATGCTTCTGGCTGATATTCACTCCAAAATCGACAATTCTGCCTATTACGTACCCATTGAGCCAAAAATGAGCTTCGTCGCTGAACACAATTTCTTTCTTTCTGAACTTTCTTAACAGAGCACGCATTTTGATAATAAAATTCAATGATTTGCAAGCGTTGCTCGTTAGTAAGTCTATTCATGATGAAATGTCAAAGCATACTGAGCATCTTTCTCTTTGACACCATGTCTGAAATCCCACGTGATCTGTCAAATACTAATGCATGAAAATCCTAACCTCAAAAAATCACTCTTTAGATGTTTCTAGTTGAAATATAACATGGTGTGGGAAATTTGATCACGATCCGATGTATATTGTGAATTTTAGAGCAGTAATATTATAAATCGCAGGTACATTTGTATGGGGGCTATATCAAAACATGGACCCAGGTGGTCAAATATCACGTTAGTTGTTTCTAGTTCATACATTTATGTATCCCCGTCCTTAAAAGTAAAATTCAATATTATTATATTATTACATTATATTAACCAAATATTGCATGTAAACAAAAATTTATTAATATGTTGCTACATTACTACATGAAGTCGACCGACTCTAATCTTCCGGTTATACTGTGGACTTCACTTCATGGTGGAGGGAATTTAAAATAAGAATAAATTTTTGAAAGTTTCAAAATCTTGTCATTTCTTAACAAATAATAAGAAACAACACTTTTATATTAAACTAGCTGAACCCCCGCCCGCTTCGCCAGGCAGAAAGACAAACGGAAATAAAAATCATATTGTTTATTCTTATGATCGGTATTATAAGTACCACTTATAATAACTTCCCTGAGATACAAAAGAAATGGATATGTTCCATGGAAAATATTGAAGTACGGCGAATAAAGGAAGAAATGTCAAAAATCAAGTTGATTTTAGGTTGAGTGTGATTCTCCTCCTTTCCATTACCAAAACAAAAAACTTCCTACGTAAGAAGAACTTACTTAATCGAATAGCTGGAATTCGAATGTACTACATTCAAAACACATAGAAAGTCAATCAAATTGTTCACTAATCAAACAACACAAAAACTAAAAAGTTAATATAATTTCCGTTTTCTTGACTTAATTCGGCTTTTGGCGATGTTTCTTTTTTTGTAATCTTTCTTTACTATTGTGCTAAGAAAATCCAAAGAAAACGTGTAATTTTACAAAATTCAAATCAAAAATTCCCCATCTTTCAAATCCCGCCCATTTGTATAACAATATAGGAATCTCGGTGTCGAATATACTCTACATCTGGTTTTAATTTCGTATGGGAAGGGTCACGGATACTTTCCGCCCATCTCGGAGTCGAATATACTCTAAAACCGGTTTTAATTTCATATGGGAAGGGCCACGCCCACTTTCCGCCCATATTTGCACAACTATTTACAATATACAATGCTATATGCACTTACACAAAATTTCAGCACTCTAGGTGTCATAGAACTAACTATATTCAATAATAAGTTTTAACTTCGTATGGGAGGTGCCACGCCCATTTGCCCAATCCCGCCCATTTTTGGCACAACTACGCACATTGATGCTAGATGCACTTACACAAAATTTCAGCACTCTAGGTGTCATGGAACTGACAATATTAAATAATAGGTGTTAGCTTCGTATGGGAGGTGCCACGCCCACTTTTCCAATACCGCCCATTTTTGGCAAAACTGTGTAGACTATTAGTGAACAATTAGTGAACTTTCACAAAAATTCAAGACTCTAGCTGCAACAGTACTCCGAATATGCTAATTTATAAAAAACGAATAAATCCACACATAAAGAACAAACAAACAAACCCACCCCAATGCTACCTACCGGATCCATATCCTGTAGCAGAAGAAAGTTGTTTATTAAAGTGTTAATTTTCAAATAATTTTAAATCGATAAATTTCATTTCTCACACAGTTTTTGGGCTAACCACAGTTACACTCGCTATCGAAGAATATATAGGATATATGGTAATTAATATAAACTTTGTACCATGTAACTCCCATAAAAATATTGTTAACATCCGGAAGCCATCCGGAAACGTACATATTCAATATTTCTTTCTGTATCAAACACTAAAGAAATCTAGACAAAATTTGCTTACAATTAGACCAGAAAACCCTAAATTTACACCTTTATCACGGTATAGTTTAAATTGAGAATAATAATATCCCCTTGTTCCTTAAAAAACGTTTAGGATAGACCAATTATTGAAATGTTTTAGAAATTGCGGACTTTTGTCGGTTACCAAAGAATATTTAAATTATGTAAAACGAAAAAACGGGATTATGCGGGATAAAAAATGCAGGCGAGAATGGGCATAAAAAGGTTTGATAATCTCGCGAAAACTTCTGCTTTGAGTACATTGTTATATGACACATTCTTGGTTTTGTTGTTAATATCTATAATTTATACAATTTTTGTTTTGTATGAGACACTGTGCGCTGGCTGTCTTTCATTTGAACCGTTACAATGCATTTTCTTCTGGAAAAATAAAATTTCCGTACTTCTCTATCATTATTTTCGTGAATCACATTTGAACGAACATTTTGCGCCGGGTCTTCCGAAGTATGATACGTCAAAACCAAGAAAAGAAAAGCCAAAGCCCTCCCAGCCCATTGGAAAAAGAAAAGCGAACATTGTTGTGGTTTTGTGGTATTTGTCCTGCGTAAAACCCCTCGAGACTAATCTAGTGGTAATTTGAAGTGATTACATTTTGCCGACTGGTCAAAATGACACTGCGCCAAGAAATGAGGCATCATCATCATCATTGCCAACGCCAACGCTGCCGCCTCCGCCGCCACCTCAACCGGCTAAGCCCAACATAACTAAACCTTTTACATAACCTCCGCAACCGAATCCGATGGACGTTAAGCAACACAAAACAAAACACCACCACCAGCGGACGGCCGCCCGGCCGGGCTCAGCCACTAACAACCGTATGAATAATGTTTGCTCCTTCAGCAGGACATCTTTCGGGTTTAAAGTTGAACACTCATTATTCAAAATTTTATGTGATGTGACCGAACGAGCGAACGAACGGAGCCAAACAAAAAGTGTTCAAGATGGATTTGGTAGTTTCACTTATTTATGGTGTGTGCGTCTCTAATAAATGAATTACTTCCTTGGAGAATAGTCACCATAGTTTTTGTGTGTCGGCTTTTGGTCATTTCCAAGCATGACATATTGAGAAAAGTTGACGAAAACAAATGTTTTATGTCCTCGTTTGTTTTGTGGTTACATATCACAGGCCATTAACAGCCTTGGGTTTGTAAGAGCAGGGGTAAGGGAACATTTTGTCAACCAATCCTTTTTAGCTGTATGTATGTCCTTGAGCAGGTCGTAGCAAATACAACGGAGCGTGTTTGAAATGTCATCTGAATAGTGTGTGTTCTTATAGACCGTTTCAGAGAGATAAAATCCATATTCTAAGATTTAATGGACCAAATGATAAAAGCCTTTAGGACGTACAAGCAAGGCGATTGATCTATACGATACCTCAATGATACTTAGATCGTATGAGATCATACATAGATCTGAAACTGAGAAGCTGAATTTTTCAGAGAGGTCTGAAAATGTTACTGAATTCGGGTTACAAAATTCGATTCCAGGTTTTAGGGAATTTATTACATGCCCGCCCTATTTTAACACAATCATTAAATACCAAACCAATTATAATAGTAGGTTCAACTAAAACTAATCGAGCAAGCCGTCAGAGAAAACGATAATTTGCATGGGTAACGATGGGTTGGCAACACTGCGATGTCTGTAAATTCGTCCCACAGTAATATTTTGTTAGCCAAAAATATAATTTGTTCGACAGTTACTTACATTTCAACAAATTTGCAGTTCTATAGAAAATAGTTTCGCTAGGAAACTTCATAAATTGTTATATTCAACAAATAAAAAGGCGCTAAATAAAAGTCAAATATCAAGTTATATGGGGTTCCAGGCACTAGTATAGAAGTTTAAAATTATTTAATGTCACCTAGGATAAGGACACTTGTGTGGGAGATACTAGAATGGGCGTGGCAAAAGCATACATATTTTATAGATTTGGTGATTTGTGTGGGAGGTACTAGAAGGGGCGTAGCAAAACACGCTATATAGGAATATGGTTCATTTGTGTGGGATGTACCAGCAGTGGCGTGGAAATTTCGCCTATTTTTACACTTAAGCAGTGTTTGGGAAAATAAAGAGTGATTTTTTTGAGGTTAGGATTTTCATGCATTAGTATTTGACAGATCACGTGGGATTTCAGACATGGTGTCAAAGAGAAAGATGCTCAGTATGCTTTGACATTTCATCATGAATCGTCTTACAAACGAACAACGCTTGCAAATTATTGAATTTTATTATCAAAATGCGTGCTCTGTTAAGAAAGTTCATTGCGCGCTTCCATTTTATGGTCAGTTTAATCGACCCACTGAAGCGGCTATTCGGGCTATTGTGACTAAATTTCGCACCAAATTTACATTGTTGGACATTAAACCACCAACACGCTTACGTAGAGTGCGAACTGAAGAAAATATCGCAGCTGTATCGGCCAGTGTTAATGATGACCACCAATTTTCGATTCGTCGCCGTTCACACCAATTGGGTCTCTGTTACTCAAAAACGTGGAAATGCCAAAATTGGACTAAGCGGATGGACCACCTAAGACGCAGACGCGGTCAACATTGAAATGAAATTATCTTCAAAAAGTAAATGTCATGGACCAATCTAACGTTTCAAATAAAGAACCGATGAGATTTTGCAAATTTTATGCGTTTTTTTTAAAAAAAAAGTTATCAAGCTCTTAAAAAATCACCCTTTATTACCATTTGCAAAGTTTGAATTGATTCATTAACTCGTAGTTATCGTATACAACAGCCAGACGGACAGAGCTCAAACAGTTTAAAAAGTCGTGAAACGGATTTGGTCCAAACATACTTAGGGACTTAAGTCACTCCTTTAAGGCGTAACACTTTTGTCCGTCCCTCCTACTCTGTAGAGTGATAATTATGATTTTTTGCTGATAGCGATATTTATAAAATGAAATGTAATGTTTAATTTTTATAATATTGAAATAAAATTAATTTAAAGACGGGGCGTTTCTAGAATTATATCAAAGTAATTCTTCAGAAAAGCAAAGTGCGAAAGTTAAGAGTGTAATGTTACCAGTTTTACCTCTTTATCCCTAGAAGTGCAAATTTGAAGAAAGACTTTTGTTTTGCGCGTCTACGAAGTCAGAGAAATTTAAAAATAGAATTTCATGATAACAGCTGCAGCCGATTGATAGGTACCATTTTGATACCCTTTTTCCGTTTTCCCTAAAAGTACAAATTTCCAAAAAATTATTTATGTTACGCGTCCACACAGTCAGAGATATGTACATGACGAACTTTTTGATTATCTCTCTGCAGCCATTCGGTCGGCACCAATTTTATCTCACTTAGTACGAGTATCGAAAGATCGCAGTAGATTTCGAATCTACGTTATCTGAACGAAATATCCACCGATTTTCATTATTCTAGCTGCATCTGTATAATTGGTACCATTTTTATCCCTTTTCTCACCATTTCCCCATAAAAGTAAAAAAAAATTAAAATTTCCTTGATTTTGCACGTATATTTGTAACACCCAAAAGGAAGCGAGATAGACCCATTGTTAATTATACCGATCGACTTAGAATCACTTTTTGAATCGATTTAGCAATGTCCGTCTGTCCATCTATTGTTGTAATCAAATTACAGGTCGCTATTATAGTCAGATCTTATCAATAATTGGCACAAGTAAGTTTTGTGGATCAAGGACGAGCGCTATTGAATTTGAAGCATTTCGGTTCAGATTTAGATATAGCCACCATACAAAAGTCGCTCCCGATTCGACATTTTCCGCTCTAGAAACCAAATATTGTACCCGATTTTATTTAAATTTAGCACAACATCTTATAATCCAACAAGAAACACCTTTGCATAAAGTGGGTAAGATCGGTTCAGATTTAGGTATAGCCCTCATACAAATGTCGGTCTCGATTTAACATTTTTCGCTCTAAAAACCACATATTGTACCCGATTTTCTTTAAATTTGGCACAACATCTTATAATCCAACTAGAAACACCTATGTTACTTACGAAAGTGGGTAAGATCGGTTCAGATTTAGATATAACCCCCATACAAATGTCGGTCCCGATTTGCCTATTGTCGCTCTAGAAACCACATATTGTACCCGATTTTCTTTAAATTTGGCACAACATCTTATAATCCAACTAGGAACACCTATGCAGAAAGTGAGTAAGATCGGTTCAGATTTAGATATAGCCCCCATATAAATGTCAGTCCCGATTTGCCTTTTACCGCTCTAGAAACCACATATTGTACCCGATTTTCTTTAAATTTGGCACAACATCTTATAATCCAACTAGAAACACCTATGTTACTTACGAAAGTGGGTAAGATCGGTTCAGATTTAGATATAACCCCCATACAAATGTCGGTCCCGATTTGCCTATTGTCGCTCTAGAAACCACATATTGTACCCGATTTTCTTTAAATTTGGCACAACATCTTATAATCCAACTAGGAACACCTATGCAGAAAGTGAGTAAGATCGGTTCAGATTTAGATATAACCCCCATACAAATGTCGGTCCCGATTTGCCTATTGTCGCTCTAGAAACCACATATTGTACCCGATTTTCTTTAAATTTGGCACAACATCTTATAATCCACAATATATACAATATATGCCGAAAGTGGGTAAGATCGGTTGAGATTTAGATATAGCCCCCATACAAATGTTGCTCCCGATTTGAGTTTTGCCGCTCTAGAAACCACATATTGCACCACATATTTAAATTGGGTACAGCATCTTATAATCTGCACCTAAAAACACTTATGGTGATAGTGGGTAAGATCGGTTCAGTTTTAGATATAGCACCAATACAAATGTTGCTCCCAAATGTTTAACCGATTTTGGCCAAACTATACATATTTATTATATTTCATCTATTTCATTTCATTATTCTAGCTGCAGTCGTTTTGTTGGTACCCTTTTGGTCTAATTTGGAAAAATCTATTTATTTCACGTGTTTACTCAATTAGAATGCACCGATGCTTCAGAAAGTCTTAGTATTTCATTACGATGAAGAATGTATATAATTTATAGGGTCTCAGATCAATATTTCAAACGGAATGGTAATCTTAGCTCCCATACAAATTTCGCTCCCGGCCTAGAAACTACGTATTTTTACCGAATTTCTTCAAATTGAGCATAACACGTTATACTTGAACTAGATGAACGTATTGTGATAGTGGGTCACTTCATTCTATGTTTGGATACAGCCCCGATACAAATATTCTTCTCAAATTGGACCACGTCATATTAGCCTACGATTAGGAAACATACAAAAATCCTTCCCGTTTTTTTTACCGAATTGAATTTATTCGAATAGAAAGTGGAGTGTATCATATAGTCGACCGTGCCCGACTTTAGCCTTTGTTAATTGTTATAAATTGTCGTACGTTTTTATCATCATAACTTTATGGATGCTAAGAAAACATTTCACCTCAATTAGATATATATGAATTGGAGAAAACTTCTAAATATGAATATCACAGGTTAACGATATTTGTTGGTGTAATTAAAACCCTTTAATGCAAAAGATAAAAATTGGACAACATAAAAAATTATTTCTCCCATCCAAAAAGTTTCTTATCATTTTATAATCGGACTGTCAGATATAGTTTCTTCCATTGTTCTATGCCCAAACTTAGCATATAGTGTCGCAGTGCGATACCACCACCAAAGCTTGTGGATAGTTTTCAGGTTCTTATTTCGTATTATTTGAAATTTTTTGTGTAAGCTTTTGCTTAGGATACTTATTGAACGATAGTTTGATGGAAACTGAGGATCTTTCCCCTTCTTTGGAAGAGGAATGAGTGTAGTGTGGGAAAATATACAAGAAGGTTAACGTTAAATATATTACCTAGAGCTTCATATATAGAAGAATGCATCTTTTTAAGAATCATTCCATCAAGACGTGGTGTTTTATTATTTTTAAGGGAAAATATATATGATTTTACCTCTTCAATATTAGTGATGATTTCTGGGTCAGCATCTATGTTTGTTTCATTATTAATTTTGAGTATACATTATTGGAGAAGACAAGTGAAATTAAACAGTGCTGATCCAATTATTGCTTTAAACAGTTAAACAAGAAAACTGTTTAAAACATTTATTACGTTTGAAATTTTTAGGTAATATTATTTTCTGTGCACCAAGAAGCTAATAATCGGGCACGCTTTTTTGGATTAACATTGTATCATATGTAATTTAAAACAAGTAAGGAAAGGCTAAACTCGGGTGTGTCGACTCTATGACACACTCCACTTTCTATCCGAATACAATTTAATTCCGTGAAAAAGTGAAAACTGGCAGGATTTTTGCATCCTGTAAATGTGTGTGTTTGACAAAAAATGTTAAATCGGAAAGGACATTTGTATGGGGGTATATTGAAATCTGGAACGAAATAGGTGAAATGTAATATGTATAGTTTGGCCAAAATCGGTTAAACATTTGGGAGCAACATTTGTATTTGCGCTATATCTAAATCTGAACCGATCTTAGCCACTTTAACCATAGGTTTTTTACTTGGATTATAAGCTGTTGTGCCAATTTTAAAGAAAAACGGGTACAATATGTTGTTTCTAGAGCGGAAAATATCAAATCGGGAGCGACATTTGTATGAGGCTATATCTAAATCTGAACCGATCTTACCGAATTTCTGCATATGTGTTTCTAGTTGCATTATAAGATGTTGTGCCAAACTTAAAGAAAATCGAGTATAATATGTCGTTTCTAAAGCGGAAAATGTCAAATCGGGAGCGCCATTTGTGTGGGGGCTATATCTAAATCTGAACTGATCTTATCCAATTTTTGCATAGGTGTCTCTAGTTAGATTATAAGATGTTTCGCCGAATTTAAAGGCTATCGGGTTCAATATGTGGTTTCTAGAGCGGAAAATGTCAAATCGGGAGCGACTTTTGTATGGGGGCTATATCTAAATCTGAACCGATTTGTCTGTCCGTCTGTCTGTCCATCTATTGTTGTAATCAAACTACAGGTCGCAATTATAGTCCAATCTTAACAAAAATTTGCACAAGTAGGTTTTGTGGATCAAGGACGAACGCTATTTAATTTAAGGCAAATCGGTTCAGATTTATATATAGCTCCCATACAAATGTCGCTCCCGATTTGACATTTTCCGCTCTAGAAACCACATATTGTACCCGATTTTCTTTAAATTTGGCACAACATCTTATACTCCAACTATAAACACCAATGCAGAAAGTAGGTAAGATCGGTTCAGATTTAGATATAGCCCCCATACAAATGTCACTCCCGATTTGACATGTTCCGCTCTATAAACGACGACTCGATTTTCTTTAAATTTGGCACAACATCTTATAATCCAACTAGAAACACATATGCAGAAATTAGGTAAGATCGGTTCAGATACAAATGTCGCTCCCGATTTGACATTTTCCGCTCTATAAACGACATATTGTACTCGATTTTCTTTAATTTTGGCACAGCAGCTTATAATCAGATTTAGATATAGCCCAAATACAAATGTTGCTCCCAAATTATTAACTGATTTTGGCCAAACTATACATATTATATTTCACCTATTGCGTTGCAGATTTCAATATTCTCCCATACAAATGTCCTTTCCGATTTAACATTTTTTGTCAAACACACAGGATGCAAAAATCCTGCCTCTGATAGAAAGTGGAGTGTATCATAGAGTCGGCCCCGCCCGACTTTAACTTTTCCTTACTTGTTTAATTCTGAAATCGAACAAATACTACTAAGCAAGAAACTCGCAAGGTTGTAAATAAAAGTGGCCAAATATTGAGCACAAGTGTGTTTTCATAGCCAATTTGCTTTATATAAAAATAATATTTGGTTACAGCATAATATTATAAAACTGCCCAAAATTTTAATTTATTCAACTTTTGCTATATAATAGAGTGGATTCGTGATTTTACGAACACTCGATTTAACGATTTCGCGATTTAAATTCACAAAGAATAAAATAATGCTGCAAAAAAATCGTTAAAGAAGCAACCTGAGCATGCATCTATATTTTATAGAATGCTAATTTATTTACAAGTGGTTTAGCGACATTTATTACTTGGCTGCAAAATATTTTTGCCGTTTAGCCCGAATTTTCTCTATTATTCGAACATGGACTCGAAGCCAAAACGCGCGAATTGAAAACGTTTTTGAACTCAAAATTAACTTGGATTACAGAACAAGGGGGAATAGTTTTTGAATTATAAATTTATTGAATTGTTGAATTAAGCATAGAACGCGACGATTTAAATTCACACGAATGTGGATTAAGTTTGACCAACTTTGGCGGCAGTTTGTGTCAAGAGTCATTTAGTGCTATTAAATGTCCTACGGATGTCTCATAGTACCGAGAGTTATTCGTAAGTCTCTCAAATTGTAATTTCGAGGAATTTGAAGAACTACTACTTTGAGATAATACCGCATGTTCTTCCCGATAAATTTGAAATAGTTTGCCTTATCATTGCCCTATGCACTCGTAAGTAAAAAGAACTATGATATTCTAAGAATTTGCGTTTGCATTTGTACGACAGTAGACTAATTTGAACAATACCCCCGTCCCGCAAACAAACCTGCCAGCCAACGAGGTGTATGCTACTCGGTAACACTTCCCATTCACTTCCATCCATATTCAAGCGAATTTTGCTCTAGTCGTTCGTTCGTTCATTCATTGTTTGTGTGTGACTTGTGAAGCCGAATTTTTCTTTTTTATCTTAATTGAGTATGAATTGTGTTGAAAAGGAAGAAATGTTACCACAAGGACCAGTTAAAAGCAAACACAAACGCGAACATAAACCCAGGAGTATATCATCCCATCATACCCAGTCTCTACGAGCTGCTGCGAACACACAAAGCCAGGCGGAATGAGAAGCAATCGCCTACAAGGCAAAAACAAACAGGAGAAGGGCAAACACAACATCCAGAAACTAACAGAACAAATTAAAGAATATCAAAAATTATTAAGAATTGTTACAACAAAAACAAAAAATAATAAAACAAACAAAAAACTCAAAAATATTCAAGGAAATTTCCCTACCACTAACTAGTAGTTGTAGTAAGAATGTGTGCTTGTACATACTAAATACACTAAGGAGTAAAAGTATGGCAACCAAAACCCGGTGTTGATAAAATGGGCGAAAGGACAGACAAACAGAAAATATTATGAAATTATTATGCAGAAGACAATTTTATAAAAATGAGGAAATGTGATAGAAGTAAACCTGTTCTTTAGCTAAACCGATTCTACACTTTTGATACACAGTGTCCACACTTATTTACTAAGAAACAATCCCCCAACCATTTCCGCCACCCAATTTCCTCTTCCACAAAAAAAAATAAAAGCGCGCCTCATTGTTGATATGCCCCAGAGGTTTGTGCCGGAGAAGAGTAACATGAGGTGGGGGGAGGCCAGATTGGAAAAACAAAGAAGTGTATCTTACAATTTGTTATTTCGTTTGTTGTTGCTCCTGTACGATATGAATGTTTAAGTAGGAGCAGTAACGTTATTTAATAATTTCATTTTGCAAATGACATGCAAGTTACACAACAAAGGAAATTCTACAAAAAAAAAAAAACAGACAACAACAAAAAACACACACACCCAGTTGATATTCAAGGATACAAAGTAAATGTGGAGAGTGATGCGAGAGCAAATTGTTGTAGGGGGTTTTAAATGCTTTCAACACCCTTCCACAGGAATATGGGCATATTCAGAGGAAGGAAAGAAGGAATCAAAATTTTCAAAGTAGCAGTACTATTTACATATTGGCATACATAAACAAATTCTCTGATTTAAAATGTTCAAGCTACTCGTTCCAAAATCCTTGCTAAAGTCGGTCGTCATGGACCAGAAATTATGATATATCATTTGTGAAGACTAGTAATATATATGTACATAAGTTCCACATCCCACATAATGTTGGTTAAAAAATGTTACCGAACCATTAAACTATCCGACTTCAAATCAATGTGTTTTCACCCCAACAAAAACCAAAGAAAATTATTCACTGTAGGCTTTAATGGTAACTGTACGCAGAGAAAAGATTGTTGCATATTATGAGTGGGGGTAATCACAGTATGGTTGTAGCTAATCATAACAATATCCTTTATGTTTAGCTACAGCTATGCTATGATCACTCACAATCATAATTTTCAACCATATTATGATGACCTCCAATTGCATTAACAATAATCATATTATACTTGCAACAATCACATGTGTACTATGATTGTCAACAAAATTGATATAAGGTAATTTTTATACCCTCCACCTCCAGGATGGGGGTATATTCACTTTGTCATTCCGTTTGTAACACCTTGAAATATTCATCGGAGACCCCATAAAGTATATATATTCTGGGTCGTGGTAAAATTCTAAGACGATATAGCCATGTCCGTCTGTCCGTCTGTCCGTCTGTCTGTCTGTCTGTCTGTCTGTCTGTCTGTCTGTCTGTTGAAAGCACGATAGCGGCTGAACGAAATGAGCTAGGAGGTTCAAATTTTTCCTAAATGTGTCTTATGGTTGTAGATCGGTTGGGATTGAAAGTGGACGAAATCGTCCCAGAGGGAAAAATTTTTCCCTCACAAGGACTGAAAATACCCCTAATATTTAGAGTATTTCAGCATGTTTTTTGAACATATTAGCTTGTATTTACTTGATATTTGCAATGCGCATTCCCTTTATAGCATAAAAGGGCACCATAGAGTGATTTTTATTTGTAGGGGGCGAAATGGGACAAAAAGGGATAAAAATGGTACCTATCAAACGACAACAGATAGAAACACGAAATTTGGCGTGTACATTCCTCTAATAGAGTAGATAAATAATATAAAAGTATTTTTTCTAAATTCGTACTTTTAAGGGGTTAAATGGGGCTAAAGGGATAAAAATAGTACCAACCTAACGGCTGCACCTAGAATAGTGAAATTCGATATATACATTCCTCTGATTGCGTAGACACGTAAAATAAAAGAACTTTCCAAAATTCGTACTTTTTGGGGTTCAAATGGAAAAAGGGGATAAAAATTGTACCTACCAAATGACAGCAGATAGAATCATGAAATTCGGAGTATACATTCCTCTGACTGCGTAGACACGAAAAATAAAACGTTTTTTCCAAATTCGTACTTTCAAGGGATACAATGGCTACAGGGGATAAAAATAGTACCAACTAAACGAATACAGCTAGAATGATGAAATTCAGTGTGTACATCCCTCTAATTGTGTAGATACGTAAAATAAAGAGATTTTAGATAGTCGTACTTTTGAGGGGGCAAAATTGGAAAAAGGGGATAAAAATGGTACCAACAAAATGACCGCTGATAGAATCATGGAATTCGGGGTATACATTCCTCTGACTGCACAGCCACATAAAATATTTTTTTTCCAACTTCGTACTTTATTTTGTTGTTTTTACGACAAAAATGGTAGAATCATGAAGTTGTCTTATACTGCGTACGTGAGAGTTAAGGTATTTTCAAAATTTATACTTTTGAAATTAAAATAGGATGGAAATACAATCAACCTATCGACTGTAGCTGAAAATACACTCTCTATCCCCCAATATTTAGGGCATTTATGATTGCTCCCTTATATTTACTTTATGAATTGAAGTATTATATCCATTATATACAGGGTGCGGCTAAAGTAACTATATGATTTGTTTTTTAAATAACTATTGAATGGAATGAAAAAAAAAAACAAAAAAAATTATGATAAAAAGAAAGTTTATTTTATGTTATTTTTTTACATTAATTATGAAAAATAATATCAGTTAAATGAGAACCGTTTTCTCTAAAGCAAAAATGTGCTCTTTTTATGGCATTTTCCATAATTTTGTTGAGTGTTTCTTGTGGTATACGATCAATTTTTTCTTGAATGTTGTCCTTTAGTTGTAAAGATTTCTGATGAAGATTTTTGGGATCCCTAAAATCTGTTGTTTTGTTTATTTACGAAACCGTTCAAGTGAAAATGCGCTTCGTCGGTCATCATTAAATTTGACAAAAAATTTTCATTTTGATCAACGAGATTTAAAAGTGGTCTAGCAAATTCCAAGCGCAATTGCGCAATTGTATAGCGTTCCATTTTTAAATATTCTCCCAAGTTTAATTTCTGAAATAGGATGTATATAGTATACAAATATTGGTAGCTTGGCTTATTTTCATACAGTTAAAATTTGTTGCGGACATTCCTCTTGTAGCTTGGCAGCATCACAAAGAAAATAAAAGTTTTAGCGGGCGAAATGGGACAAAAAGGGATAAAATATGGTACCAATGATACTACAACAGCTAGAATCATGAAATTCGGTGTGTACATCCCTCTAATTGCATAGACACGTAAAATAGTGGGATTTTTCGAAATTTGTACTTTTAAGGTTTATAATTAAAAAGAGGGATAAAAATGGGACCTACCAAACCGCTGAAGTTGAAATCATGAAATTCGGTGTATACATTCTGACTATGAAGACTCGAAAAAGGGTTTTTTCGAAATTTGCACATTTGAGAATGTCTTTAAAATTTATACTTTTCTTATCACTTTGCCTGTATCTGAAAATGCTTCTTTCTAATGGCGACTGACAATCGCGTAATATTTAGTCATGTTCACTTTCACAATTTCAGCATTTTATTTATATATACATTATAGTTTGAAATAGTAAACATATATAGTAATGTGCATAAAAATATCACAATTTTCGTAATTTGGTTCTGTACTTCTAATCTGCTGGTAATACTGTGGAATGCACTCCGTGGTGGAGGGTATATAAGATTCGGCCCGGCCGAACTTAACGCCTTCTTACTTGTTCTCTTTACTATGGTCAGATCTCTAATTTAAGAAATTTTCTCTTAAATTATCACTTTATAACTAGTACGGAAATGATAAAATCGTGAACCACACAGTGGTTCAGAATCAAAATCCATCGGCCAAAATTGAATAACTTTTGTTTTAATAAACATTTTTGAGTTCTGTAAAAAAGCAAAATTAGACAAGGACCCTAGAATTATTTTGATATATTAAAATTAAAAAACGGGAAATCGGATATATATCAGAAATCGGCCCAAATTTGACTACTTTTCGTATTTTTCGATTTCAAAGAAAATTAAAATTGATTTGTACTGGGATATTGTCCTGGCTCAAGACCATTTTGCATTTATATTTAATAGAATGCAAATTTATTTACAAATGACATGGTGACATTTATTATTTGGCTGCAGACTACCACCACTTATAATAAACACAGGTGTTTGTACAATACATTCATATTTAATCAAATTTAGCGTATTATGTAAAATTTTATGAGTATGTGCCACGTTGGGGCCAAATGCCAGTTTTTGAGCCAAAAGTCCATTTTTGAACTAACGCATTTTCAGAAAGTAATAATGGCAGCGTTTTGCCAGCATTTTAAAACTACCAAAAACGTATTTTCCTTCAAAAACAAAACTAGCATCCCAATTAGGGTTTGGGGGTCCGGGAATTCCCGAATCGTCCAAATTTTTCCGGGAATTCCTGGGAAAAAATTTTCAATACGGGAAATATTAAAAAAATAATTTGTTTATTATGTTGATAAATAATTTAATGTTACTATATAAATTGGAATTTTTAGATGTATTTCAAATTCATATATGTATTTCATATTCATTCATATATGTATTACTGACAATAATAAGTATTTGTTTATGTTATTCGTTAATTTTATCTGTCTTTGTTTTTGGATAGTATTTATTTAATTTTCTTTTGGTGGATATAGATGAATCTAAAATAGTAATTTGGAAACCTCCTATTATCTAGCACTCACACATAGTCAAAGGAATGTGCTTGTCGATACGCACTATTTTAGCTGAACTACTTCGTATGTATAATTTTCTACCAACAAAATATTGCAACCATTTATATCCTCGATCTCATGTTTCTAGATTCAGCCAGCCAGTTTATAACTTTTAGCACTTCTTTCCCAAAAAGTACACAAAAATTACTATAGGTAAAAAACTTTATTTGGTAACACATTTATTCCTTGTTGTCCCGTATCCCCCCTTTTAAGTACAAATTTTGAAATATCCATTTATATTCCGCGCCTACGTAATTAAATGATTGTACAGCATTTTTATCCCGCGCACCCCTTAAAAGTACAAATTTCGAAAAATCAAACTACTGCGCTTCTATATGGTCAGAGAAATTTACACACTAAATTTCACGATTCTAGCTGTAATACTAAAATTGATATCATTTTTATCCCTTTTTGTCCCGCTCGCAACTTAAAAGTACAAATTTCGAGAAATCCATTTATGTTGCAAGTCTACGTTGTCAGAGAAATTTAAACACAAAATTTCTCGACTATAGCTGAAATATTTTAGTTAGTACTATTTTTATCCCGCTCATTGTTTATAAGTACAAAATTAGAAAAAATCGTTTAGATTTGCGCTTCTCGTTGTCAGTGGAACTTACACACCACATTTCACGACTATAGCTCCAATACTTTAGTTGGTAATACTTTTATTCCTTGTTGCTCACCCCCTATAAGAAAATTAAAAAATAAATCATTTATATTGCGCCTTACACACAGCTTACACTCCAAATTTCCCGACTATAGCTGCAATTCTTAAATTGGAACCATTTTTGTCCCGCCTACCCCCTAAAAAGTACAAATTTCGAACAATTCAATTATACTGCGCTTCTACATGGTCTGAGGAATTTACATACCAAATTTCACGATTCTAGCTGTAATACTTTAGTTGGTACCATTTTTATCCCTTTTTGTCCCGCTCTCCCTTTAAAAGTAAAAATTTCGAAAAATCCAATTTTACTTCGTTTCTATATCGTCACAGGGATTTACATGCCAAATTTCACAATTCTAACTGCAATACTTTAGTTGGTACCATTTTTATCCCTTTTAGTCCCGCTCTCCCCTTAAAAGTACACATTTCGAAAAATCCAATTTTACTTCGTTTCTGTATCGTCAGAGGAATTTACATACCAAATTTCACGATTCTAGCTGTAATACTTTAGTTGGTACCATTTTTATCCCTTTTTGTCCCGCTCGCCCCTTAAAAGTACAAATTTAAAAAAATCCAATTTATTTCGTTGCTACATGGTCAGAGGAATTTACATACCAAATTTCACGTTTCTTGTTGTAATACATTAGTTGGTAACATTTTTATACCTTTTTGTCCCTCCCGCTCGCCCCTTTTAAGTACAAATTTCGAAAAATCCAATTTTACTTCGTTCCTATATGGTCAGAGGAATTTACATACCAAATTTCACGATTCTAGCTGTAATACTTCAGTTGGTACTATTTTTATCCCTTTTGTCCCGCTCGACCCTTAAAAGTAGAAATCCCTATTTGTAGCTCGTCTGCATGGTCATTGCAAGGAACTCACCGAATTTCATGGTTATAGCTACTGCCGTTTAGTCGGGACGAAGGTTCGATGTTTATCCCTTTTTGGGCCATTTTATCCCCTAAAAGTACAAATTTTCACTATTCGACTGTTGTACCCATTTTTAAGCCGAAACTCACACCTCAGTCTTGAAAACAAACTTATAATATTTAAAGTTATATTTCAGTCGATATTATTATACGCTGCGTCTGTATGGGGTGCAATGGCAAATTGTCACATGAAAAGACTACAAATCGAACAAAACAAATTGCTAAAAATGATATACAATTTATCATGGCACTTTTCCACTACACGGTTACATGATTTCGATAATATACAACTTGTTAATGATAGAGTAAATTTTCTCACAAATAGATTTAATATAAAATGCCAAACTTCTGAACATATTCATATAAACGATCTCATACCATAAAAATCTTTTTAAGCTACTAACAATCTAGTGATTTTATTTAAAATATAAAATCTTTTTTTTTTTGGTTTCAAAAAAGGTTTTTTTAACTTTTCCCTTCCCATCAATAAGATCAAATTTCGTTAAATACTGTAATAATAAACATTACTTATAACAGAGTAGAAAAGATAAAAATGTAATCTAAACTCTCAATAGCTATAATAATTATATTGTACTTAAATATTATATTAATAAACAATGAATGAATGAAAAAAAAGTAAAAATTTCGTAAAACCCTAAGACGACGTCTACGTCATATTTGGGAACTACCCTGAAAATTTCATGACCCTGGCTTCAGCCGTTTGATCTGGGGGCTGGTCAATGATAAGTCAGTCAGTAACGCAACTCTTTTATATATATAGATTACTACAAACAAAACTTTTTAAATTCGCTAAATAGCCATTTTATGCGAAACCCAGCTAGGGGAATAAAAACTTTCTGTGAGGCTATTTGCAGGATTTCTATTGTGAAATAAAAATATCATGCCGACAATACTATGGCTTACATAATGTAAATTTTCTTGTTTTCCTAGAAGAATCGAGGTGAATATATTCTACTACTGGCTACTTTACATATGTAGCCAGAAAGAAATGGTCTAAAAATAGGAATACAATAAAAATTGTGCGCCTGGAATCTTTCAAGAGAAATCTAATAGGAATATAAATATATGCTACTATGTATTTAAATAGCCCTTTGTAAGCATTAATGACTGGACTATTTCAATATTTTTATTTTTTATGAATTTATTAAATTAATATTAGTTTTTTATGTTTCTATTGATTTTATTCCCCCCTGTTTCTATAAAATATTCTTGTCTCCAGACGAATGAATATTCTAAATTAAATGCGTCATAACATTCTCCGTCATATGAGTTCTTTGTTTCCTTAATCGTTTTCAATTTTGAATCTAGTGTAGGTGTCAGTCACTTCTACCTGCGATATAAATGTCCAATTCTGACGATTAGTCTAAAAGTTTTCAAGTTTATAATGAGAAAATGTAATATATAATCGGAATATGTAAGTTCACGATGAGATGTAAATTCATAACAGGAAATGTAAATTCATTATAGAAGCATGATAATTCATAAACAGCACTGTAAATTCGTAATGTGAAATGAAAATTCATATTGAGAAATATTAATTCATAATAAGAACATACAAATTGATAATGAAATATATAAATACAAAATGAGAAAATCCAAATTGATAATGAAATGAAAATATAAATTGTTATTCAGGAATATATATCCATAAAATATAAATTCATAATCAGGAACTCTAAAATTTATAACCGAATCGAAACACATATTTTATCAATGTTCTCATTATAAATTTACATTTTCTCAATATGATTTTATATTTTCTCATTATGAATTCATATTTTCTGAATATGAAAACGTATTTTCTGATTATGAATTCGTATGTTCCTATTATGAATTAATTGTTCTCAATGAATTATGATGTTTATATCTCATTATGAATTAACATGTTCCTATTATAAATTTACATTACCCATATTATATGTCCCTAATATGAATTTACATTTCTCAATATAAATTTGTATGTTCCGAATATAATCTTGAAAAGGTGTAGAGTAAAATATTTGTAAAATGAAAAATAATTTGTAAAATATTTTGACAATAACATTCGTTTTTAATTTGTAATATGACAGTATTAAAAAACACACCAGTTATTAAATGTTGATTTTTTTAATCATATTGAACATACGTATAAATAAATTACTTTTTCCCGGAAATTCCCGGGATTCCCGGGAATTTTTCATTCCCGTTTTCCCAGGAAATGAAAAAAGTCAGGGAAACCCCAAACCCTAATCCCAATGTAAGTGGGCGTGGCAGTAGATTGAGGAACTAAATTTTTAAACAACTTTTGTAAGTATATGTACGAAATTTGAAAGGTCTACCTGATTCCTAAAGTATTTTGCTTCAAAAATCAAATACATCCCACTGTCAGTGGGTGTGGCAACTCAAAATTTTTATATACGACTTGGTAGGCACCATAACTACATGTGCGAAATATAATAGGTGTAGCGCCTCCAATTCTTTTTTGTCTCAAAAACTGGCCACCTGCCCCACAATGTGAAGGAACTCTCATTTTGGGCTATTCATATCGCTCGATTATAAATGAATTAAATCAAAGAAATCATGATGTCATAACATTTTTCAAAATCTATGATGCTAGATCTTCTCATTTTTTTCTTGGTGCTATAAACATAAAATCCTACTAGACCACTTCCAATAAATTGATCATTTTGTTTAAACTATAAACCGAAAACTCAGTTTTGTTTATCGATATCACCAAATATTTTTCTTTGCTCATGCTTGGATTTGTATCATTTATGACTTGAAAATATTTTAAACTTAACTTTCTCGGTAAACTAAAGATTGATATTTTATCAATATAATTTCTAAAACTCATTATATAAAACCGAATTCCCGGTGTGAACAGTGTTTGAGGTAATATTCCGAGCTTCAATCAAAATATAATTTTATAATGTTTCCTCTTCCCCTCCCGGCAGCACATTCTGCACGTGAAAAAATAAGTAAAAATGAAGGAGAGGTGCAATGAAATGTCCTTCTCTCCGTATTCATGGCCGGACGGAAGTGCAAACAGATATAAAAAGGGCACAATGAAAAAAACCTGACTTTATTCCATCCACAATTATTGCTCAATGTTTTCTGTTAGCACCATCGTTTATCAAATTATTATATTAAATTATTGAATTAATCGTTCCGAATAATAAGAAAAATTAAAAAAAAAAAAACAAGTAAGGAAAGGCTAAATTCGGGCGGGCCGACTCTATGATACACTCCACTTTATATCCGAATACAATTCAATTCGGTGAAAAGTGAAAACGGGAAGGTTTTTTGTATCCTGTAAATGTATGTGTTTGACAAAAAATATTAAATAGGAAAGGACATTTGCATGAGGATATATTGAAACCTGGAACGAAATAGGTGAAATATAATATGTATAGATTGGCCAAAATCGGTTAAACTTTTGGGAGCAACATTTGTTTTTGGACTATATTTAAATCTGAACCAATCTTACCTACTTTCACCACAGTTTTGTTGGACTATAAGATGTTGTGCCAAATTTAAAGAAAATCGAGTACAATATGTGGCATTTAAAGCGGAAAAAGTGAAATCGGGAGCGACATTTATATGGGGGTTATATCTAAATCTGAACCGATCTCTCCCAATTTCAGCATAGGTGTTTCTAGTAAGATTATAAGATGTTGTGCCAAATTTGAGGAAATCGAGTACAATATGTGGCTTCTAGAGCGGAAAATGTCAAATTGGGAGCGTCATTTGTATAGGGGCTATATCTAAATCTGAACCGATCTTACCGCATTTCTGCATAGGTGTTTCTAGTTAGATTATAAGATGTTGTTCCAAATATAAAGAAAATCAAGTATAATATGTGGTTTCTAGAGCGGAAAATGTCAAATCGGGAGCGAAATTTGTATGGGAGCTATATATAAATCTGAACCGATCTGACCTATATTCACCATGGGTGTTTCTAGTGGAAATATAAGATGTTTTACCAAGTCTGAAGACAATCTGATACAATAAGTGGTCTCTAGAGCGGAAAAAGTCAAATCGGGAGCGAAATTTGTATGGGAGCTATATATAAATCTGAACCGATCTAACACATTTCTACCACAGGTATTTCTAGTTGAAATATAAGATGTTTTGCCAATTTTAAAGAAAATCTGTTGTAATATGTAGTATCTAGAGTGAAAAGAGTCAAATCGGGAGTGAAATTCTTATGGGAGCTATATCTAAATCTGAACCGATTTTCTTCAAATTAAAGAGCGTTCGTCCCTGTCCCGAAAAACTTCATTGTGCAAAGTTTCATTTAATTCTGTCTACAATTGCGACCTGTATCGCGATTACAAGAATAGATGGACAGACGGACGGACGGACATTTCTAAATCGACTCAAAAAGTGATTCTAAGTCGATCGGTATAATTAACAATGGGTCTATCTCGTTTCCTTTTGGGTGTTACAAACAAATGCACAAAGACATAATACTCTCGTGGAGTGTATAACAAGTAAGTAAGTTTCAGTCGGTTAAACTGATTTTTGATTTTCTAAGCTATTTACCAAAAATGATTTTAAAAACATGTGCATCTAAAAATAATGTCATAACTTCTATATTTATCCAAAGATCAGTTACAAATAGACATAGCTTTAATTGTTATATTGCTAGCTATTAATAATATTGTTTCCGGTTAGGTTCTATCGAAAAATAAAATGTTTTTTTTTCTCAATTCACATTTTGCTATAGTGATAATGAAATATAAAATGTTTATGAAAAATTGTATGAAACATTTCATTTTATTTATCAATTTTTCATACATAATAAGAACAATTTCATTAAATTTATGAAAAACCTTTTATGAAATCGCTTCATAATTATTATGAAGGAAATTTCTTTCAGGGTAGGGAAAGTACAATTTTTAAAAATATATTCATGGCGCGAATGTATATTTCCCCAATTTCATATTTCTCGCTGCCGCTCGATCATGTTACCGCATATTCCTCACTAGAAGTACAAATGAAAAATTTCATTCCCGGGAATTCCAGGGAATATATATAGGTATATATATATATTATAGGTATGTCCAATATGGTTTAAAATATCAACATTTAATAACTGGTGTGTTTATTTTCAATACTGTCATATTACAATTTAAAAACGAACGTTATTGTCAAAATATTTTACAAATTATTTTTCATTTTACTTTACACCTTTTCAAGATTATATTCGGAACATACAAATTTATATTAAGAAATGTAAATTCATATTAGGAACATATAAATTCATAATGGGTGATGTAAATTTATAATAGGAACATGTTAATTATAAATTTTACAGTTCCTGATTATGAATTTATATTTTATGAATATATATTCCTGAATAAGAATTTATATTTTATCATTATCAATTTGGATCTTCTCATTTTGTACTTATATATCTCATTATCAATTTGTATGTTCTTATTATGATTTTATATTTCTCAATATGAATTTACATTTCACATTACGAATTTAGAGTGCTGATTGTGAATTATCATGCTCCTATTTTGAATTTACATTTCCTGTTATGAATTTACATTTCTCATCATGAACTTACATATTCTGATTATAAATTACATTTTCTCATTATAAACTTGAAAAGGTGTAGACTAATCGTCAGAATTGGACATTTATATCGCATGTAGAAGTGACTGACACCTACACTAGATTCAAAATTGAAAACGATAAAGGAAACAAATAACTCATATGACGGAGAATGTTATGACACATTCAATTTAGAATATTCATTCGTCTGGAGACAAAAATATTTTATAGAAACAGGGGGGAATATTCTAAACTTTAAATAGAAACATAACAAATTAATTTAATAAATTCATAAAAAAGAAAAATATTAAAATAGTCCAGTCATTAATTCTTACAATTGGCCATTGAAATACACCGTTCTCTTGAAAGTTTCCAGGCAAACAATTTTTATTGTATTCCTATTTTTAGACCATTTCTTTCTGGCTACATATGTAGAGTAAATTGTTCTTGAAGAATATGTTCACCTCGATTCTTCTAGGAAAACAAAAAAATTTACATTATGTAAGCCATAGTATTGTCGACATGATATTTTTATTTCACAATAAAGATCCTGCAAAATCCTCACAAAAAGTTTTTATTCCCCTAGCTGGGTTTCGCATAAAAAAGTTTTGTTTGTAAAGAGTGATTTTTTTGAGGTTAGGATTTTCATGCATTAGTATTTGACAGCTCACGTGGGATTTCAGACATGGTGTCAAAGAGAAAGATGCTCAGTATGCTTTGACATTTCATCATGAATCGTCTTACAAACGAACAACGCTTGCAAATTATTGAATTTTATTATCAAAATGCGTGCTCTGTTAAGAAAGTTCATTGCGCGCTTCCATTTTATGGTCAGTTTAATCGACCCACTGAAGCGGCTATTCGGGCTATTGTGACTAAATTTCGCACCAAATTTACATTGTTGGACATTAAACCACCAACACGCTTACGTAGAGTGCCAACTGAAGAAAATATCGCAGCTGTATCGGCCAGTGTTAATGATGACCACCAATTTTCGATTCGTCGCCGTTCGCACCAATTGGGTCTCTGTTACTCAAAAACGTGGAAATGCCAAAATTGGACTAAGCGGATGGACCACCTAAGACGCAGCCGCGGTCAACATTTAAATGAAATTATCTTCAAAAAGTAAATGTCATGGACCAATCTAACGTTTCAAATAAAGAACCGATGAGATTTTGCAAATTTTATGCGTTTTTTTTTTAAAAAAGTTATCAAGCACTTAAAAAATCACCCTTTAGTAATATAATATAAAAAAACTCAAAAAATACTTATTATTGTCAGTAATGTAAATACATATATGAATTTGAAATACATCTAAAAATTCCAATTTATATAGTAACATTAAATTATTGATCAACATAATAAATAAATTATTTTTTTAATATTTCCCGTATTCCCAGGAAATTGAAAATTTTTTCCCGGGAATTCCCGGACCCCAAACCCTAGTCACAAGACATATTTGCCTCTGATTAGCACATATTTAATCTTCAGCGAATTTTATATTTTACTTACGAAGATGTTTAATTAATAATTATCATTCGTGTGTCTGAAACCACTGTGTTATGTTCATTCCAGCAGCCACTATCTCCCGCATGCCATTCAAACTGTGCAGTGGTCATCAACGGCAAATGACAGACGAGGAATCAAGAAGAAGAAGAGGCTGGGCAGAAAACCTTCAGTTCAGTTGTTACTGCCAACAATAAGCATAAAATAATGACATTTCGTCCAACACGATGACAGAAAGTTTTACTAACTGACGTTTCACAACAAATTTCCTAACTGTCGGTCATCATTATTTTATTGTATTGCACAATGTAGAGAAAAAACCACCCAACCCACTCTCCGCGGACAGTTGGGTGTAGGAGGGGGGCAAAGGGCAAGTAACCCTTAACGATGGTGTCCGTACACTATGGACTGATGTTGGGGACATCAGGATGAAAGGAAAGAACTGAAGGAGAGTTCTTGGCTCGTCAGTGATGTGTTTGTTAAAGAGTAAAATGTTGCCTTTGACGCATTGGCAGCACAACTTCGTGCATCAACTTTTATGTTGAAAACACTCACACATTGACACACGAACACACACTCTCTCACTGACAGACATCCATGCATACACGGCTCAAATATCATCAACTGCTTAAGACCAGACCAGAGGTGGCAAAGCTGATTGTTGATAATGTAAGATTACACAGTGCAACACGAAAAAAAATAACCATATACGGACACGGCTACATGATAAAAGACCAAAAAAAGACCCGTGTTTTTTTTCCCCCAAAGTCATGCACTTTTTTTTTATGGGCCCCCAGAGATTTGAGGCCTCGGTGTAATTTTTGGAAAAAAGTGATCATATTCTCAGGCTCATATCTTGCAAACCGTTCGGAATCTAATTTTTGGGAAATTTTTCAATTTTGCGGCTACCTAAGCGCTACCTAAACGGTGTTAAGAATAATTCCTAGGAAGTTCATATGTTCTAGAAAGTTGTTTATTGAGATCTTAGGTACATTTTTGTAGTTGATTGTTTCCCTGAATTTTCAGCGGTTTGCTACCTATGGACCTGAACAGGGGAAAAAAGGTTAAAAAAACGAATTTTTTGAAGTTTTTTGCGATTTTGACCTTGAAGATGAAGTTTTTTTGATTTTATATGTTCACAATTTTTGTTCTTTATGACAAGAGCTAGAACCTCAGAGAGTAAATCAAAATTCCGAACGGTTTGCAAGATATGAGCCTGAGAATATGATCACTTTTTTCCAAAAATTACACCGAGGCCTCAAATCTCTGGGGGCCCATAAAAAAAAGTGCATGACTTTGGGAAAAAAAACACGGGTCTTTTTTTTTGGTCTTTTATCATGTAGCGGTGTCCGTATATGGTTATTTTGAAATGACTTCAAAAATGTTGCACAGTGTTATAAAGCATGATCAGAAGATGAGATCATAAAGTGATCTATATATTTAACCTTAAATTCGGTGTGTACATACCTCTAATAACATGTACACCTAAAATGAAGAATTTTTTCAAAATTCGTATATTTAAAAGGGTAATTTGAAAAAAATATATAAAATTTGTATCGAAAAAAATAACCAGTAAGGAAAATCTAAAGTCGGGCGGGGCCGACTCTATGATACACTCCACTTTCAATCCGAATACAATTCAATTCGGTGAAAAAGTGAAAACGGGAAGGTTTTTTGTATCCTGTAAATGTATGTGTTTGACAAAAAATTTTATATCGGAAAGGACATTTGTATGAAGACATATTGAAACCTGGAACGAAATAGGTGAAATGTAAAATGTATAGTTTGGCCAAAATCGGTTAAACTTTTGTTTTGTTTAGTTAGATTATAAGATGTTGTGCGAAATTTAAAGAAAGCGGCAAAAGTCAAATCGGGAGCGACATTTGTATGGGGGCTATATCTAAATCTGAACCGATCTTACCCAATTTCTGCATAGTGTTTCTAGTTGGATTATAAGATGTTGTCCCAAATTTAAAGATAATCAGGTACAATATATGGTTTTTAGAGCGCAAAATTCAAATCGGGAGCGACATTTGTATGGGGCCTATATCTAAATCTGAACCGATCTAGCCCGCTTTAGCCACAGGTGTTTCTAGTTAGATTATAAGATGTTGTGCCAAATTTAAAGAAAATCGATTAGAATATGTGGCATTTAAAGCGGAAAAAGTCAAATCGGGAGCGACATTTACATGGGGTCTAAATCTAAATCTGAACCGATCTTGCCCAATTTCTGCATAGGTGTTTCTAGTAAGATTATAAGATGTTATGCCCAATTTAAAGAAAATCGAGTACAATATGTGGTTTCTACAGAAGAAAATGTCAAATCGGGAACGACATTTGTATGGGGGCTATATCTAAATCTGAACCGATTTGACCTATTTTCACCATAGATGTTCTTAGTTTAAATATAAGATGTTTTGCCAAATCTGAAGACAATCTGATACAATATGTGGTTTCTAGAGCGGAAAAAGTCAAATCGGGAGCGAAATTTGTATGGGAGCTATATATAAATCTGAACCGATCTGACCGATATTCACCATGGGTGTTTCTAGTGGAAATATAGGATGTTTTACCAAATCTGAAGACAATCTGATACATTATGTGCTTTCTCGAGCGGAAAAAGTCAAATCGGGAGCGAAATTTGTATGGGAGCTATATATAAATCTGAACCGATCTGTCCGATATTCACCATGGGAGTTTCGAGTGGGAATATAAGATGTTTTACTAAATCTGAAGACAATCTGATACAATATGTGGTTTCTAGAGCGGAAAAAGTCAAATCGGGAGCGAAATTTTTATGGGGACTATATCTAAATCTGAACCGATTTGACCTATTTTCACCATAGATGTTCTTAGTTTAAATATAAGATGTTTAGCCAAATCTGATACAATATGTGGTTTCTAGAGCGGAAAAAGTCAAATCGGGAGCGAAATTTGTATGGGAGCTATATATAAATCTGAACCGATCTGACCGATATTCACCGTGGGTGTTTCTAGTGTTTCCATGTTTTACCAAATCTGAAGACAATCTGATACATTATGTGGTTTCTAGAGCGGAAAAAGTCAAATCGGGAGCGAAATTTGTATGGGAGCTATATATAAATCTGAACCGATCTGTCCGATATTCACCATGGGAGTTTCTAGTGGGAATATAAGATGTTTTACTAAATCTGAGGACAATCTGATACAATATGTGGTTTATAGAGCGGAAAAAGTCAAATCGGGAGAGAAATTTGTATGGGGGCTATATCTAAATCTGAACCGATTTGACCTATTTTCACCATAGATGTTCTTAGTTTAAATATAAGATGTTTTGCCAAATCTGATACAATATGTGGTTTCTAGAGCGGAAAAAGTCAAATCGGGAGCGAAATTTGTATGGGAGCTATATATAAATCAGAACCGATCTGACCGATATTCACCATGGGTGTTTCTAGTGGAAATATAAGATGTTTTACCAAATCTGAAGACAATCTGATACATTATGTGGTCTCTAGAGCGGAAAAAGTTAAATCGGGAGAGAAATTTGTATGGGAGCTATATATAAATCTGAACCGATCTAACACATTTTTACCACAGGTGTTTCTAGTTACAATATAAGATGTTTTGCCAATTTTAAAGAAAATCTGTTGTAATATGTGGTATCTAGAGTGAAAAGAGTCAAATCGGGAGTGAAATTCGTATTGGGGCTATATTTAAATCTGAACCGATTTTCTTCAAATTAAATAGCGTTCGTCATTATCCCGAAAAACATCGTTGTGCAAAGTTTCATTTGGTTCTGTCTACAATTGCGACCTGTATCGTGATTACAAGAATAGATGGACGGACGGACGGACATTGCTAAATCGACTCAGAAAGTGATTCTAAGACGATCGGTATAATTAACAATGGGTCTATCTCGTTTCCTTTTGGGTGTTACAAACAAATGCACAAAGACATAATACTCTCGTGGAGTGTATAAAAATAGAATAATAAAATTCTCACTGTATAATCGTGCAAAATGAAGAACTTTATCGACTTTTTCACTTTAGGAGGGAAACGGAGTGAAAGGGCATCACAATTTTTACTAATTAAAAGTTTGGAGCAAGAATCATGAAATTGAATTCATACAATTTTTTCATAAACAATTCATATTTCATAAAACAAAATTGTTAACTTAATGAAATTTAGATTCATATTATCAAAAAAAGATTCCATTGTATTAAATGAACAATTCTTAAAGATTATGAAGTATGTCGTAACCAATAAAATTTCTTAGTTATGAAATGCCTTCATAAATATAATGAAGGATTTCATAGTATTAATGAAATGTTTCATAACTTACAACTACATTCTTAGTGTGTCGACTTTAATCTGCTAGCACAGCAATTCTCATTTCTCCTCTGTTAACTCTGACATTAGTATGTACCCTGATTTAGGTTAAAGACATATTCATTGCAAAGACTCTCGCATTTATTGTCAAGTCAAACCTTTTTTTGTTTTTTTTTGTTTATATTAGAAACTTCTGTATAAATTATTACTATTTATTTATTAGTTTTTGTGTTGTATGATTAGTGATAGATTGATTAATTTGCTATGAGTTTTAGCATGTAATGCATTCGAATTTCAGCTATTCGATCAAGTAATTTCTTCTTTCGAAGGAAATCTTTGTTTTTGGTAAATTAATGAAGGTTCTTTATAAAATCTATGATCATTTTCATAAATCATCTTATTAAAAAATCATGAACTTGTATGACAAAAGTTCATCTAATGAGGAGCTGCATTTCATAATTTCTAAGAAATGCTTCAGAAATTCTATGACACATTTCATTGATTTGTACTTTATGATACACTAGCTGAACCCAGTACAAACTGTAAAATTAGATTTCAGCTTTCATATTGATTTTCCTCCTGATCTGTAATATATGTACCAATTATAATCAAGGTCCTTCCCTGAGATACTATATAAATGGATATGTTCCATGGAGATTATTGAAGAACCGAACGTCAGTTTACGGCGAATAATGAAATAAATGTCGAAAATCAAATTAATTTCAGGTTGAGTGTGATTCTCTTAATTTTCATTGCCAAAACAAACAAGTAAAAGGCGTTAAGTTAAGGCGTCAAGTAAAAAGGCGTTAAGGACGGGAAGAATCTTATATATCCTCCACCACGGAGTGTATTCCACAGTAAAATCGGTAGATTAGAGGCTGCTGACATTACATAGAAGTGCACTACCATATTAGAAAAATTGTGATTCTTCATTATGATAATATTAATAGTACTCAACTATATATAAATATTAATAAATGTTGGGCCATTTTGATAGGAAAAGTTAAAATATTGAAGATCCAATATGTTTCAGAGTGGAATATACACACATACAGCCGTTTTATTAGTACCAGTTTCACTCCTTTTTCCATTTTGACCCCGAAAGTACGAATTTAAAAAAAGCATACCTCTTATTTTCCGCGTCTACGTAGATAGACGAGTGTAAATACTAGGGTTTGCATCCCGGGATTTCCCGCGGGCAAATTCCCGGGAATTCGCTCATTTTTCATTTCCCGTATCCCGGGAAATTCGTACGGGAATCCCGCGGGAATTCAGTAGAAAATTTTACATATTTTTTCCATCATTTCCGCAATAAAATTAAAAATTTAGATCACATAGCTTTTAATCAGGTATGCCAAATATTGCAGTTGGATGACAAAATATGTTTAAGCTGCGTTCGGATGTAGACTCAAAATCCACTTTTTCCGATTTTCCTGTCAAGCTCCACATGAAAAAATTAAAATCTGGGAAAAATTGATTTTGGGCGTGTATCCGAACGTCAGAAATAAAGAATTTAAAGCGACTGGACAAAGAACAAACATTTCATTTAATGCTCACTATTAATTTGAACGATCGTTCTTCGTCGCGTCCACATTTTCCAATAAAATAAGAACCATCTGATCTTTAATTAATTTTGAAACTTGAAAAGATGTTTGAATTGATCTCACATTGCACTTTATTATATGAATTCTGTAAAAGTTTCGTTGTACATACCGAATTTCATTATTATAGCTGCAGCCGTTTGGTTGATACCATTTTGACCCCCATACGCCCCATTTTCCGGCTAAAGGTACAAATTTCAACAAAATATTTTGAATTTCGCATCTTCGCAGTCACACCGAATTTTATGATTTTAATTTCAGCGGCATGGTAGGTACGAATTTTGAAGAATCCATCTTAATAGTTTAAGTGTGTACGCAATTAGAGAGATGTGCATTCCAAATTTCATGTTTCTAGCTTTTATCGGATTATTGGTACCATTTGTATCCCTTTTTGTCTCATTTCGCCCGCTAAAACTTGTATTTACTTGTTGGTGCTTTTACGCTACAAGAGGAATGTATGCAACAAATTCCATGTGCATACAAGGCAGAAATTTGAAAAAAAAATGCTTAAATAGCACTGTGCAACATTTTTGAAGTCATTTCAAAATAACCATATACGGACACCGCTACATGATAAAAGACCAAAAAAAAAAGACCCGTGTTTTTTTTTCCCCAAAGTCATGCACTTTTTTTTATGGGCCCCCAGAGATTTGAGGCCTCGGTGTAATTTTTGGAAAAAAGTGATCATATTCTCAGGCTCATATCTTGCAAACCGTTCGGAATTTTGATTTACTCTTTGAGGCAAAGTTCTAGCTCTTGTCATAAAGAACAAAAATTGTGAACATATAAAATCAAAAAAACTTCATCTTCAAGGTCAAAATCGCAAAAAACTTACTACAAAAATCAACTACAAAAATGTACCTAAGATCTCAATAAACAACTTTCTAGAACATATGAACTTCCTAGGAATTATTCTTAACACCGTTTAGGTAGCGCTTAGGAGCCGCAAAAGTGAAAAATTTTCCAAAAATTAGATTTTTTCCTTTTTTGCCCTGTTCAGGTCCATAGGTAGCAAACCGTTAAAAATTCAAGGAAACAATCAACAACAAAAATGTACTTAAGATTTCAATAAACAACTTTCTAGAACATATGAACTTCCTAGGAATTATTCTTAACACCGTTTAGGTAGCCGCAAAAGTGAAAAATTGTTTATTCCAGTATTTCATTTTGACGATTTTATTAAACAACTCCCTACCGAATCCGATGAGCAAGGAGAACGGTTTCACCAAACCACAATGCCCATGGAAAAACGGTACAAAGGCAAAAAACTCGACGCATTGCTTGCAGAGGTAATATCAATTTTATTGATCATTGTTTTGCATTCCTTTTTTGATTTCTTTTCTAATTCATTTCAGGTATGTTGGTGGAGTCACAAGATCACCCTGTATGATGTTAATGAAGTATATGAAGAAGAAAAAACTGATGGTGGAGGGCAGTCTGGAAGCAACGTGCCTCTGCACACCATAAGTTCTGAATCAGAGTCAGATTCGGACGATTCGGAGGACGATTTGGATCCACAACTTAAGAGAGTGCGATATGCAAGTCCAGGGCCATCAACATTATAAACATAATACGAATATTTTTTTATTATTTTTGTATTAGATAGCATAGTATGTCAATGTTGAAGTAAAGAAAAAACAAATGAAATTAAAAAATTTTTGGGAAATTTTTCAATTTTGCGGCTACCTAAGCGCTACCTAAACGGTGTTAAGAATAATTCCTAGGAAGTTCATATGTTCTAGAAAGTTGTTTATTGAGATCTTAGGTACATTTTTGTAGTTGATTGTTTCCCTGAATTTTCAACGGTTTGCTACCTATGGACCTGAACAGGGGAAAAAAGGTTAAAAAAAATCGAATTTTTTTAAGTTTTTTGCGATTTTGACCTTGAAGATGAAGTTTTTTTGATTTTATATGTTCACAATTTTTGTTCTTTATGACAAGAGCTAGAACTTTGCCTCAGAGAGTAAATAACAAAATTCCTAACGGTTTGCAAGATATGAGCCTGAGAATATGATCACTTTTTTCCAAAAATTACACCGAGGCCTCAAATCTCTGGGGGCCCATAAAAAAAAAGTGCATGACTTTGGGGGGGAAAAAACACGGGTCTTTTTTTTTTGGTCTTTTATCATGTAGCGGTGTCCGTATATGGTTATTTTTTTTCGTGTTGCACTGTGTAGTTTAAACATTAGGGGGTATTTTTAGGAAAAAATGTTCCCATTGGGCCGATTTCGCCCACTTTCAATCCTCATCAATATGCAACCATAAGACACATTTAGTGAAAATTTGAGTATGCTAATTTATAAAAAAAGAATAAATCCCCAATTTGTGTGGGAGGTGCCACACCCACTGAAAAATATTAAAAATTTATATCGCTTATTTTCACCAACATACTGTGAGAATTTCCAAAATCATAAATATTATGAAGATAATTCTTTCAGTGTAGGAATGTCAAAAATACATTATCTTGGACGTCCACAGTGGTACACACCGAATTTCGTCAATCTAACACTAGCCGCACAGTGGTTCAGAATCAAAATCCATCGGCCAAAATTAAATAACTTTTGTTTTAGTATACATTTTTGAGTTTTGTAAAAAACCAACATTACACAAGGATCATTTGAGATATTAACATTAAAAATCGGGAAATCGAATGAATCCATTTCCTATTTTAACTCTAGTAGTATAAATGTGGTAAATTTGTATACCATTTCTCCCAGTTTTGCGCGTCTCCACACATACACCAAAAATTTCATTATATTAGCTTCAGTTGTTAGTTTGTACCATTTTATCCCTCTTTTCTTATTTTGCCCATTAAAGTACGAATCTAAAAAAATCCCTTAATTTTTTGCCCAGTTCACCCCCTAAAATATTTTCAGCGTTTTAAGTAATAGATGGAAGAAATATTCAAAAATGCTTAATTATTCTAAATATTGGAAGTTATTCAGGGTATTGTAATTTCGTGTTTGTCACCCCTCCGGACCGATTTCTCCCATTTGAAATTTCGTATTATATGATAGGATTCATATTTATTCAGGATAAGTATTGAGAAAAATAATGAAGGTTTTCGTCCTAACTGCTTCGTTAATCATCAAAATTGTGGAATGTGGAGGAATTTGTTGCCAAGCAAATGACTTCCGAATACAATACCAAAGGCTAAATATGGATCAGCAAGGGAGTCGCACACTAGCTGCTAGGCCATAGGTCCTTCCCTCCCCAAAAAAAATCTGTATCATATGAGCAGATATAATCCTTTCGTACCTATGGTTGGCCATCCGACTGTTATGTCTAATGTCTGGCGAGTGTGTTTTTCTTGACGCTTGTCATCACTTGGCCAGTAACATCGACAACAGGAGCAGTTGCTGCAGCAGCAACAGTAACTGCCAAACAGAAGTGTCCTCATACCAACAATTTGCAATGGTCGTCGTCTGTCTCTAATATTTGTTGGTCGTAAAAGATGCTGTTGTTGTTCTTTCATTATAATGTATTTTTTATTTTATTTTATTTTTGTTTCCTTTCTCTCGCCTTCTCTGTTTCCATGCTGTGTGCCATGTGCATTCCCATTGCCACCATCCAGCAGCATGTTTGTTCTGGAACTATCGTTCGGTCCAGCGTGCGAACATTCCGCCGTCCGTAACGTATTCCGTCCGTACGTATATAATTTTAATATATTTGATACAGACCATTATTTTTAACGGTTATTTTCGAAAGTAATTACGTTTTTCAAGTACAAAATATGAACCTTAAGTACCGAGAGACCCGCCGACACACCGTCACATAGAGCGGGTGCGCGGAGAGTCGCCAGAAGAAGAGCAACAAGAAAAGACGAACCGTGTTCTTTTGCACTATTTTTGGATTTTGTTTCTATCACCAGCCAGTCAGCCATCCAACCATCCAGCCAGCCAGCCAGCCAGCACTTCACGTCACATCACACAGACATCAGTCGACGTCATCGTCGTCCGTGCACATCATCAGGACCACCGACCGACAGTATGGCCATCGCCATCATAACTTGATGGGATGATGTTGATGCTGTGCTCTGCTGCGCTGCGCTGCCTGCCATTGTTGCTCATCATCACGACGATGATGAAGGCAACAAAAGGTTGTTGATGTGGATGTTGTTGCTGCTGTTGTTGTTGTTTTTGTGTGAGACACTCCTGGAATGGTGGCGAGGGTGGGGGTCAGGTCAAATTGCATTTTCAGCTTACAATTGCTGGAAATGAAACTAACATTATGCACACATAAAAATGTATTCCGAAATTAAAATAAAATGTGCCACATTTTTATTATGAACGACATCATGACTCCACCATCCCATCCCATTCCATTCTATCCCATCACAACGCAATTCGTCCCATCAGAACTACTTCCGTTGCTCTACCGCCCTCAGCTTATATCCGGAGTGCTACTCAAATTAAGAAGAGTCCAAGGTATGTGGGGGTGGGCGGCCGGGCGAAGTAGCCGGAACTGGAGCAGCAGCAACAGCAAAGTTGCAAAATGAAGAGGACATCATCAACGTGAATGAAACTGCAAAACTGTGCATCACATCAACATCAATGTCAGTCACAGCGAATTGAAATGAATTAAATATTTGCGCATATTAAGTGTTATTTTTTGCGCTTAAATGTGAAATTAAGTTTTTGAAGATTGCTCACACAAACACAGTCACACATGCACACACACCCATACACAGCAAACATCACATCATCACGATGCAAAGGAAATGAATGAGTTTAGTGCTAAAAAATATGTATGCATGTGAAATTCAAAACACTCTGCACGGCGAATTGCTTTAGACGTCTTCTTTAGTAGCTCAATTTTGCCTGTAATGAGCATAGAGAGATGCCAAATGACCACATGCCACTGGAGTCGGAATGAGGTGTGATGTATTCTAGACCCAAATGACAAGTATACATGTACGATGAGAGGCTAGGTAATCTCTATTCTGCATTCATCATACATCCTGACAAAAAAATCACGTGACTCTCCTGACTCGAGTCACATTTATGCAGAATCCAACGCTAACATCACTAAAAGTTCAAGCAATATCTTATTGAGTCTCATCATACTAAGGATGTGTCACAACAATATTAATGGGATAAGAACTGGTTTTAAAACCCTCTAACGACTTCCGTCCATGAGGGAACTGCGGCCACGATTAAATTCTCCACACCATCCTTTCACAGAGACCAAGGATTGGGGCTTCATCGTCAAAAGTCGAAGTAAGCTGATCGATGCACTCCTGTCTTCATAATCCATGCCGAAAGTTAAAACTATTATCGCACGGATATGAGCACGCCGCACAGAGGGATTTGTTCATACAAAGTTTGGCAAAAAATATAAGGAGTGCTCGTAGAATGTTGAAATAAAGTTTCATTATAATTGGCCACGCCCACCGCCCATAGAACCCAAATTTATTTTTGGCCCAAACTTTTTGAAATTTGGCACAGAACCTTGTATTACCAGAATTAACGCCCACCGCTCACCGCCCACATATCCCATATTATATTTTTTCCCAAAACTCTTTGTTTCTTTAGCAAAATTAATTATTATACTCTACACATCTTCGTGGACTAGGGTATTATAAGTTAGTTTTCCACCAAATGTTTGTAACACCAAGAAATAAACGAGCTAGACCTACCATTAAGTCGGCTTAGAATCACCAGCTGAATCGATTTAACGATGTCTGTCTGTCCGTCCGTCTGCTGTCCATCTAAGCTTGTTCTCACTCTACAGGTCGCAATTGTGGTCCGATTGACATGAAATTTGCCAGAAGTTAGTTTCTTGGGCCAACGACGATTGGTATTGAATTTGGAGAAAATCGGTTCAGATTTAGATATAGCCTCCATACAAATATCCATATAATTTACACTACTGCTCTAGAATACACATTTTACATGGGATCATGACAACATTTTCAGGATCGTGTTATATTTGAACTAGAAACAGCTCACGGGAAAGTGGACCACATGGGTCTATGTTTTGATATAGGCCCCATAAAAATGTACCTCCGATTTAAAATATTATTGCTCTAAAATGCACATTTTACATCGGATCTTGATCAAATTTCCCACACAATTTATACTAGAAACACTCATTTTGAAAGCCAGCTACATAGGTCAATGTTTTAGTATAGCCCCCATACAAATGGGCCCCAATTTTATACTATTATCGCTCTAGAACCCATATTTTACATTGGATCTTGATCAAATTTTGCAGATCATGTTATATTTCAATAAAGAATACCTACGTTGAAAGTAATCTATAAAGGCCCATTTTTAATGTCGCTCCCTTACAAATGGGCCCCCATTTCACTTATTACCTCTCTAGGACCCACATTTTACATCGGAAGTTTTTCAAACTTTGCAGATTATATTATATTTCAACTAAGAATACATACTATTAAAGTCAAATATATGGATCCATATTTTGGTATAAACCCCATACAAATTGGGCCCCATTCTACTCAATTAGATCTCTAGAACCCACATAGTCTATTGGATCTCGATATAATTTTGCATATCATGTCATATTTCAATTTGTATTATATTTCAATTAAGAATACATACTAAGTCAAACATATGTGTCCATACTTTGGAATAACCCAAATGAGGCCCATTCTACTTTATTACAGCTCTAGAAACTACGTCTTACATCGGGTCATGATATATTTCAACTAGGAATATCTACCGTGAATGAGAAGTATATAGGCTCACGTTTTAGACCAGGCCTCAAGAGTTGTTATACTACTGTATAATTTGTATTTGTCTGCGGAAAATTGGATCAATTATTTACCATATTCGTTAAATATGCATAAAGATGAATTTATAGTATACTTTATAATTTATATGAACTACATAAATTCGCTCACCTGAAACACCTGGGTTTAGTAATCAAATCGAGGTATATACGCAGGGAGTGGTGTAGGGTATTATATAGTCGGCCCCGCCCGACTTTAGCCTTTCCTTACTTGTTTTTCAGTTAAAATTTCCTAAATCCAAAAAAAAATGTTAATATTGGAAATTTTCTTCCACACAAGTATGAATTCAATTGTAAGAATTATCTATTAGATCCAATGAAATGTTTATAAGTAAATTTACTACCCTATTTGCTATGACTATTTAACTATTTGCTATGACTTTGAAATAAGTTTTTATGAAATGTTTCATGTTTCAACTACTTTTTTAGTGTGTCACTTTATACGGTTGAATGCTAGCAATTCTCATTTGTACTCTATTAACTCTGACATAGGAATGTATCCTGAGTTAGGTCAAAGACATATTTATTGCAAAGACTCTCGCAATTATGGTGTGTTGATTGGTTAGTCAACAAATCAGACTTTTTATACACTCCACGAGAGTATTATGGCTTTGTGCATTTGTTTGTAACACCCAAAAGGAAGAGGGATAGAACCATTGTTAAGTATACCGATCGACTTAGAATCACTCTCTGAGTCGATTTAGCAATGTCCGTCTGTCTGTCTGTCCGTCTGTCTGTCTGTCCATCTATTGTTGTAATCAAACTACAGGTCGCAATTATAGTCCGATCTTAACAAAAATTGGCACAAGTAAGTTTTGTGGATCAAGGACGAACGCTATTTAATTTGAGGCAAATCGGTTCAGATTTAGATATAACCCCCATACAAATGTCGCTCCCGATTTGACATTTTCCGCTCCAGAAACCACATATTGTACCCAATTTTTTTTTAAATTTGGCACAACATCTTATAATCCAACTAGAGACACCTATGCAGAAATTCGGTAAGATCGGTTCAGATTTAGATATAGCCCCCATACAAATGTCGCTCCCGATTTGACATTTTCCGCTCCAGAAACCACATATTGTACCCAATTTTTTTTAAATTTGGCACAACATCTTATAATCCAACTAGAGACACCTATGCAGAAATTCGGTAAGATCGGTTCAGATTTAGATATAGCCCCCATACAAATGTCGCTCCCGATTTGACTTTTTCCGCTCTAGAAACTACATATTGAATCCGAATTTCTGTAAATTTGGCATAACATCTTACAATACAACTAGAAACACCTCAGATTTAGATATAGCCCCCACACAAATGTCGCACTCGATTTGACTTTTTCCACTCTAGAAACCACATATTGTACCCGATATTCTTCAAATTTGGCTCAACACCTTATAGACTAGCTAGAAACACCTATGCATAAAGTGGATAAGATCGGCTCAGATTTAGATATAGCCCCCATACAAATGTCGCTCCCGATTTGACATTTTCCGCTCCAGAAACGACATATTGTATCCAATTTTCTTTAAATTTTGCACAACATCTTATAATCCAAGTGAAAAACTTAGGGTGAAAGAGGCTAAGATCGGTTCAGATTTAGATATAGCGCAAATACAGATGTTGCTCCCAAATTTTTAACCGATTTTGGCCAAACTATTTCGTTCCAGATTTCAATATACAATACAAATGTCCTTTTCGATTTAACATTTTTTGTCAAACACACACATTTACAGGATGCAAAAATCCTGCCCGTTTTCACTTTTTCACCGAATTAAAATGTATTCGGATAGAAAGTGGAGTGTATCATAGAGTCGGCCCCGCCCGACTTTAGCCTTTCCTTACTTGTTTTACTTTTTGTTTGTATTGGAAGCTTCAGTATAAAATATTATATTTATAATACATTTTCATAGAATTAATGAAGTTTCTTTATAAAATCTATGAAAATTTTCATAAATCATATTATGAAAAACTTTCATCGCATGAATAACTGTATTTCATAGTTTCTAAGAAATGTTTCAGAAATTCTATGACACTTTTCATTGATTTGTGTTTTATGAAACATACATTTTATGAAATGTTTCCTTGGCGACGTTTTAATGAAAAAATGCACGGAGGTTACGACAAAATCATAAATATTATGAAGATAATTCTTTCAGTGTACGTATGAGAGCGACAGAGAGAGTATGTATAACAGTGAAATCAATTCTCTTAGAAGTTTTTATTTTCAATCATACAAAATAATTTCATGATATGTACGAAAGTTTTATGAAAGCAAATTTCAAAATTTTCGACTTTCAAATTTTAACTTTTGTATATTGTACGAAATAAGTGTTCAGTGTAGGTTTTAGGTGAATTATTATTGGTAAATTTTACTGACCACTAATGCAAAATAAATGCAATCGGAGTTGAAACTTCATAAAAAAATTGTAATCAATTACAAATGTCGATAATTTATGAAAGGAAAATCTTAAATGGTTATCGATATGTAGTCAAATCCAAATGTTAGTCGTTGAAATGCAAAAACAGCACTAGATTTGAGCACCATTCGCCAGATCTGACAGCCCTGGTCAAATGCCTTAAAACGAAAGTCGGTGATAATACCGCCATAAATAACAGTGCGAGGTGGACGGTGCACAATTGAGGTTACGATGTTGCAGGTACGAGATATTCCATTAAAATCGTATTCACAATAACCGACAACAACAATTTATTGTCATATATCAATGTCCGAGGAAATCTTTTGACTTTGTCTCCGTTTGAGTTTTTCTCTCGCTCGGCCATCCATTCTGGTCATCGTCGTCGTCGTCATCTTTTGTGAGTGTTAGAGTTAAACCTGTAATTCATACACCGGATAAATATCATTTATTATTATTGTAACACTAAGGTGCTTATCTGCAGCCGCCATCATGAAATGCGTGATAGCCTCATCATATTTTTCAACCATTTTTCAACAGCTATACAATGGCCAACAACAACAACACCACCAGCACCACAATTCCAACCACATTTGCCACAGCAACCAAAAATGAACCCACCAAGTCCGACTTCATCTGGCAACATGGATGGCCGTCGTATACATAGCTCAGCAAGATCGCCTTCATTATTTTCCTCCAAAAGTTATGAATGTCTTGTTTCTTTGCTGTGTTCATCTTGGAAGGATGTAAGTGGAGGCAGACGGAGAGAGAGAGAGAGAGCTGGAGGAATACAACACACAGAAACGCAAATAAATTACGCACATCTGTCAACCTTTTGAATTAACCATTTAAGCTGCAAAATGTGCAACATTAATAACTGACATACCTCAATTTGATTCGTACATTCGTTCATCATCATCTGCAGCGCAGACAAAATATGCATTCAGGCATTGCATTGCATTCGAAATGCGGCAGCCAGCATACGGCTGTTGGCATCATCAGCCAACAGCTTGAACATCACTCGCATTGTTAGACTTGGGAATGAACGGACGAGCGAACGAACACCATCAAATTGCTAAAAATACGAACATCACTTGACCACAATGGCCGGTGGCAAGCACCAGGATCACCAAAGAGCGCCCAGGGGCCAGAGGAAAACATGGGGAAAATGTAAATGTAAAACCTCTCAACTGATAGTGGCCACCGCCTCTGTTGCACTCACTAGGCGGCGTGTGAGAAAGTACGCGCGCTATGTCAATGTCAACGCCACACAAAAAAGCGTACGACGACGACAACAACGAAGACGACGACGTAGTAATATTGGCTACATTGGTGCAAGCCAAGACGCCTGCGCAATACGTTTGGCGGAAACCTTAATTGAAAGTAATTACTTATAAGTGAGAAGGCCATTTGTCATTTGGAATTTTTGTATTAACTATGCGGCGAAAAATGTGTCTGCCCGTATGCCTGGCCGCAATTTGTTACAATGCTAAGGATTATGATGTGATTCTTCTAAATTTTGCTTTTCTTTCGCCTCAATTGGAGGCATTTTTATGATTGTTGGTTGGGAAATTAAGAGGCTTTGCCGGATGATGCATGTTAACTGACGTAAATGCAAATGTATGTATCGTTTGAAGTGATAATACATTTATTATTAAATTAGACTTGTTGATGTTCAAACAATACATATATAGGTAATAGGATGCCTCAAAACAAAATCCCTGCTATTATCTTCTCAAATTTAACCTTGATTCAAAAGCGTGTTAAAGAAATGACTGCCTACATAACTTCACAGTAAAATATTTCTTCCGAATTCGGCCAGAAATCGTTCAGACAATCTGTACAAATTTGCTCCTTTCGATGTCGATGTCGGTCACAAATCGTTCGGCCAAAAATCGTTCAGACAATCTGTACAAATTTGCTCCTTTCGATGTCGATGTCGCTCACACCACTTGCAGAAAATCGTATGAACTCGCCTAGATTTATCTGGGGTAAATTTGGAAGATTTGTCGGAACAAAATTCAGGTGGAAATTCGGAAGGAGTTTTCGACGTGTCCCAACGAAGTTGTATTGAAAAATTATTCAACTTTTCCCAACGCTTTCTGAACTTTCATTGAACAGAGACTATGCCGAATTCGTATTGTACAGAATAATCGTTGAACTATGTGAAAGAATTTCGAACGTTTCGGCTCATTGTGTGTTGAAATATACATACGTCAGGCTAGTTGGAAACAATTGTTTACTGGATATGAATATTACACGTATTTTTGATTGGCTTGTGGTCATTTCAATAGATCAAACGTGCACATCAAATGTTAGTTAGCAAATAATGATAATGATACCCTTAATCGGCAACCGGTTACCATTTTCAATTAACTGAAAATACTTCGTTTTCGTAAAGGGTTTTTTCTAAATTAGAGTTTGTTTCATAAAATTGCCATCTTTAAAAAATCAACGTACAATGCTGAACATAACATTCCTGATGAATATTATCCAGGGCAACATTGTTGCAGATTTTATCATGAACAAAATGTTGATATAAGGGGTGATTTTTTAGCTATTATCTTTTTGCCAACACTGGTTTAAACAGCTGACGCACGTGTCGTGTTTTGTTTCACTGTCAAACATCTTCAGTTTGGTCTATAATATAACCATGAATCGTCTTACAAACGAACAACGCTTGCAAATTATTGAATTTTATTATGAAAATGCGTGCTCTGTTAAGAAAGTTCATCGCGCGCTTCTTCCATTTTATTGTGTTCAGCGACGAAGCTCATTTTTGTCTCAATGGGTACGTAAATAGGCAGAATTGTCGATTTTGGAGTGAATATCAGCCAGAAGCATTGCAAGAGCTACCAATGCATCCAGAAAAAGTCACAGTTTGGAGCGGTTTATGGGCTGATGGCATTATTGGACCGTACTTCTTCAAAGATAAAGCGAATCGTAACTGTGAATGGTGAACGCTACCGTGAGATGATATCCAACTTTTTTTCCCAAAATGCAAGAGCTTGACTTGCATGACATATGGTTTCAACAAGACGGTGCCACATGCCACACAGCACGCGCAACAATGGACTTATTGAGAGGCGAGTTCGGTGAACATTTTATTTCACGTTCGGGACCTGTCAATTGGCCGCCTAGATCGTGCGATTTAACGCCTTTACACTATTTTTTTTGGACTATGTTAAAGCTCATGTCTATACAGACAAGCCCGCTTTAATTGACGCATTGGAAGACAAGATTGAACCATTTATTCATGAAATACCGGCCGAAATGTTGGAAAGAGTATGCAAAAATTGGACTAAGCGGATGGACCATTTGAGGCGCAGTCAAGGTCAACATTTGCATGAAATAATCTTCAAACATTAAATTATATGGACCGTACTATCGATTCAAATAAAAATTTCATGCATTTCTCTGAATTTTATGTGTTTTTATTTTTTTGAAAAACTTTCCTATATCTTTTAACAAATCACCCTTTATATTCTAATAGACCTATTAGAAATTTTCATTTGATTCAGTCAATTATTTCCGCCGAAAATAATCATTTCAGTCGCTTCTGTGTTCAATTTAATAAATATCACCACATCATTGGATTATCGAAAAATAAGAGCCCTATTAAAAGAAAGATAACATGGTAAAGGGTAGTTAAATTTTAAGGGCCGATGTTGATTTTGAATAAAACACAAATTATTGTCATTTCTTTTTATTATGAAAATATTGGTATGGTTCAATTATGTATGGAACAAAATATCGACCAAATGGCCGCCGCGACCTCGGCGGCGCACCTCCATCCGATGGTCAAAATTTTCGATGACGTTAAGGCATAATTGAGGTTCTACGCCGTTAATGTGCCGAATTATCTCATCCTTTAGCTCTTAAATTTATCGACGTACACCTTTTCTTTCAAATGATCCCAAAGAAAGAAGTCTAACGGATTCAAATCACATGATCTTGGCGCCCAATTGACATCGCCACCACAACTATGTACATTGATGCTAGATGCACTTACACAAAATTTCAGCAACACAATATTCAATAATAGGTTTTAACTTCGTATGGGAGGTGCCAGGCCCACTTTTCCAATAACACCCCTTTTTGACACAAGTGTGCAGACTAATAATTAGTGAACCTTCACAAAAATTCAAGACTCTAGCTGCAACAGTATTCCGAATATGCTAATTTATAAAAACGAATAAATCCCCGCCCACTGAAAATATCAAAAATTTATATAGCCTATTTTCACCACCGGTTCAGCATGAACATACTGTGAAAATTTCAAGAAGATCGGTTCAGTAGTTTAGGCTGCTATAAAGAACAAACAAACACAGATTCATTATACACTCCACGAGAGTATTATGTGCATTTGTTCGTAACACCCAAAAGGAAGCGAGATAGACCCATTGTTAAGTATACCGATCGACTTAAAATCACTTTCTGAGTCGATTTAGCAATGTCCGTCTGTCCATCTATTGTTGTAATCAAATTACTGGTCGCAATTATAGTCCGATCTTAACAAAAATTGGCACAAATAAGTATTGTGGATCAAGGACGAACGCTATTTAATTTGAGGCAAATCGGTTCAGATTTCGGTATAGCCCCCACACAAATGTCGCACCCGATTTGACATTTTCCGCTCTGGAAACCACATAATGAACCCGACATTCTTTAAATGTGGCACAACATCTTATAAACCAACTAAAAACACCTATGCAAAAACTGGGTAAGATCGGTTAAGATTTAGATATAGCCCCCATACAAATCTCGCTTCCGATTTGACATTTTCCGCTCTAGAAACCACATATTGTATCCGATTTTCTTTAAATTTGGCACAACATCTTATAATCGAAATAAAAACACCTGTGCAGAAATTGGGTAAGATCGGTTCAGATTTAGATATAGCCCCATACAAATCTCGCTCACAATTTGACATTTTCCGCTATAGAAACCCCATATTGTACTCGTTATCTTTAAATTTGGCACAACATCTTATAATCCAACTAGAAACACATATGCAGAAAATAGGTAAGATCGGTTCAGATTTAGATATAGCCCCCATACAAATGTCGCTCCCGATTTGACATTTTCCCCTTTAGAAACGACATATTGTATCCGATTTTCTTTAAATTTGGCTCAACATCTTATAATCCAACTAGAAACACCTATGCAGAAAGTGGTTAAGATCGGTTCAGATTTAAATATAGCCCCCATACAAATGTCGCTCTCGATTTGTCTTTTGCCGCTTTAGAAACCACATATTGTACCCGATTTTCTTATAATCTTATAAGCTTATAATCCAAGTTAACTAACCTATGGTGAAAGTGTGTAAGATCGGTTCAGACTTAGATATAGCCCAAATACAAATGTTGCTCCCAAATGTTCAACCGATTTTGGCCAAACTATACATATTATATTTCACCTATTTCGTATACAAATGTCCTTTCCGAGTTAAGATTTTTTGTCAAACACATACATTTACAGGATACAAAAATCCTTCCCTTTTTCACTTTTCACCGAATTAAATTGTATTCGGATAGAAAGTGGAGTGTATGATAGAGTCGGCCTCGCCCGACTTTAGCCTTTCCTTACTTGTTTTTATATGTGTATATAGATAAAGACCTGAAAGGACGCTCAACAGACACGACTCTGCTTGAAGTAGTAAGAATCATTTAGAGATCCACAAAATACAGCACATGGTATTTGCTTGGTTCCTTCCTAGACATAGAAAGTTTGGATGGGAACTAGCCTAAAGAACTTAAATATAATTACCGTGTTGAACTTCTGAATTATTACCACAACGATGGTGACGGAACAAAACATGCAATATTGATACACCTCAAGGAGCATTACTTTTATATAGCCACTCGTTATAAATTCTATACTTGTAGAGATTGACAGTTGAAGAATTAAGGTAGTGGGATATGCGGACGATGTGGTAATACAGATATTGGGTCTGTTTTCGTCAGTAAGGGAGCTTTGCCAAAAAGGCCAAGATTCCAACAGATACACTAAGCTACTACTTTGCTCCCGCTAGGAGCGACGAATGAAGCTGCAATTCAACAATTATTGTGTAGCTGCGACAGCGAAGTGACACTTCGAAGATCTAAAAAACCAAAGGCACAGGCGCGACATTGACGAGATATCAAAGATTGATATTAGGGATCTAATCAAATATCTCAATTTTTCAGGCTGGATATAACAGACCTTTCTGAGTGGTGTGGTTCATTCCAAAAGGTACCTTAAGATACTTTGAAAAATCAGGACTGAGGCTAATCTAAGTGAACACTTAAAATCACATGTTTGTACCCTCTACTAGGGTAGTATGTCTTTGTGAGTTAGTTTATAACAGACAAAAGGATACGAAATAGACCCATCCTTTATAATGCATATCAGTTTATAATCAGAATTAGTCTATCTGGCCCCAGTCTGTCTCTCCGTCCATTTTTATAGGCAAAGTACAGGTTAATTATTGTCTGATCGTAACAAAAATTGGTACAGGTAAATTTTAACGGCCAAGGACGAACGCAAATTTGAAGCAAATCGGTTCAGATTTAAATATAGCTCCCATACAAATGTCGCTCCCGATTTGACTTTTCCCGCTCTATAAACTACATATTTCACTCGATTTGTTTCAAATTTGGTACAGTATCTTACAATTGAACTAGAAATATCTATGGTGAAGATGGTTCAGATTTATATACTTTTTACCGCTGTAGGGACCATATAATATAAATTTGACGCAACACCTTATATTTCAACTAGAAACATATATGTTTAAAGTTAGTCAGAACAGTTCAGATTTATATAGCTCCAATAAAAATTTCGCTCCGGATTTGACTTTTTCCGCTCTAGAAACCAGTTTTTAACAGATTTTCTTCAAATTTGGCACAATACTTTATAATTAAATAAACTAGGTGGTGAAAGTGGGTAAATTCGGTGCAGATTTAGATACCATACTAATTTCATCGTCAGTTTGAATTTATAGACCACTAATAGTACCCATACAAAAATCGTTTCCGATATCACTTTATTCTCCCAATTCAATTGTAATGGGGAAGAAAGTAGAGTGTACAATAGAGTCGGTCCTGCCCGACTTTAGCCTTTCCTTGCACGTTTATTTTAAGACCATTTTTCGTAATTTTTATATCCTACACCACTTCGTGGACTAGTGTATTATAAGTTAGTTTTCCGCCAAAGGTTTGTAACACCAAGAAATAATCGAGCAAGACCCACCGGATCGGCTTAGAATCACCAGCTGAATCGATTTAACGATGTCTGTCTGTCCGTCTGCTGTCCACCTAAGCTTCTTCGCACTCTGAAGGTCGCAATTGTTGCCCGATTATCATGAAATTTGGCAGAAGTTACTTTTTTGGGCCAAGGACGATCGGTGAAATAGTTTGGAGGAAATCGGTTCAGATTTAGATATATCCCCCACACAAATGTCGCTCCCGATTTGACTTTTTCCGCTCTAAAATCCACATATTTTACCCGATTTTCTTTAAAATTGGCACAACATTTTATAATCGAACTAGAAACACCTGTGCTGAAAGTGGGTAAGATCGGTTCAGATTTAGATATAGTCCCCATACAAATTTCGCTCCCGATTTGACTTTTTCTCCTCTAAAATCCACATATTGTACCAGATTTTCTTTAATATTGGCACAGCATTTTATTATCGAACTAGAAACACCTGTGCTGAAAGTGGTAAGATCGGTTCAGATTTAGATATAGTCCATATACAAATGTCGCTCCCGATTTGACTTTTTCCGCTCTAAAAGCCACAACATTTTATAATCGAACTAGAAACACCTACATATGCTGAAAGTAGGTAAGATCGGTTCAGATTTAGATATAGCCCCCATACAAATGTCGCTCCCGAATGTTTAACCGATTTTGGCCAAACTTTGCATATTATATTTCACCAATAAACATATATGGTGAAAGCGGGTCACATCGTTACAGGTATCAATATACCCCCATACAAATGTCCTTTCCGATTTAACATTTTTTGTCAAACAAATACATTTACATGATTCAAAAATCCTCCCCGATTTCACTTTTTACCGAATTGAATTGTAATGAGATAGAAAGTGGGGTGTATCATATAGTCGCTCCGTCCGTCTTTAGCCTTTCCTTACTTGTTTGGGAGATGCCTATATGTCCATACTTTGGTATAACCCAAATGGGTTATACATCTTACATCGGATCTTCATCCAATTTTGCAGATCATTATATGTTTCAACTAGGAATACCTACCGTGAATGAGAAATATATAGGCGCATGTTTTGGCACAGGCTTCACGTGTTGTTATAGGCCTTCAAATGGATCAATGGATCTTGATCAATTTTTCCAAATGGATCTTGATCAATTTTTACTCGGAATATCTGCTGGAAAATTGGATCAATTACTTTATTATTTAACATATTCATTAAATTTGGTTAAAGATGAATTTATAGTATAGTTTATATGAACTACATACAATTGCTCCCATGAAATACCTGGGTTTAGTAATCAAAGCGAGGTATATAAGCAGGGAGTGGTGTAGGGTATTATATAGTCGGCCCCGCCAGACTTTAGCCTTTCCTTACTTGTTTCTTCATGGTACAATGATGCAAGTGACCCTTATGTTTTGTTAATATTTTTTTACAACAATAACCAACGCCAATAATACGAAATAATAGATAATAAAGGTCACTTTTATATCTCAAAATTTAGAGTTGCTTTCAATGACAGTTCTAGTGATTCATGTCCTGTAATAGAAATTTAGAAATATATGTCACATCACGTAACGTCAAGTCACGTTTATAGTTTGTATTAGATTAACATAATTCTTTTAATTTTGTCAATTTTTATAATTTTTTCGATTTATTGCGGGCGAGATTAAGTGGCGACTTTTACTACAATTTTTAGTTTTTAAACGTTCACTCCTGTTGAGGTTCCAATACAAACTCATATTGGAATTCAAGGACTATTTATCGCGCGCTATAATCTTTTTTAAAAGTATTCCTTTGTATAAAGCTCCACTCTGGATTAATCTTAATATAGTTTTTTTAATTAAAAATTCAACAGAAATTATTCGAAAAGTGTTCCAAAAGCAATACATTTTTAAATTCAAGCTTATCCTAAGTTAACGGAGTGTATATCACTGTTTCTATGTGAGTGTGAAATAACTTTTATTTATACACTCCACGAGAGTATTATGGCTTTGTGCATTTGTTTGTGACACCCAAAAAGAAGCGGGATAGACCCATTGTTAAGTATACCGATTGACTTAGAATCACTTTCTGAGTCGATTTAGCAATGTCCGTCTGTCTGTCTGTCTGTCCATCTATTGTTGTAATCAAACTACAGGTCGCAATTATAGTCCGATCTAAACAAAAATTGGCACAAATAAGTTTCGTGGATCAAGGACGAACGCTATTTAATTTGGGGCAAATCGGTTCAGATTTAGATATAGCCCCCATACAAATGTCGCTCCCGACTTGCCATTTTCTTTAAATTTGGCACAACATCTTATAATCCAACTAGAGACTCCTATGCAAAAATTGAATAAGATCGGTTCAGATTTAGATATAGCCCCCATACAAATTTCGCTCCCGATTTGACATTTTCCGCTCTAGAAACCACATATTGTACTCGATTTTCTTTAAATTTGGCACAACATCTTATAATACAACTAGAAACACATATGCAGAAATTAGGTAAGATCGGTTCAGATTTAGATATAGCCCCCACACAAATGTCGCTCCCGATTTGACATTTTCCGCTCTAGAAACGACATATTGTACCCGATTTTCTTTGAATTTGACACAACATCTTATAATCCAACTATAAACACCTATGCAGAAAGTGGGTAAGATCGGTTCAGATTTAGATATAGCCCCCAAACAAATGTGGCTGCCGATTTGACTTTTGCCGCTTTAGAAACCACATATTTTATCCAATTTTCTTTAAATTTGGCACAACATCTTATAATACAAGTAAAAAACCTATGGTGAAAGTGGTTAAGATCTGTTCAGATTTAGATATAACGCAAACACAAATGTTGCTCCCAGATGTTTAACCGATTTTGGCCAAACTATACATATTATATTTCACCTATTTCGTTCCAGATTTCAATATACCCCCATACCAATGTCCTTTCCGATTTAACATTTTTTGTCAAACACACACATTTACAGGATGCAAAAATCCTGCCCGTTTTCACTTTTTCACCGAATTAAATTGTATTCGGATAGAAAGTGGAGAGTGTCATAAAGTCGGCCCCGCCAGACTTTAGCCTTTTTACTTGTTTTTGAATTTGAATTTTAATGAAAAAATATCTATTATATTTTTCTGTAAACTAGTGTAGTTAAATCTGTGTTTTTGACTAAGGTTGTATTCACTATTTTTAGAGTTTTAAATTTTGACTGAACTTTTCAACAATTCAAATACATAAATGCTTGTTCGATTGATTTTATTCTACTGTAACAACTTCCACCGCTCTTTTTGTATGTATAGTAATTAGTCCTTCCTTGACTGCTATCATCCACAACAATATCCAGCCGACCTAATGATGAAAACGACTTCAATGCATATCGTTGATTGTGATATAATCACAAAATCCATACACGTTTGTCTGGCTTTAAATACGCCGTCCTTTTGGTCCTCAATTTAGACAACTTGTTTCAATTTCATTGTTTTGTTTGTATTCCTCAATTGTCCCTCCATTAAAAATCTTCAACCTGTCATTATGAAAACTCAACACACGAATGTTTCGAGTTCAGGACATTTGACATTTGCAGCAGCGACTCAAGTAGAATGTGATATTTACTTTAGTTTCGACTAAGGGTCAGCAAAAAACACAAAACACAACAAAAATCCTGGCAGCAATTATTTGGTAAACAGCGTGTCTTTGGTGAATGAATGAAATGCATTTCGTTTTATTGCTGGTGGTGTATTCGAGAGCACAGTGTTCCCAACAGGCACACGCAGTGGAAGTCATATAATTCTTTTGGGATTGATGTAATCCGTAATCTGTTTGAGAGGCCCCAATGTCGCCTGCCCTGGCTTAGATAAGGACTTCACTATATGACCCGTCAGAATGACCCTATTAAGGAACTTGCGTGCATCGCCTAAAATGGTCCTACTTCTGTTTCAAATGAGGAGCTTCAGATATCCTCGAGAAGTAAAGTCTGAGGACTTTTTAGTAGTTTTTGGGAGACACTGTGCGAAATAATTTTTTAATTACCGAACACTGCACGGTGCTGCGCAAATACATCAACACATACATACATGTGCGGCAACAAATATTTCGAAAACAAAACCAATCATAAGACGACATCGAGCATCGACATTATGTTGTCCACAAATGCAACATCAGCAACAGCAGCAATTCCTTCTTTTCAATACACCAACAACAGCAATTGCAGAACTAGCAGTAGCAGCAGCAACAACATGCAATTTTCGTCTTAGTAAGAATTTTTTGACAAAGCATTTTTTTTCGCTACGAAACAAGGAATCCTGCAACTATTTCACTCCCTTTTCCCCATCTCGCTAGTTTGTGGACAAAACTAAATGATTGTTTGATACATTAGAAGCCATTAATTGCTGCTGTTTGATATTTTGCGAGAAAACAATTGAAGCGAAAATTGATTTTGGTGCATGTGACATGTTTGCCAAAACAGCGACTTAAAATTATTTTCAACTCAACGGGAACAGCCAATGACAGAAATGAAGAAACGAAATGAGTAAAGTTTCGTTTTAAGATCCTTTGTCACGCGATCCTGAATTCAATATGATGTGACTGCGAAGAATCTATTACACGAAAAATATTTAGATTGAAAGAACATCCTATTACACAGGGTGACAAAATTTCGATTATTTTCTGCGGTTCAACTTTTTGGAGTCAATTTAGTTGTATGAGATAGTGATATTCTTATCCTATAATTCACTTTTTTTGAATTGACTCTGGTTCTCGAGATAAACCGCTGTTTTAAAAATGAAGGAGGTTTCACCATATATTTTAGCATAACTCAGGAACAGTTTTTCCGATTTGGTTAAGAAAAAAATTTAAAAATCCGCAACTAAATTACATTCAAGTTACCCCTACAATGTTTTTTGACAAAGTCAATAATTTCGAAAATATTCGAAAACTTCTTCCAAAAAAAAATTTTTTAATGAAAATTGAAAACTTTTTTCTATTTGTTAAATGCATATAAAATCAAAAAAGTTACAAATGCCAATTTTTGATCTTTAATTATAAACATAGATATGTTACAAATAAAAGTAGCCATATTTCAATAAAATCGATTAACAAGTTTTGGATAAATTCACAATTTAGTGATGGTATCTCATTGTGATAAATTTTTTAAATGAACATTAATAACATAAATATTCCATAATTATAAGAAACACGAGTTAAGAAAACCGTTTTGTATGGGATTTTCTTTGGTACTTTTTGTTGGGACAGTCCCGTTGTAGGTTCCAACAGTAGTCTGCCATCATATGGCTATCCCACCGTCCTTGGTATCTTTCCTCCATGATCTTGATGTCCTGGTTGGAATCGTTCCCCTTGTTCTTCACTATAATCGCCGAGGTTGTCAGGAAATTTATCCAAATGACTGTGCAGATAATGCACTTTTATACTCATATTAGCTCCTAGTTTTTGGAAATTCTGGAGCATTTTGCTAACAATTTCTGCATAGTTCTTAGCTTTGTTATTCCCCAAAAAATTGTTGACAACTGATACAAAGCTTATCCATGCTTCCACTTCCATCTGAGTCATGTGATTTGTGGAATCATCGTTGTTTATAAGAGTACGGATTTGTGGCCCGTCAAAAACACCTGCTTTTAACTTTTCTGTACTAAGGCCAGGAAATGTTTGACAAATATATTTAAAGCAATCGTCATTCGTATCGAGTGCTCTTACAAACTGTTTCATAAGGAATATTTCTGTTATTAATGTTCATTTCAAAAATTTATCACAATGAGATACCATCACTAAATTGTGAATTAATCCAAAACTTGTTAATCGATCGATCGATCGATCGATGAAATATGGAAAAATTGGCATTTGTGACTTTTTTGATTTTATATGCATTTAACAAATAGAAAAAAGTTTTCAATTTTGCATGAAAAAAATTTTTTTTTGAAAAAGTTTCTCAATATTTTCGAAACTATTGACTATATCAAAAAATATTGTAGGTGTAACCTGAAGGTAATTTAGCTGCGGATTTTTAATTTTTTTACTTAACCAAATCGGACAAACTATTCCTTAGTTATGCTAAAATATGTGGTCAAACATCCTTCATTTTTAAAATAACGGTTTATCTCGAGAACCAGAGTCAATTTAAAAAAAGTAAATTATAGCCTTAGATCTTCATCAACATATCCACCAAAATTTCCTTACAAACACCGCACCGCAGAACCACTGTTGCCCTGTGTTATCTATTAAAAATGAAAATATATTCTTATTTAAATTACTGTCAACTTCCACGGAAAAAAATATTTGTATTTCTACAAAAAAATGCATGTAATCAAAATGATCAAAGCAAGTGATCAAAAACATGTAACCTGGATATATCTAATATAGGGTGGGCCACGACTCTCTCGGCTGTACCTCATCCGACCAACCCAATTTTTCAGTACATGGTCCAATGATGCTGCCAGCCTAAAATCACCACCAAATAGTGACTCGTTGCGGATTCATTGACTTCTCAATAGTCACGTGTGGGTTCTGTGAACCCCATATGCGGCAATTTTGCTTATTGACATAGCCAACGAGATGAAAATGAACTTCAACTGAAAACACGAAAATATTCCACGTACATTTTCTACAGTTTGTGTGACAGACTCACTATTTTGGAAGTAAGTTTGTAATATTTGCCAATTTTGTTCGAGCGTATGGCGTCACATTTTGCAAATGTCCAACATAAACCTGAAAATAAAAATAAATGTTATTCAATCTTTTCAAGTCAAAGTAATCGGTAGATCAAATTTAAAATGTTACATGTCCCACCCTACGTGGGAGCTTGATAACTTTTTTTTTAAAAAAAACGCATAAAATTTGCAAAATCTCATCGGTTCTTTATTTGAAACGTTAGATTGGTCCATGACATTTACTTTTTGAAGATAATTTCATTTAAATGTTGACCGCGGCTTGCGTCTTAGGTGGTCCATCCGCTTAGTCCAATTTTGGCATTTCCACGTTTTTGAGTAACAGAGACCCAATTGGTGCGAACGGCGACGAATCGAAAATTGGTGGTCATCATTAACACTGGCCGATACAGCTGCGATATTTTCTTCAGTTCGCACTCTACGTAAGCGTGTTGGTGGTTTAATGTCCAACAATGTAAATTTGGTGCGAAATTTAGTCACAATAGCCCGAATAGCCGCTTCAGTGGGTCGATTAAACTGACCATAAAATGGAAGCGCGCAATGAACTTTCTTAACAGAGCACGCATTTTGATAATAAAATTCAATAATTTGCAAGCGTTGTTCGTTTGTAAGACGATTCATGATGAAATGTCAAAGAAA
>OX377619.1:138013483-138104856 GCA_947397865.1 Polietes domitor
TTATCTATTAAAAAATGAAAATATATTCTTATTTAAATCACTGTCAACTTCCACCGAAAAAAATATATGTATTTCTGCAAAAAAATGTATGTAAGCAAAATAATAAATGTGATCAAAAACATGTAACCTGGATATATATAATATAGGGTGGGCCACGACTCTCTCGGCAGTACCTAGTCCGATCAACCCAAGTTTTCAGTACATGGTCCAATGATGCCGCCAGCCCAAAATCCCCACCAAATAGTGACTCGTTGTGGTTACACTGACTTCTCAATAGTTACATGTGGGTTCTCTGAACCCCATATGCTGCAATTTTGCTTATTGACATATCCACCGAGATGAAAATGAACTTTATCTGAAAACTCGAAAATATTCCACATATATTTCTTACAGTTTGTGTTACAGACTCACTATTTTGGAAGTAAGTTTTTAATATTTGCCAATTTTGTTCGAGCGTATGGCGTCACATTTATGCAAATGTCCAACATAAACCTGAAAATAAAAATAAATGTTATTCTAACTTTTAAAGTCAAAGTAATCGGTAGATCAATTTTAAAATGTTTCATGGGCCCACCCTACGTGGATGACATGCTATGTGTACACTTTGATTTACATGACCGCATGTTCTACATAACTTTAATCAATAATCGCTTAAGTTCGATTTATGGTCTATGACCATTGGTCATGTTCATGAGGTAAAATGTAAACTCCATGGTATGTGTTTAATTGCGTATTTCAAGGTTAGTTCTAGCTATCAATTTTAGAAAGAATATAAAATTTTACAAGTAAGGAAAGGCTAAAGTCGGGCGGGGCCGACTATATAATACCCTATACCACTCTCTGCGTATATACCTCGCTTTGATTACTAAGCGCACACTCAGGAAAATAGCATTACTAAATTTGAGTAAAATCCATACTCCAATTTACTTCAACAAATCCTTAAAAGTAGGAAAATTAACTAAGTATGAGTACAATTTCCTTATTCCGAAGAAATAACAAATAGTTCATTTACTAGAAATTGGGTAGTAAATTTACTGTAATTTACATTTCATTGAATCTAATAAAACAAGTAAGGAAAGGCTAAAGTCGGGCGGAGCCGACTATGTGATACAGTCCACTTTCTATCCGAATACAATTCAATTCGTTAAAAAAATTTAAAACGGAAAGGATTTTTGTATGCTTACTAATCATAGGCTAATATGACCTGACCCAATTTGTCAAATCGAGAACAATATTTGTATTGGGGCTATATCCAAACATGGAATGATAGGTTCTTCCAGTTAAAGTATAACGTGTTATGCTCAATATGAAGAAATTCTCTGAAAATACGTGGTTTCTGGGGGAAAAGACAAGCTGGGAGCGAATATAAATATAAAGTTATATATAAATCTGAACCGATCTGACCAATTTTTATCATTGGTGTTTATATTGGAAAAACAAGTAAGGAAAGGCTAAAGTCGGGCGGGGCCGACTATATGATACACTCCACTTTCCAACCGAATACAGTCCAACTCGGTAAAAAAGTGAAAACGGGAAGACTTTTTGTATGTTTCCTAATCATAGGCTAATACGACCTGGTTCGATTTGTCAAATCGATAAGAATATTTGTATCGGGGCTATATCCAAACATGGAAAAATGTGACTAACTTTCACAATAAGTTCTTCCAGTTCATATATAAGGTGTTATGCGTGAAATTCGTATGTGAGCTATATGTAAATCTGAACCATTTTCACCATAGGTGTTTCTAGTTGAAATATAAGATGTTTTGTTAAATCTGAAGACAATCTGATACAATATGTGGTTTCTAGAATGAAAAGTGTCAAATCGGGAGTGAAATTCGTATTTCATTTTTACCACATGTGTTTCTAGATGGAATATAAGATGTTTTGTAATATATGGTAATATGTTGTAATATGTGGTATCTAGAGTGAAAAGTGTCAAATCGGGAGTGAAATTCGTATGGGGGCTATATCTAAATCTGAACCGATTTTCTTCAAATTAAATAGCGTTCGTTCTTATCCCAAAAAACTTCGTTGTGCAAAGTTTCATTTGGTTCTGTCTACAATTGCGACCTGTATCGTGATTACAAGAATAGATGGACGGACAGACGGACGGACATTGCTAAATCGATTCAAAAAGTGATTCTAAATCGATCGGTATAATTAACAATGGGTCTATCTCGCTTCCTTTTGGGTGTTACAAACAAATGCACAAAGACATAATACTCTCGTGGAGTGTATAAAAATTCTTCCAATTGAGTAAATTTATTTATTTATTTCCATTACCAAAACAAAGATTTCATTCGTAAGAAGAAATTACTCGATCGAATAGCTGAAATTCGAATGTATTACATTCAAAACCCATAGAAAAATTTACTTGTTTTGAGGAAAAAATCAGCAAATTTGTCCTCAGTTTAAGTAAATATTTACTTGATTTGAGTAAAAATTTCAGCAAAATTTTATTTAAAATTACTTAGTCTAGAATCAACTCCTTTCAAGAAAAGTGAACTTTATATGAGGAATTATTACTTGAGCCCTATACGAAGCTCAAATTTACTAGATATTAGTTCATTTTAACTCATTATAGGGTTCACTTTTTTCTGAGTCCAGGCCTTTCATGGGATCAAATTAATGTAGTTCATACATATTATATTCACATTTAGGCAAATTTAACGAATATGGTAATTGATCCAATCTTCCGGCAAATATTCCGAGTAAAGTAAATATAACGTGAACTGGAAAAATTGTTCAAAATCCAATGACAAATAGACGTTATACAACTGTAATAGGATGACTCGGACGGACATTTGATTGAGCCTATAACAACACTTTGGGCCTGTGCTAAAACATGGGCCTATTTAGTTCTCATTCACGGTGGGTATTCCTAGTTGAAATATATCATGATCTGCAAAATTTCCCATGTATGTTGTAATTTCTAGAGCTGTAATAGAGTAGAATGGGAGCTCTTTGTACGGGCGCTACATTAAAAAGTGGGCCCAAATAGATCACTTTCAAAGTAGGTGTAGCCTACACCACTTCGTGGACTAGGGTATTATAAGTTAGTTTCGAGCCAAATGTTTGTTACATCAAGAAATAATCGAGCTAGACCCACATTTAAGTATACGCATCGGATTAGAATCACCAGCTGAATCGATTTAACGATGTCAGTCTGTCCGCCCGTCTGTTGTCCTTCCAAGCTTGTTCGCACTCTACAGGTCGCAATTTGTGTCCGATTGTCCTTAAATTTGTCAAACGTTACTTTTTTGGGCCAAGGACCATTGGTATTGAATTTGGAGGAAAGCGGTTCAGATTTAGATATAGCCTCCATACCAATATCCCTATAATTTACACTATTATCGCTCTAGAACCCACAGCTTACATTGGATATTGATGAAATTTTGCAGATCATAGTATAAAGAATACCTACTTTGAAAGTGATCTATAAAGGCCCACTTTTTAATGTAGCGCCCTTACAAATGGGCCCCAATTTTAATTATTATCTCTCTCTATTATATTCCAACTAAGAAGACATAATGGGTGTCCCAAGAAGAACGCAATTTTTAAATCTGGCAAGTTCGCAAATTGCGATCAATTTGGGGTCACAATAATGCTCCAAAAGAGTCAACTGTAAAGAGATTAATGGATAAATTTGCCGAAACTGGGTCTGTTAGTGATGTAAAGACAACAACGCGCCATCGACCAGGTCGATCGACCGAAAATGTCGCAGCTGTATGTGATGATGTCGCTCAAACTCCATCCACGTCAATTCGACACCGAGCTCAGCAAATTGGTGTCTCCAAATCCACTTTGCAGCGAATTTTGACGAAAGATTTGCATCTTCATGCATACAAAGTTCAATTGACTCAGGAACTGAAGCCAACTGACCATGTACAGCGAAGGGAGTTCGTTAATTGGGTATTGGAGAGACAACATGAAAATGCTGATTTTGCCGATAAAATCATCTTCAGTGACGAGGCCCATTTTCATCTTGATGGCTTCGTCAATAGGCAGAATTGTCGCATTTGGGGTGCGGAAAATCCTCGAGTGATTCACGAGAAGCAAATGCATCCTCAACGTGTCACTGTGTGGTGTGGTTTTTGGGCTGGAGGAATCATTGGACCTTTTTTTATGAAAATGAGGCAGGTCAAGCGCAAACAGTCAATGGTGTTCGGTATCGTGAAATGATAACCAGTTTTTTCTTGCCTAGAATTGAAGAAATGAATGTGGAGGGCATGTGGTTCCAACAAGACGGCGCCACATGTCATACAGCCAGAGAAACAATTCAATTGCTGCATCAGTCATTTCCCGGTCGTGTTATTTTGCGTTTTGGAGATCAGAATTGGCCGCCTAGATCGTGCGATTTAACACCATTAGATTTTTTTCTTTGGGGTTTTTTGAAGTCGATGGTTTACGCGAATAAGCCTCAAGCCTTAAAAGACGAAATTGGACGCTGCATTAATGAAATACCGCAGCATTCATGCAAAACGGTCATTGAAAATTTCATTAATAGATCGCGTGCATGCCAGCAAAGCCGCGGCGGCAATCTGCACGATATATTGTTCCATACATAACCTCATTCTGTCTACTTTACGATATAATAAAGTTTCACGATTTTTTCTTAAATATCTGTGTTTTATTTAAAATTAAAAAATTGCGCTCTTCTTGGGACACCCTTATTATGAAAGTCAAATATATGGGTTCATATTTTGGTATAACCCCCATACAAATTGGGCCCCCATTCTACTCTATTACATCTCTAGAAACCACATCGTGCATTGGATCTCGATATAGTTTCGTATAGCATGTCATATTTCAACTACCTACTTTGTAAGTGATCTATATGGAACAACTTTTTGATCTATCGCCCTTACAAATGAGTCATTTTAATTTTTACCCCTCAACGACGCAAATGAAACAGATGAAAACATCGTTTTTCTTCAAATTTTGCGGATTATATTATTTTTCAACTAAGAATACATACTATGAAAGTCAAATATATGTGCCCATACTTTGTAATAACCCAAATGGTGACCCCATTCTCTGTTACAGCTCTAGAAGCTACGGCTTACATCGGATCATGATATATTTCAACTAGGAATACCTACCGTGAATGAGAAATATATAGCCCCAATTTTGGACCAGGCCCAAGTGTTGCTATAGGCCCTTTCAAATGTCGGTCCGATTCATCCTATTATTACTGTATAATTTGTATTTGTCAGCCGGAAAATTGGATCAATTATCATATTACTTACCATATTCGTTAAATATGACTAAAGATGAATTTATCGTAAACTGTATAATTTATATGAACTACATAAAACTGCTCCCATGAAACACCTGGGTTTAGTAATCAAATTGAGGTATATACACAGAGAGTGGTGTAGGGTATTATATAGTCGGAAACTGAAAAAAAACTAAATTAATAAACAGTAAAAACAGTAATTTTTTTCAATATGTCGGTAATAGTGAGATATTCATTCCATGGTGGAGGATATATAAAATTAGGCGTGGCCGAACTTAACGCACTTTTACTAGTTTTAGTTTGTTTTGCCATTTTTTGGTGCTGCATACAATCTTCAAAATGTAAACAAATCTACACATAATTTGTATTGTATTTAACCCTAGAACGCTAACCTTAGTCGATTCGACTAACATCGCTTACATATTAACGCATAGTTATCTCAAAAGCAGCTTTAATAAATATATATTTTTGAATGAATTGTTTTATAAAAATGAAAATTGTTTGTTTTAATTAAGTCAAAAGTAACCAAATATCAATCTTTATAAGATGCTCTGACGGTTTATATATAAATAACTACAAAATCGGTTATATATATATATGTTAGTCGATTCGACTAATGATTAGTGTTAAAGTATAAAAAATAACGTTAGTGTTCTAGGGTTAACCCTAAAGTTACTAAATGATCTATTAGGATATAATTTCATGGGTCTATATTTTGCCAATAGTAGAAAAAGCGACCTTAAACTGTCAAACAAACTTTTTCGAAAAAAAAATTATTGTTGCATTTGAAAGCTATTTCCATTATACACTTACCCACCAAAGCATTTTTCGATATCTTTATTGGTTCAGATTGTAGCAGGTATAGAAACTCTTGTCTAAAGTAGATATGTGTTCTCCAGCATATAGCTATTTTTTTCGAACAAATTTCAAATGAAAAAATAAACATTTTTATTTACTTGCTGAAATTTGGATTGAAGGATAACATTGAACGATTTAATAGTGGTTTACGACACATTCTAATATGGACCACTAGTTTAGAGTTTTGAACCAAAACTGTTGTCGAAAAATTTATTTTGAATGAAAAAGCTGGGTCCTAATCGCATCATTCGTTAACGTAAGTATTAATTTTGTAATCGGTGCAGTCCATTTTGATAACTTTTGGAAATAATTTTTATTGGAAATTTTGGAGGGAGCCTATAGGGGAGGTTAGCTTACAAAATGATTCAAGAAGGAAATTAATTATATCTAATTATCATTACTTAAAAAATTACCGTACAACAACAACCTTTGCATTGTTGCGAGCGATGCGAGCACATGCATAACATTGAATTGGCAAAGTGAGATTTTTAGTGTGTTGACTTAGTTCGGTGGAATATTTTGTTTATCAGCTTTATTCTCATTTGCTTTATTCTCATTTGCCGTATGTGATCGCTGGTACTAATATGAACCCTGATTTAAGTCAAAGACATACATTCGTTGCGAAATTTCAGACGAGATGGGGTAGCGCCCATCGAAACTGCGCAGTCAACTTTTAGCTGCAACAATAAAGGTCTCACTTTGCCTTTTTGCTAATTTTGGGTTCTGCTGAAGACTTGAGCACAACCTTTGGTCTTAAACCAAAATAAATGACAACACATTACTTAAAAATGAAATAAATTTACACCTGCGAAATAATGTTGTCGAGTTTTTGGAAACGATTTAAAATGGTACATTTCTTCGAAGTTTTGTTTTGAGAAGCGTGCGAATTATAATTGAAGTAAAAAATTGACGCCAAAGTTTTATTTGGTTTATTTAAAATTGTATAAGCAATCTAACTGTACAATTTAGGGCTAATAGGGCACTATCATTGATGGCCTATGCTCCGCAAGGAGTCAAATGCAAATTATGATGGTGATGATCGCTGTGCAAAATATCTTTACAATCGGTGCATTATTGTAGGTTTGGAACTTATTTCAAAATTTTGCATGGTCGAGGTTACCAATCTTGGAATGTTAACCAGTTGCCCCCATACGCACTAGAGATCCAAAATTTTACAAATCATCTGGAAATACTACTTGTAGATAATTGGGGAAAAACATAGCTACTTTTGCTACGACGGCGACAATATGTTTTTATTAATCAATTGAAAAACGCAAGATTGAACTACATTTTTATCAAAGATTAGTTTAATTTACTATTAACTAGCTGACCCGGCAATCGTGGGTTTGCCTTCAAATTTTATTTATATTATCACAGGCGTTGTCCTACGTCATATCAAATTGCAGACAATTTTGGGCCAATGTCCATTGCAATTGATTCTTTGCTGGATGAGTTGTGGTCGGGAAGATTTCGAATTGTGTTTCCCTTCATTGAAACACTCTGTGATAAATAATGTTTTTCGTTTTGTTGTCAGGTGCGAAAACGATCAAAGCGGATGGTTTTCCGACACGGAAATATGCAACATACAGTTGACCGTGTTAAAAACATTCATTCTCCAGATTGAGTCTACAAACACTCAATGATTGGCCTTGTGATTTATTGATAGTCAAGGCGAATGCGAGACGAATTAGAAATTGGAATCGCTTAAACTCGAATGGCATATCGGTTGGGATCATTGGAATTCTCGGAATGAGAACTTTCCGTTAAGATCACATTGCTTATGAGTTTTGTGACCGCTAAATGCGTTCCGTTGCATAATTTTGGTTGATTGAGATTGCGAAGCATGATGACAACTGAAACAACCTTAAATTGTAAATTGTGCGGTGGCAATCCAGGAACATTCAATGAATTCTAAATCTCCGTTGGATAGTTGCTTGCTTGGTCTTCGTTTGTTTCACAGTCGATAGATTTGAAGGAATGCAGTGAACCAACGATTTGATTTTGAGTTGTTCAGTTTAAGTGATTCACATCCTTGTTCTTTGCCAATTGTTCTAATCAATCGGCTTAATGCGTTTGTGTTGCAATTGTAGTTCGAAAGGGTCGTATGGTCTGGCAATGGCATTCCTAACCTGACTAACAAACTGTATTCTATCAAAACCAAAGCCTGGTTGTGCATCTCGTCATTCATCTCAATATGGGGATTCTCTGAATGGACACGATATCGATGCAAAATGTCTTCTGACATATCATCCTTGTACTTTTCTTACAATTAACATTGATTTGATGGCAAACATGTGGCAATATTGATCGCAAATAATATGCGTAGTTTACTTGGGAATGCAAAAACAGTTGTTTCAGCGATTGTCATATCCCAATGCGTATTGTTTTCAAGCAAATTGAGCTCCTGACACGCAGCACGAAATATTGGCAAGGATATTTCGAAGTGACTCAAATGATGAGTCGCAAGTAAAAGCATTCATCATTCTTCGGATGAACTGTATAAATACGACCAAGAGCTTCTGTAGAACGCAAATCCGAATGACCAGGAACTTCATCGCCTTGCTTTCGACGTTGAAATTTTCGAGAAGAAACTGAAAAATAAACTGGAACTGAAATGAACCCCGTTGACCGTTCTCCAAATGCACTGCCAAATGAGTAACAGTCGGATAGCGTTCGTAAATGGGAAATGAGAATATACGCCAAATCGACGTTCCGTTTCTCGGAATCATCTAACGGTACGCGTAAAAAATCATTGCGCTGGTGATTTCATTGCGCCGACCTTCTTGGATTGAATCTGCGTACATCAATAATATCTGCTCAAATGAAGTCATACGTTATTTCTGAGTGTTCGATAGAAAATGAGGTGATTCTGGTCCTTCGCCATGAAGCAAAGAATGTAATGGCTCTGGTAGTAAAGACAGTGGTGATAATTTAACCTTGCCACTGAGACAGCACAATCCAGGCATTTCTACAGTGAACTTCAATGCACCGCAAAACATAAATCTATCAAAAAATCACTCCAAACAATTTGGGGTTATTTCGGGAATTTTCTTGGGTATTCTTCTTGTTTGGCCGGCGACCAATCCGAATTGGTGCAAATCATCGAAATCGGTCCATGCGTTCTTGAGTTATAAGCGTAGTAACTAACGCCACTCTCTTTTATATATATAGATTAATAATCTTAAAAGTTCCCTTAATACTTTAGCCAACATTTAGAATAAGTGGAATTAATTAAATATTATAGAAATTGTGCAGTTTGGTCGGTTATCAACAATTTCTAAGTTACTGTTTGTAATCGATAACGTACACAAATAATGGGCATCAAAAAGCGTGATAGTCCCGCGAAAACCGGGGCTGGATTGTCACTTTACTTATTTTGTAAAAGCATAAGTTTCAAACCTATTTCAATATCGATATAAGATAATAAGTACTTTATACATATACTTGGTCGCAACAGAATTTTTAAAATCTAGCTATGGCTGTGGATAAATTCCCCTTCTTCATAATTTTGTACTATATTACCATATATTATTTTTTTTTATTTTCAGATATCGTTGTTGTGTCATAAATGTTGTGATGTTTTAGAATTGCTTCGGTGCAAATTCGAATTTAAAGACAATTTCAAAATCTCCAAATCCTCTACGCACTTAACAATTATGTTCCCCAGAACATATAAAAACCCATAATCTTTTATAATTACGTTAATATCATGACGCCACCAACGACCGATTAATGCCAACTGCCATGACCACCGATAATGTTGCCGGACACAAAATACCCCGCGACGCTCTATAACGAATTGATAAATCCACGAAAATCTCGACAAGAATCCAAACGCAACGACTTCAATCAATTGCCACAAATCTCCAAAATCACTGACAAATCTTTAAAGTCGCCAGACAATCGAAAGATATCACTTAAAACTCTGGTGACAAATGATGAACAGAAGAGGAGCAACAAACAACAGCAACAATTGTACAGTGATGAAGACGACACTGATGATGAAGGCAATGATTGTTGTGATGTTGTTGTTGTAAAAGTGATGAATACCGAAGAGGCCACAATGTCGTTGACAACAAGACCAACAACAGCAACAACATATAACGATGATGACGTGTACAATAGACAACAACATGAAACATCGGCAGCAAACACTTGCTACAGCAGCGTACAACAATCAAACGATTACTACGACTATAGAGTCCATATGGAGTCTAGTCGAGCTGAAGCGGGACGAGGACGAGGTGATGGTGTTGCTGATGATACCAATAATCACTCGAACTCGTACGACAAACGACAAAAAGTTATGGCTGACAACAATACCAATGTGGCCTCGTGTAACAACAATGACGACAAACAAAATCTTGACACTGATGCAACACTGATGGCAACGGCATACAACAGCAGCAGCAAATGCTACGAGTATCATAAAGTTTCCAATAAAACCATTGACAGTGATGACGCTTCCGAGGAGGATACATACGGCGACGACCGCATGACTACTGCTGTTGTGCGATCTGATGAAACCGATGTTGTTGACAACTGTAACGTTGACAATGTTAAATACAATGAACATCATAAAACTTTTGCCTCTACGGCAGCAACAGCAGCAGCGACAGCAGAATCACCAGCTTCAGCAGTAGCATCACAGTTCATGCCACTCATCGTCAAGCAGGAATATATTGGCGGGATGACTACGACGACGACCATTCCAACATATATGTCTGCTGCTATTCCCTTTTCATCATTTGAAAATTGTGAGAATCATAAAATCCAAACCAATGAACCAATTCATCAGGCGACTTTGCCACCACTGTCGTCATTTGATTTCATGCAAAGTTACCATCATCATCAACAGCAGCAGCAACATCAACAACACAGGCAGTACTATCATCAACACCAAGAACAGCAGCAACAGCATCACCACCACCATCAGTACTTTCAACACCAGCAACAGTTTCAGCAGCACCAGCAACAACCACCACCAGCACTACCAGCACCGCAACAATATCTGGATGTTTCCGTTCCATCACAGAATGTGTTCGCCAAGAATTATGGCGTTTGTCCAACCGATAGAGGAGAATCGGCAGCAACAACTTCATTGACCATATGGTAAGTGAAATTAATTGCATTGTTTTGTTCTTGTTATTGCTATTGTTTTTGTTGTCCTTTTGCTTTCTATACAAAGCAAATGCTTGCTTTTTGTCCTCTTGTCAGCCGTTTATATTGTTGTCATAATGTTTGTTTTGTATTAGAGAGATGAAAACGAAAGCGACCCACCTTAGGCCCCGCGAAGATAAACAAGACAAACAGATATCCATGATGTCCATGGATCTTATTTAATTTGAATTTGGATTGATACTATTCAACATAAAGGAAACCTAAACATTGGTAGGGAGTTTCAATCTGTATCAGGGATAAACATTTATCCCTCGGAACCGATTTCATCTATTTGCAATCCAATGGCAAATTTTATACTAATTTGCCATTTCGTTATGGTGATAGGGTGCTTTCAACAGTCGGACTGTCTTGCACGAGAACAAAAACGTATGTATCTCGTTTATCGCAAACATAGTTTATTTGTCTCACACGCTTTACAGTTGAAACTGTTCGTAAACGAAGTTTCTATTGCTGAGCCACTATAGTATGAGGGTATATTTAGTTGGTAATTCGGTTTGTTTGTGATGAACACACATCGTTTGTGACAAACACAATAAACATTTACGATAAACACACTCCGAATTTATTTTGTTTAACTTTTCATTTGTGTGTACCGATTGTTTGCGTGTGGCTACATAGTTTTAGAATAATTTGGCAATCAAGAATGTGCATTCTTTATGTGATCCTAGTACGATATTTCACGTTAGTGACCGACGGACAAATCACTTTATTTCGTAAACAGTTCTGTCACGCTTCGTCTTATCTCTATGAAACTTCTCACAGACAGGTATTTTCTCGTTTACTTGGAAATTTTTTCCCTCAGGCCTTAATAAACTTTAAACTACAGGTCACTTCTATAGGTCGCCTCAGATGTCCGCCAATCCTTCCATTTGTTGAAATCACCAGGGGACGAAATGAGTTGGGGATTAAAATTGTCCATACATAGTCGTAGATCGGTGGAATTTAAAATGGGCAAAATCGAAACAGAGCAAATTTTTTTCCCAGCCAATAATCGAAAATACTCCATTATTTTTGGACAATGTCTGCCGTAAATACGTACACTACTATCATAAAGGGCACCAATAAATGTTTTTTTTTTTCAAAAACGAAATAGGGCAGAAAGGTATAAAAGTTGTACGTATCAATTGCATAGATACGTAAAATAAACGGATTTTTCGATATTCACACTTTTAAAACCATAAAGAGAGATAACAAGTAAGAAGGCGTTAAGTTCGGCCGGGCCGAATCTTATATACCCTCCACCACGGAGAGCATTCCGTAGTATTACCAGCAGATTAAAGGAAGTCGACTTTACATAGAAGCACAGTACCATATTACGAAAACTGTGATATTTTTATGCACATTACTATATTTGTTTACTATTTCAAACTATAATGTATACTTATGCGCACTGTTTAAAATCGACTACTATATATAAATAAAATGCTGTAATTGTGAAAGTGAACATGCCTAAATATTAGGCGATTGTCAGTCGCCATTAGAAAGAAGTATTTTCAGATACAGACAAAGTGATAAGAAAAGTATAAATTTTAAAAATATCCCCATTCTCCGCCCAAATGTACAAATTTCTTAAAAACCCCTTTTTCGAGTCTTCATAGTCAGAATGTATACACCGAATTTCATGATTTCAACTTCAGCGGATTGGTAGCTTCTATTTGTATCCCTCTTTTAAGTATATCCCTTCAAAGTACTAATTTCGAAAAATTCCTCTATTTTACGTATCTATGCAATTAGAGGGATGTACACACCGAATTTCATGATTCAAGCTGTCGTATCATTGGTACCATATTTTATCCCTTTTTGACCCATTTCGCCCGCTAAAACTTTTATTTTCTTTGTGGTGCTTCAAGCTACAAGAAGAATGTCCGCAACAAATTTTAACTGTATGAAAATAAGAAATTTAATTAATAAGCCTAGGCTACCAATATTTATATACTATATATATATATAATGGATATAATACTTCAATTCATAAAGTAAATATAAGGGAGCAATAATAAATACCCTAAATATTGTTACTTTCAGCTACAGTCGTTTGGTTGGTTGTATTTCCATCCTATTTTAATTTCAAAAGTATAAATTTTGAAAATACCTTATCTCTCACGTACGCAGTATAAGACAACTTCATGATTCTACCATTTTTGTCGTAAAAGCAACTAAATAAAGTACGAACTTGGAAAAAAAATATTTTACGTGGCTATGCAGTCAGAGGAATGTATACACCGAATTACATAATTATATCAGCGGTCATTTTGTTGGTACCATTTTTATCCCCTTTTTCCAATTTTGCCCCTTCAAGAGTACGACTATCTCTCTTTATTTTACGTAGCTACACAATTAGAGGGACGTACTCACTGAATTTCATCATTCTAGCTGTATTCGATTAGTTGGTACTATTTTTATCCCCTGTAGCCATTGTATCCATTGAAAGTACGAATTTGGAAAAAACGTTTTATTTTTCGTGTCTACGCAGTCAGCGGAATGTATACTCCGAATTTCATGATTCTAGCTGCTGTCATTTGGTAGGTACTATTTTTATCCCCTTTTTCCATTTGAACCCCAAAAAGTAAGAATTTTGGAACGTTCTTTTATATCGAATTTCATTATTCTAGGTGCAACCGTTAGGTTGGTACTATTTTTATCCCTCTATCCCCATTTAACCCCTTAAAAGTACGAATTTAGAAAAAATAATTTTATATTATGTACCTACTCTATTAGAAGAATGTACACGCCAAATTTCGTGTTTCTATCTGTTGTCGTTTGATAGGTACCATTTTTATCCCTTTTTGTCCCATTTCGCCCCCTACAAATAAAAATCACTCTATGGTGCCCTTTTATGCTATAGAGGGAATGCGCATTGCAAATATCAAGTAAATACAAGCTAATATGTTCAAAAAACATGCTGAAATACTCTAAATATTAGGGGTATTTTCAGTCCTTGTGAGGGAAAAATTTTTCCCTCTGGGCCGATTTCGTCCACTTTCAATCCCAACCGATCTACAACCATAAGACACATTTAGGAAAAATTTGAACCTCCTAGCTTATTTCGTTCGGCCGCTATCGTGCTTTCAACAGACAGACAGACAGACGGACAGACGGACAGACGGACATGGCTATATCGTCTTAGAATTTTACCACGACCCAGAATATATATACTTTATGGGGTCTCCGATGAATATTTCAAGGTGTTACAAACGGAATGACAAAGTGAATATACCCCCATCCAGGAGGTGGAGGGTATAAAAACAAACTGTTGAATGAAATCTTGACATGTAGTTTAAACATTTCTCTGACTGTGACGCCCAGCATCAAGAAATTGTTCAAAATATGTATCTTTATGGAGGAAGTGGAAATGAACATGGTACCAAATGACTGCAGCTAGCATCATGAAATTTGGTAAGTTCCTCTCACATAGGAGAAATGAGAATTGCTAGCATTTAACCGAATAATGTCGACACACAAAAAATCTATTTTTATGTTACGAAACATTTCATAAAAATAACAAAATCCTTCATTATATTTATGACGAAATTTAATAAAATAAATATATTATTGGTTATGGCATATTTCATAATCTTTACGACTTTTTAATACAATGAAATTTTCAGTTCTATTTCCCTTATTCAGAAGTACAAATTTGTACACTTTAATTAAAATCGGAAAAAACTGGGGAAAATGTCTAATCCCTTTCGCATGGAATTAGGCTATAGCTAAGAAGAAGACTGTGTGAAGAAGGATAACGTTTTCCCCCAACAAGGACATAAAATACCCATAATTACCCCTAATATTTAGGATATATAAAAAAAAAATAAAAAGAAACCCTAAAATTTGAAATGAAAAATATAAAACAGAGACATGGGCATTATTTCACATTGTCCATAATGAAATAAATCCCAAATTAAAAATAAAAAATCCCCAATTATTTGTTCTCGATTTTTTGAAGCGATTATTTCATGTTCTCTTTAGGTGTATATTTCATAGAGGGTTATTTCGTAGTGCTTTATATACACTTTTGAATACACTTTTTATTTTGATATGAATAGTCAAGGGCAATTACACTCTATTAATATTTTTGTAGCCTCATGAAACGTAACAATTTATATAGATTGATAGATTGTAATGACAAAAAAATATCCGAATTTGTGTATAAATTTTTATGCAATTGTTTTTATTATAGAACTATCATTGTTATTATAATATTATATTAGAAAAATATTACAACAAAAAATGTGTGTGAATAAAGTTTTTTCCTTTCTCAAATGTTCAAATAATTTCAAAAAAATTTTGTTCTTGAGACAGGTTTTGTTATAAAATAATCATATTTGTCAATGTAGACCTTTAACCGAACCAAAAAAAAAATACTAAAAACTATAAACATTATATACCGAATATTATATACCCTCCACAAAGGCTGTCGATTTTACGGAAGTGCAGTAACATTACAGGAAAATGTTTAATTTTTGAAATGTAGCCAAACCACAAAAAATAAAATATTAAAAAAAGAAAACATAATTTATTAATAAATAAAAAATTAAATTATTTTAAACAACACTTATAAAGCAAGGCTACCAATATGTTTATACTATAAATATAGAAATAATACTACAATTCATTTCAAAAAGAATAAATAATTCAGCAATAATCAAAAAGCTGGGTGCATAAAAGTAAAAAATGAAGTACGAATTTGTTAAAAAGTTTTCTATTTTGCGTGTCTATGCAGTCAGAGAAATGTATACACCGAATTCTATGATTCTAGCTGTGACAATTTGGTTAATGCCATTTTTATCGCCTTCTAAGGGGGTGGAAGGTACGTACGACTTTCGAAAATCTCTTTATTTGTACACATTTCATCATTCTAGTTGTAGCCGTTTAGTGGGTATCATTTTTAACCCTTTGTTCCCATTGAATCCCTTAAAAACGAATTTGGCAAAAACTTTTTATTTTTCATATCTAAGCATTTGGAGGAATGAATACACCGAATTTCATGACTCTAGCTGTGGCCATTTGATTGGTACAATTTTTATCACCTTTTCCCATTTTAACCCCCGTAGAAGTGCGAAATTCGAAAAAATCCTTTTTTCATTATTTTAGGTGCAGCCGTTTGATTGGTACCATTTTAATCTCTCTATTCCCATTTTACCCCTTAAAATTTAAATTTGGAAAAAATATTTTTATAAAGGGTATGTCATATAACTTTTTTTGGAAAATGCTATAAAAAAACTACTGAATATTTTCTCAAATTTCGTTTTTTATTTGAAAGGACAATCCTTCCGGTTAATAATGGAAAATAATTTCATTCAAATGGCTGCATCAGCTGGACATGTAGTAGCCTACACGATCGGTCCAATTTTTAAACACATTATCGATTGTGTGCAGCTGTATTTCACCAATGGCTTCACGAATATTGTCCTTTAAAGCGTCAATTGTCTCTGGCTTGTCGGTGTAACACTTATCTTTGAGGGCACCCCACAAATAATAGTCCAACGGTGTCAAATCGCAGCTCCAATGTGGCCAAACGACATCAGCTCTGCGGATGATAATGCGATCTTCAAAAACAGGGCGCAAAACATCGAGTGTAGCTTCGGCTGTGTGGCACGTAGCTCCGAAACCGTTGAAACCAAATTTTTGTGAAGAAAAATTCTTTCAACATGGCCCGATAACGATCGCCTTTGACTGTAACGGCCGCTCCTTGCTCATTTTCGAAGAAAAATGGCCCAAGTATGCGTGCAGGGTTTCTGTGTCCCAAATGCGACAATTTTTCTTGTTTACATACCCGCCAAGATCAAAATGAGCTTCATCTGAAAAGAAGATTTTTGGGCAAAATCGGCATCTTCTGTAAGTCGATCGCAGGTCCACATTCTGCAACAATACCATGATTTTCAAAGTAATGTCGCGATATTTTCCAGCGTTGTTCAAGTGTATACACAACCATATTTGTTCAGCGGAAGGATAAAACTAATTATCTGTCAAATCAGACATGAGCTAAGTGTTACCATTCACGAAATAAGCACTAGTTGAAAAAAAACGTTAGATGGCTGACCCTTTATTATCCACTAATTGGAGGAATGTACAAACCGAATATCGTGTTTCTAGCTGCTGTCGTTTGATAGGTACCATTTTTATCCCTTTTTGGCCCATTTATCAAGACATATATACTTTATCAGGTCTCAGGTCGATTTTTCAAAGTATTACAAACTTAGTATACAATCATCCTATAGTGGAGGGTATAAATGGTTAAAATTTCATATTTAGGCTGGCCTCAAAAGAATTTGTGAAATTCTTAACTAAAATTAATCATTGGTTTGTTTTATGCATTATCACCAAAATATGTAGCCTGTATCACTGAGCTAGCTTATTTTTGTCACGTGATAAACTACTGCATAAGGTTGCCCCGCTCTGTTTGACACTCTTATCCTTCAAGCCAACATATCACAAAAACATCACATCAACATTAACTAACAATCATCATCATGAAGAGCAGCACGACCATGGCCACTACACTTATGTTTTTTAGCAAGTTGTTGTTGTTTATTATTGTCGTTCGCTGCTGCTGTTGTTGTTGTTTATTTTGTGGTGCATTTATCACTCCCAACAAACAACCGTACAATCCGGCCAAGCCAACCAAGCGACAGCAATGGTATGTTAACTATTTTACACTTTATGTTGACATTCATTTACTGTTGATGTCTCTTAACATGAATGCATGTGTGTGTGTCTGCAAAAGTGTGTAGAAAAAGCAAAAGCAACTCCCATCACATCATCATACGTATGGCTGTGTGCTGTCAACCATAACTCAAACTATCATCCGTTCGCACGAACATCCATTCCATCGTCCATGTCATGCATTCGGTTGTTGTTTAGTCCTCGAAGTCTGAAGAGTGAGTGTTTAGCTAAAACAAGTGATTATTCGGGAGAGATCTTCTCATCTCATCTTGGCTAGGCATGGGTGTCGCATCTCTGTGTGCGGGTGTGTATGTGCAATTGTTTAGCAAAAAGCTCTCTTTATGCATCATATGTTTTTAATCTGTTTCGTTTTATATGCTAGCGTGTGTATGTGTGCGTTGCTGTTGATTGTGATGTTGTGATATTTTGCATTGTGATAAATGCCTTCGAACTGTATACATGTGCGTCAGTGTGTGTGTGAGTGTTGTGAAGTGCCAGTGTGTTGGTGTGTCCAAAAAGTGGTTTTCTGGGATATGAATGTCGAGTGTGTTTTATTCAAATTAGTCGTTGAGCAGAGTTGATTGATGTTAATTTCCTTTATGCGATATTGTTGTGGCTGTTGAATTTCTTCATTTCAGTTTGTTTTGTGGTACTAATCACGACATATTTGGTTAACGAGGGACGTTTATTAATTATGCTGAGTTTAACAAGATGATGTTTTTTTTTTAAATAGAGAACCAAGCGCCACAAGAGATTTTGTTTGAGGAGATATTGAAATCGATTTGTATATTATTTGTATGGGAGGTAATAGAAGGAGCGAAACAAAGGTATAAAGTGCTAATAATAATATTTTCAAATATCAAATTGCAACTGATCCATGAAAATATTATCAAGCATAAAATTTCACAGTATTCCGCTCATCCGTATAGAAGTTATAAAAGCTTTAATTTTACGTAGGTTAGGGTTATTAGTATGGAAACTAAAGGGTGTTTTTTATTGGGGTATAGAACTTTAAGTTGGCATAACTTTTTTAACTGGCGGCCATTTTGTCAGCTGTCAAGTGATTAATATTTAGTTTGGTTTGCCATTTCATCATGAACAGGTTGACAAAAGAACAACGCTTGCAAATCGTGCAAATTTATTTCGAAAGTAATGGTTCAGTTCGCGAAGTTCACCATTTTATGGTCGACATAATCGTCCATCAGAGCAATTAATTCGGTTAACCATGGATCGTTTTCGCACTACGTTTACTCTATGTGATAATACGCATCCGCAGAGACGTCGAACAGAGCGCACCGAAGAAACAATTGCCGCTGTAGAGCAAAGTGTTGAAGAGGACCCGAATGAATCGATTCGCCACCGTGCACAGCAATTGGAGCTGCACAACAATTGGAGAAAGTGGTTGAAAATTGGACCTGTAGAATTGGCTATATTCGAGCCAGCCGCGGCGGCCACATGCCCGAAATCATATTTAAACATTAATGGCATAAAATTATCCTTCCAATAAAGCCAAATTGATGGACATTAAAACGATTTTCTTGTGTTTTATTTTAATTCGAAGTTCTATACCTCAATAAAAAACACCCTATACTAGATGGGGCGTGGCAAACTCCTCCATATTTCGTAAGTTCAAAGTGATTAGAAAACCTGTATAAAATATCGAAATATAGCTGATTCTGAATATCGGAATATAGGGATATAGACCATTTGTTAGAAGCACACAAATGGTATATATTCCTATGTAAAATAAAAACAACTGTAACTTTCGGTCATTTGCAAACTTCAACTAAGCTTGGGAAAAGTATTACTATGTGCAAAGTTTAAATAAATTACTTACCTCCCTTCGTCTGCCAGACAGTGGGGACAAAAAACCGCTTTAATCCTCCATCATTGTAGCTGTTACTAGAAAGGGGGGATATAACGAGATGTGGCCAATTTCACCAAAATTGTATTATAAGTGGAAACTGAAGCGAAATATGAGCGGTCCACTCTTACTGTAGGGATTTGACGTGGTGTGTTCGGGGGTATATGGACATACAGTGGTGACCAAAACATATGCAACTAATGGTGGCTTACTTTAATAGGCTCTGTAAGTTTGATGAATGATGTTTAAATTAGTATTTATACAGCATTGAGATTTCAAATTTGAATTTTTCGAGCAAAAACTGGGACTTGCAATTATTCAGTTCGCTAAAAGGAAGAGAAAAATGAGCCTTTTTCCATGCTTTATATAAGGTTACTTTCTATATATGTTTGTGTGCCACAAAATTTGAAATCAATTTTTGAAAGCTTTTTTCTCAACCAATTTTGCTCAAATTTTGCACACTTAATCATTTTCGATGACAATACAAGGAAATGGAAAAATTTGACCAATTGGACAAAGGGGCGTGGCACCTCCCATACGAAGTTAAAACCTATTATTGAATATTGTCAGTTCTATGACACCTAGAGTGCTGAAATTTTGTGTAAGTGCATCTACCATCAATGTGCGTAGTTCTGCCAAAAATGGGCGGTATTGGAATAGTGGGCGTACCACCTCCCATACGAAGTTAAAACATATTATCGAATAGTGTCAGTTCTATGACACGTATAGTGCTCAAATTTTGTGTAAGTGCATCTAGCATCAATGTGCGTAGTTGCGCCTAAAATGGGCGGTAATGCAAAAGTGGGCGTGGCACCTCCCATATGAAGTTAAAACCAAAATTACACCTACTGTAATTTTGTGTAAGTGCATCTAGCATTAATGTGCGTAGTTGTGACAAAAATGGGCGGTAATGGAAATGTGGGCGTGGGACCTCCCATACGAAGTTAAAACCCATTTTCGAATATATGCCGTTCTATGGCAGATAAAAAATTGAAATTTTGCAGTAATTTTTCCTTCTACAAAAGATAACTAAAAAAGAATTTCTAGGCCCAATAGAATTCTGCTTGCATAAAGCATGGATTTGAAAAAAAATTTTTTTTTTGATTTACTAGTTTCACAAGTCTGTTCATAAAATTGTCCGTCCAACCACTTATCTTACGCGATCAACCACCTCGGTGAACAACAAATTTTTTTTTAATTTTTTTAAAAAAATTAGAAATAATTCGAAATATTGAACTTTTATGAATATTGAATTTCTGAACAATGTCTCTGTGTTATATTCCACAGAAATAAGCAGTCACAATTCGTTGTATGAGTTAAGATCCGAAATTATAGCATGTCATTTTCATACAAATTCTATTTTAAATCCACATAGCCAAAGTAACTAAATGCAATAGAATTTTCTTAAAAATTTCCTTACACAGGATTATTATTTACAAATACGAACATCGACAGATCAAAAGAAATTTCAAATATGTCGTTTTTTAAAACAAAATAGTGAGTTGTATATATTTGGCCCAGACCGATTTTTATATTTATCGATAAAAATGTCGATAACAAATAAATTATAACAGAACATGTGAATTTAATATTTAATTATATGAAATCTCAATGCTGTATTAATACTTATTTAAACATGATTGTTTTCTCTGACTTAACTTACAGAACCTATTAATGTAAGTCACATTTAGTTGCATATGTTTTGTCCACCACTGTAAGGTCCACTTTTACTGTAAGTATTCCGAGGTGAAGTATAAAATGGCCTTCAAAAAAAACAAACAAGTAAGGAAAGGCTAAAGTCGGGCGGGCCGACTATATAATACCCTACACCACTCCCTGCGTATATACCTCGCTTTTATTACTAAACCCAGGTGTTTCATGGGAGCAATTTTATGTAGTTATATTATAAAGTTACCATAAATTCATCTTTAGTCAAATTTAACGAATATTGTAAATAATATGGTAATTGATCCAATTATCCGACAGACAAATACAAATAATACAGTAGTAATAGGAAGAATCGGACAGACATTTGAAAGGAGACCTATAACAACATATAACAACACTTGGGCCTGGTCCACAACTTGGGCCTATATATTTCTCATTCACGCTAGGTATTCATAGTTGATATATGTCATAATCATATGCAATACGTAGTTTCTAGAGAGGTATTAGAGTAGAATGCGGGCCATTTGGGTTATTCCAAAGTATGGACACATATATTCGACTTTGTAGTCTTAGTTGAAATATAATATAATCTGCAGAATTTGAAAAAAAATCCGATGTAAAATTTGCGTTCTTGAGGGTAAAACTTAAAATGGGGCCATTTGTAAGAGCTCAACATTAAAAAGTGGTTCCATATAGATCACTTTCAAAGTAGGTATTCTTAGTTGAAATATGACATGATATGCAAAATTATATCGAGATCTAATGTACGATGTAGGCCCAACTTGTATGGGGGTTAAGCAATGTCTTCTTAGTTGAAATATAATACAAAATTTGATAAACTTCCGATGTAAATTGTGGGTCCTAGAGGGGTAATAATAATAATGGGTTCCATTTTTAAGGGCGCTACATTAAAAAGTGGGCCCATATAGATCACTTTCAAAGTAGGTATTCTTAGTATGAAATATGAATATAATATAATCTGCAAAATTTGAAAAACCTCTGATGTAAAATGTGGGTCCTAGAGAGGTAATAATTCAAATGGGGGTCCACTTGTAATGGCGCTACATTAAAAAGAGGGTCTTTATAGATAACTTACAAAATAGGTATTCTTTATTGAAATATAACATGATCTGCAAATTGCATCAAGATCCAATGTAAGATGTGGGTTCTAGAGCGATAATATTGTAAACTGGGGGCTCATTTGTATGGTGGCTATTCCAAAACATTGACCTTTAAGCTGGCTTTCAAAATACATGTTTCTAGTATAAATGCAACATTGTGTGGAAAATTTAATCAAGATCCGATGTAAAATGTGCATTTTAGAGCAGTAATATTGTAAATCGGAGGTACATTTGTATGGGGGCTATATCAAAACATAGACCCATGTGGTTCACTTTCCCGTAAGCTGGTTCTAGTTCAAATATAACACGATCCTGAAAATTTCGTCATGATCCCATGTAAAATGTGTATTCAAGAGCAGTAATAGTGTAAATTATAGGGATATTTGTATTGAGGCTATATCTAAATCTGAACCGATATTCTCCAAATTCAATACCAATCGTTCTTGGCGAAAAAAGTAACTTCTGCCAAATTTCATGACAATCGGACCACAATTGCGACCTGTAGAGTGCGAACAAGCTTAGATGGACAGCAGACGGACGGACGGACAGACATACGGAGAGACAGACATCGTTAAATCGTTTCAGCAGGTGATTCTAAGCCGATCCGTATACTTAAAGGTGAAACTAGCTCAATTATTTCTTGGTGTTACAAACTTTTGGCGCGAAACTAACTTATAATACCCTAGTCCACGAAGTGGTGTTGGGTATAAACACATGGGCCGATATAGTTGACAACTACATTCTATGGGGAATATATCGAAACGTGGACCCATATAGTACACTTTCATCATGTTATAATTCCATTTGAAATTTTTGAAACGTCCCTTTACGTTGCGATTCTACGATGTCAGAGGACTGGCCAAATTTTACGATTCCACTCTGGAGGGTAGCATTTGCTTCCCCTTTTGACCGTCTTTCCCAATTTCGAAAAATCTATTTAGGTTGAGTTTTCAGATTCGAGCTGGAATATTTTGGTTGGCACCGTTTTGCCCCATTTTTCCGTCAAAATTAAATAATTTAGAACATCTATTTACGTTGCATGTCTGCATTCTATGGGGAAGGCATACATTTTATACATATATTTTACCCCCAAAAAGTTTTGAAAAATCGTTTCATAGTTGGCTTCTCCGCTATACTTAGCTTCAGCTGTTTTGTCTGGGCGGTCAAGTCAGTCAGTCAAGCAAATTGAAAAATCAACCGATAATACATGTACAAATTTTCATCAAGTTTCCTGTCAAAAATAGATTTACCACGGCCAATACAGCCACAATGCAAGTCTTTTAAAATACACAGCTTACAGACACACCCTTACATGTCACTATCATTGTGAAATTCCCAAAAATAGTAATAGGGATTAGCATTTACTTAATGTGATATATGCAACGCTCACATTTAAACATTAATATTAATTGAACTCAGAGCAAATTGAAAGATTAATGCTGTGTTTATACCAGAGTATAATATAGGGTATTACGGCTTTGTGCAATGGTTTGTAACACACTCACTTTTTGAGTCGATTCCGTCTGTCGGTCCGTCAGTCCTAATTAGGGTTAGGGGTCCGGGAATTCCCGAATCGTTTTTCCCGGGAATTCCCGGGAAAACATTTTTAATTTCCCGGGAATACGGGAAATATTAAAAAATATTTTATTGATTATTTTGACCATTAATTTAGATTTACAACATAAATTGGAATTTTAGATATATTTCAAATTAATATATTTACATTACTGACAATAATAATGGGTATTTGATTGTTACTACAAACAGAACTTTTTAAATTCGCCAAGTAGTCATTTTTTGCGAAACCCAGCTAGGGGAATACAAAATTTATGCGAATATATTTGCACGATATTTATTGTGAAACCCATACTATGGCTGACATAATGCCAATACTTAAACTTACTAGTATGACTAGTTAAACTTTAAATTTTTTGTTTTCCTAGAAGAATCGACGAAATAAAAGGTGAAAATCCACTTAAATAACAATTTACTTTACATATGAAACCAGTAAGAAATTGTTAAAAATTGGGATACATTACAATCTGTCATGTGGAAACTTTCAAGAAAAATTAGATATGAATAGAAATATATCCTACGGTATTTTTAAATAACCCTTTGTAAAAATTAATGACTGGACTATTTCAATGTTTTTATTTTTTATTTGCTTAATATTCAATTTTTTATATTGCTTTTACATTTTAGAATATTTTATTTTGTTTCTGTAAAATTTTTATATGAATTTTCTAAATTAATTACATCATAACATTCTCCGAGTTATTTGTTTCCTTAATATTTTTTAATTTTGAATCTAGTGTAGGTCTGCGAATTAACCTGTGTCTGCGATTTAAATGTCCAATTTAATGACGCCTTCCCGCCTTTCCCGTTTTCCCGGGAATGAAAAAAGTCCGGGAAACCCCAAACCCTAGTCCTAATGAAACTTAGCACAATAAGGACAAACGCTGTTTAAAACTAGTTGAAATAGTAGACGGTCTCCCAAATTTTATGGAGTGTTAAATATGTGGTTTATAGAGCGTAAAGAATCAAATCGGGAGCTATATATAATCTGATCAGATGTGACCCACTTTCGCTATAGTCATTTCTATTTGAACCATTAGCTGATGTGCCGAATTAGAAGAAAATCTGTTCAAAAATGCTATTTCTAGAGCGGAAATAATAAATTCGGTAGCGACATTTGTAATGGAGCTATATATATATATAAAGGGTGTTTTTTATTGGGGTATAGAACTTTAAGTTGGCATCACTTTTTTAACTGGCGGCCATTTTGTCAGCTGTCAAGTGATTAATATTTAGTTTGGTTTGCCATTTCATCATGAACAGGTTGACAAAAGAACAACGCTTGCAAATCGTGCAAATTTATTTCGAAAGTAATGGTTCAGTTCGCGAAGTTCACCATTTTATGGTCGACATAATCGTCCATCAGAGCAATTAATTCGGTTAACCGCATAATTTCGCGGAATGGACCTGTCAATTTGCCACCAAGATCGTGTGATTTGACACCATTGGATTATTTTCTTTGGGGATATGTGAAGTCGCTCGTCTACGCCAACAAACCAGAAACGTTAGGGGACTTGGAAGCCAACATTCGTGGCGTTATTGCCAACATACGGCCCCATATGCTGGCTATATTCGAGCCAGACGCGGCGGCCACATGCCCGAAATCATATTTAAACATTAATGGCATAAAATTATCCTTCCAATAAAGCCAAATTGATGGACATTAAAACGATTTTCTTGTGTTTTATTTCAATTCGAAGTTCTATACCTCAATAAAAAACACCCTTTATAACTGAACTCATTTGACCCACTTGCACCAGAGCTGTTTTTAGTTGAAATGTAAGTTGTTTTGCCAAATTTGAAGAAAATCTGTCAAAGTTTATGGTTTCTAGAGCGGAAAGAGTCAAATCGGAGGAGACATTTGTATGGGAGCTATATATAAATCTGAACCGATCTATCCTATTTTTACCAGAACTGCTTCTAGTTGAAATAAACGGCGTCTTGCCAAATTAGAGGAAAATCTGTTGAAATATGTTGTTTCTAGAGCGGGAAAAGTAAAATCTGAAGCAAAATTTGTATGGGAGCTATTTCTAAATCTGAACCGATTTGCTACCAATTAAATAGCGTTCGTCCTTATCCCATAAAACTTCGTTGTGCAAAGTTTCATTTAGTTCTAACAACAATTGCGACCTGGACTTTGATTACAAAAATCGACTCAAAAAGTGATTCTAAATCGATCTGTATAATAAACGATGGGTCTATCTCGTTTCCTTTTGGGTGTTACAAACAAATGCACAAAGACATTATACCCTGTGGTGTAGGGTATAATGAAGTAAATTGGTTCAGTTTTAGATTTAGCCCACATAAAAATTTTACATAAAATCGGTCCAAAGGATTTTTTCCCTCGCAAACACTAGGGTTATCCAGTCTAACATTTAGAGTGTTTCAAATTTTCTTTTGAATATGTCTGCTTATATTTTATTGATAAGTGTATTCGCCTTATAGACAAAAATTGTTACATAAAGTGATTCTAATTCGTAGGGGATGAAATGGGGCAAAAAGGGATAAAAATGTTACCTATATAACGACAACAACTAGAAACACGAAAATCAGCGTGTACATTCCTAATTGATACATAATATAAAAGTATTTTCCAAATTCGTACTTTTAAGAGGTACAATGAAAATAGAGGGATACAATGGTACCAACCACACGTCAGCACCAAGAATAATGAAATTCGTATACATTCTTCAAAAATGATAAAAATGGCCGCAGCTGAAATCACGAAATTCGGCCTATACATTCCTATGACTAAGTAGACAATAAAAATAAAAAGGTTTTTCCAAATTCATACTTTCAAGGGATACAATGGTAAGAGAGGGATAAAAATGAGACCAACTTAACGGCGACAGCTAGAATGATAAAATTCTGTGTGTACATCCCTCTAATTGCGTTGCAAATAATATAAAGAGATTTTCGACAGTCGTGCTTTTAAGGGGTAAATTGGGGAATATGAGATACAAATGGTACCAACCAAACTGCAGCAGCTAGAATAAAAAGAATTTTCCAAATTCGTACTTTATTTTGCTGTTTTTACGACAAAAATGGGTAGACTCGTGAAATTGGGTTATCTTGCACGGTGTACATGAGAATAATGGATTTGAATTTTTAATATAAATTAAAAATAAAATTTAATATAAATTATAAAATTATTATTATTTTTACAATATTTATACACTCCACGAGAGTATTATGTCTTTGTGCATTTATTTGTAACACCCAAAAGGAAGCAATAGACCCATTGTTAATTATACCGATCGATTTAGAATCACTTTTTGTCCCGAAAAACTTCGTTGTGCAAAGTTTCGTTTGGTTCTGGCTACAATTGCGACCTGTATCGTAATTACAACAATAGATGGACAGACGGACATTGCTAAATCGACTCAGAAAATGATTCTAAGCCGATCGGTATAATTAACAATGGGTCTATCTCCCTTCCTTTTGGGTGTTACAAACAAATGCACAAAGACATAATAGTCACGTGGAGTGTATAGAAATTGATTTGAGAATGATTTCCTTTCCAACTGAGCCCTATAACTATGCGAATGAGTAATTTGTACTATTATCAATTAATATAACTCATACGTCATAAATCTACTGATACGAGATATATCATTTCTATTCAATTTGAAATTATTAATACTGGGCTGGGTCGCCGTCCATACAAATTGAAAAACAAGTTGCAGTCACCCCACGGAAATAAAGTTTGGATTGTTTAATGATGATTGCTAAAATAATTCGTTCCTAAATCAAGCAATCTGTGAGCTAAACCCCCTGAAAATAACCATAAAAATCATGTTTTTCCGGTGTAATTTTTTTCGTGTTACATTTTTTCTCAATCTTTATTTCTGTAATAATAGACCCTCCAACTCACTTTAAATATAAATTTTGATTCTTGTCTTAGAGTAACTTATTGGTCGAATTATTTTTTGTGGATTTTCACAGTGACTACTGACAAATTTTTCGTGTTTGGTGGTAGTATTTTAGAAAATAAATAGCTGCAGTCAATAGCTTTCGGATTATGCCTCAATGATAAACAGCGGAATGAAACTGATGCCGCAGCGCTCATTTTTGTAAAAAGAGTTTGAAAATTTTGGCACTGAAAATATATCTCCTGTATTAAATTATTTTACAAACATGGAGTCAGTGATGACATTTTTTGTCCGCTATCCATCATTTAGATATCAATCCAAAGGTATTGATTCCTTCTATTTATTTTTCATAACACATCTTACAAAATGTTTCCAAGAAATTGAGTTTTTAGCTGTCACTTTGAAAAACCACAAAAAATCTAAAACAAGAATATCATTTTTCATTTAAAGTGGGTATTTTATTAAAGGGTATATAAATTCAGAAAAATTTTTGGACAAAAGTGCAATATAACAAAATGTATGCGGGAAAGAAAAGATTTTTAGAGGTGTTTTAGCGTTTAGCTCATAGATGGCTTGACCCAGTGACGAAATATTTTGCAGATTATCATTAAACAATCCAATCTTCATTGCTGCAATTTATTTTCGTGACCCATCCTAGTACTCTTCGATAGGTGTATTGTATCCATGTAAATTCGATAAATGTCGTTAAATGATTATTATCCTATTTAGCAATGTATCTAACAAACTCGCAATTCGTTATTTATAAATATTCGTTATTTGTAAAAAAGTACAAAAAAACATAATGTTTTTATTACGCCACATCACCCTCTTAGGTTGCTAATATTTCAGGACATACATATTCATTATTCATTCTTTTACTAGATATTCAGCTAACTCCTTTAAACTAAGATTTTTCTGCGGGAAATGGTATTGCATGAGGATGATGTGATAACTTCGACTATCCGGGAACTTAAATTAAGTTGAAGAAAAATTTAGCCTGAGCAAAAATCGACATGAGGATGTAACTATGCTTCATCTGTATACGAAGATCAATGATTAAATTGAAGGTTAAGCACATGTCATCTGGAAATTAAAAATTTCAGTGAAACTGTTGTTTACACGTTGATTGACATTTTCAGGCAATCATTTGTTGCCGTGTAGAGCTAGATTGACATCTTTGTTATTTGCTTGCCACACTTGAGACCGAGTTTGCCATGAATTATTTCAAATTAGTTTTTTGATATTGTATGGCCAGACTGTACGCCCCTCGTACATATAACTAACAAAATTTAATTGTTCTTGTGATAAAGTGAACACCACACTCTGTTATTTATTATGCAATCGCTTGAAATGTTTCAAGATTTGCTCACTTCGATAAAGGACATGCACTACACTTTAAAATGGAAAACTGTACCACTGCCAACTTCTATTCTCAACCACATTTTACAATGCACCCAGCCAGCCAGCCAGCCAGCTAGCAGTCGGCTAATTGCTATTTAACACACAAAACAAAAATTATAAATCAAACATAATTTTCAGCTGTCCGTACAGGGACTTTTCTTCTCGCCACCGCCCACCCCCGAAACGTAAAATAGTGAACATTTCAAAAATGTCAAAAGTCACAAACTATTTGGTATTGTTTAGGTTTGGTTTCATTTCGTTTGGATTTTTTGGATTCATTTTATGGAAAACCCGCCAGAGGCACGTGAATTGAAACTGACAGCTTTATATAATATAAATAAATTGCATACTGGCAGCTGTAATGGAAACTCTACCCTTAAAACCGGGTTAAAAAAGTTTTTTTTTTTCTATTGAATGAAAGCGAACGTAATTATGTGGGCAGGGTGCAAATAGAGTCCACGTGGAAATTGTGGGTGGCAAATGACGGATGTTTTAGAAAATAATTTACGATTTCCTGAATAATATTTCAATGTAATTAATATTTGTGCATTTTTAGAGACAGCCGCTTGGAGCTATTGGACCGTAACTGAATATTACGAAAGCTTTAACTCGTGAATAGATCTAAATCTACTGAAGACGAATGTGATTCTTGATTGTATAGAAATTAGTTCTTCAAAAAATATTGATAGTTTAATTTCATAACTCGACTTAGTACTTTTAAGGAGATATTGTTATATTCGTCTTTCTTGAACTTGGCAAGCGAAAATGAGCATAGACCAGTCATCTTTCTGGTCACTTTCTCCACAATTTTCTAAAGAATATTTTGGACACGTCTATTGAACATCAATTTAGATTCTGGCATTAACATGGCACGCCTGTACAATTTCAACGTATCGTTGCGTTTATAAGAGATATACAGGAAAACAAAAATAATATTCAGGAGCTTTTTATACCCTACACCACAGGGTATAATGTCTAAAGCGAGGTAGACCCATCTTTTATTGTACCGATCGACATAGAATCACTTTTTGAATCGATTTAGCCATGTCCGTCCATCTATGCTTGTAATCACGATACAGGTAGCAATTATTGTCCGATTCTAACGAGGACGGATGCTATTTAATTCGAAGCAAATCTGATCAGATTTATATATAGCCCCCATACATATGTTGCTGCCGATTTTACTTTATCCGCTCTAGAAGCCACATAATTTAACCGATTTTGATCAAATTTTGCTCAACACCTTATATCTAAGTTAAAAACGTCTGTGGTGAAAATGCGTCAAATCGGTTCAGATTAAGATATAGCCTCCATAAAAAATTCGCTTTCTATTTGACATTTTCCGATCTATAAACTGTCAATTTTTTACAGATTTTCTTCAAATTTAGCGTATATTGTATATAGCTCACACACAAATGTTGCTCCCGATTTGACTTTTTTGCTTTAGAAACCGCATAATTTCAACTAGAAACATCTGTGACAAAAATGTGTCAAATCGGTTCAGATTTAGATATAGCTACCAAACAAATGGCGTTCATTATTTTCACCGAATTAAATTGTAGTGGAGTAGAAAATATAGGTTCCGCCCCAACCGACTTTAGCCTTTCCTTACATGTTATATATACTACAGGGTATGGATCAGCCTACTTACGTGGACTTATTGTATCCATTGACTTATGTGCGGAACCACTACAAAGATATCAGTCGCAGGCACTAAGATCCATCATTAACGTTCCTTTGTTCGTAACTAACAAAACAATTCACAGTCGTCATTTATGCATCGTTTGAAAGGTATTGATTTTAGCAAAATACTCCCACAATATATGACAATGATTTCAGCTGTCACTAGGAAAACCCACAAAAGTTATTGTAAACGTCCAATAAGTTATTCTAGGACAAAATAGCAATTTATAAAGTGGTTTCAAGGATCTACTAATTCAGAAAAAATGGATAAAGATGCAACATAAAAAATTATACAGGAAAAGACTTAATTTTTAAGGGTGTTTTCAGGAGTGTTCCGCTCACAGACAACTTGGCCGAACGTCGAAATATTTTGGAGATCAGCATAAAATATACAATCCTCATTTCTGGGGGTGACCGCAGCAATGTTTATACCCTACACCACTTAGTGCACTAGTGTATTATAAGTTAGTTTTCCGCCAAATGTTTGTAGCACCAAGAAATAATCGAGCTAAACACCTTTAAGTATACGGATTGGCTTAGAATCACCAGCTGAAACGATTTAACGACGTCTGTCTGTCTGCTGTCCATCTAAGCTTGTTCGCACTCGGTTCAGACTATAGCATCCATACAAATATCCTTATAATTTACACTATTACTGCTCTAGAATACACATATTACATGGGATCATGACAAAATTTTCAGGACCGTTTTATACTTGAACTCGAAACAGCTAACGGAAAAGTGGACCATGTGGGTCCATGTTTTAATTTAGCCCCCATAAAAATGTACTTCTGCTTTACAATATTACAGCTCTACTGAGGTATATACGCAAGGAGTGGTGTAGGGTATTATATAGTCGGCCCAGCCCGACTTTAGCCATTCCTTACTTGTTTACCAATATACAATAATTTTCAGAATAATAAAATAAAGGTTAACACAAAACAAATATCGAGTTATTATATATTTTATGGCAAACTAATCACGGATTTGGGTATCTTCTGTCTTATATATATTTGGAAATGTAATTTTTGCTAAACTCTTTTCTCTAATATTTCTAAGTTTTTGAATTTATAAGTGGTAATGAACATGAAAAATAAATAACAAGTAAGGAAAGGCTATAGTCGGGCGTGGCCGACTATATGATACCCTACACCACTCCTTGCGTATACACCTAGTTTTGATTACTAAACTCAGGTGTTTTATGGGGGCGATAAATTATACATATACTATAAATGCATCTTTAGTCAAATTTAACGAATATATCAAAATTGATGAAGATCGTTTCATTATGTTATATACAAACAAAATCCTATGTTATTGTGACTGTGTCTTGGTAAGAATATAACGATTATTTGCGTGAAGATTGGCTGTAATAAGTTGAATCTAGAGTGTTATGTAAACAAATCAGAAACTGATAATGAGCGGTGGCAATTTCTATGCGCAATGCTCATAAGTTTTCATAACTGAAATATAACGTGATGTAGAAAATTCTGAAAGTCTAAAATCGTAATATGATGGATTTAAGGTGATAATATTTAAAATTGGTGGGACAGTTGTATTTGAAAACACTGACCCATATGGTCCAATTTTCCGGTAGGTATACCGAGAGTAAATATAACATCACCGGAAAAAATTGACCAAGATCAGAAGGCAAATGCAGATTTTACAGCGGTAATAGGATAAATTGGACGGACATTTGTAGGGGGTCTATAACAATACTTGGGGGTTGTACCATAACATGGGCCTATATAGTTCTCATATTCGGTATGAATGTAGGTTCTACAGCGGTAATAGTAAGAAGTAAAAATCCGTTAAGTTCGGCCAGGCCGAATGTTATATACCCTCCACCACGGAGTGCATTCCACAGTATTACAAGCAGGTTAGAGGTTATCAACTTTAGGAAAATTGTGCTATTTTTTATGCACACCACAATATTTGTTAATAATTGTAATATTAATAGTCCTCTACTATATACATATAAAACTTTAAGAGAAATTAAAAAGTGAGCATGAGGCAGCATTCTTCAAAAGATCTGCAACCATAAGACACATTTAGGGAAAATTTGAACCTCCTAGTTCGTTTTGTTCGGATGTTAGCGTGTTTTCAACGGACGGACGGACAGACAGATGGACATGGCTATATCGTCTTTGAATTGTATATTGTCTACGATGAATATTTCAAGGTGTTACAAACGGAATGACAAAGTTAATGTACCTCCATTTTACACTATTACTGCTCTAAAATTCACAATTTACATTGGATATTGATCAAATTTCCCACACAATGTTAAATTTAGACTAGAAACACCTATTTTGAAAACCAGCTATATACGTCAATGTTTTGGTATAGCCCCCATACAAATGTACTTCCATTTTACAATATTACTGCTCATAAAACACAGCTATATAGGTCAATGTTTTGGTATAGCCCCCATACAAATTTTCATACTATATTTCAATAAAGAATACCTACTTTGAATGTAAATGACCACTTTTTAATGTAGCCCCCTTACAAATGGGCCCCCATTTTTATTATTACCCCTCTAGGACCAACATTTTACATCGGAAGTTTATCAAATTTTGCAGATTATATTATATTCCTACTAGGAATACATACTATGAAAGTCAAATATATGGGTACATATACTGGTATAACCCCCATACAAATTGGGTCCCCATTCTACTCTATTACAGCTCTTGAACCCACGTCGTGCGTTGGATCTCGATACAATTTGGCAGATCATGTTATATTTCAACTAAGAATACCTACTTTGAAAGTGATCTATGTGGGCTCACTTTTTAATGAAGAACCATTTTTAGTAATGCCCCTCTAGGACCATCATTTGACATCGGAAGTTTTTCAAATATTGCAGTTCATGTTCTATTTCAACTAGGAATACCTACCATGAAAATCAAATTTATGTGTCCATAATTTGGGCAACCCAAATGGGTCCCCATAGGTCCATGTTTTGGCACAGGACCGAAGTGTTGTTATAGGCCCCTCCTAATGTCAGTCCGATTCATCCTATTACCACTGTATAATCTGTATTTGTCATTGGATCTTGATCAGATCATGTTAATTTACTTTACTTGAAATATCTGCAGGAAAATTGGATTATTTACCATATTCGTTAAATTTGACTAAATAATTGATTATATTATTAATTAATTATATGAACTACATAAAATTGCTCCCATGAAACACCTGAGTTTAGTAATCAAAAGGAGCGTTTAACTCACAGACGGCTTGACGCAGGGACGAAATATTTTATGGATCATCATAAAAAAAAATTTTCGTGACACCTCCCAAAAATAATATATATATATATATATATATATAACGATGAACATTTCGTCCCTGGTTAAGTGATATCTGACGACAAATTACGTCATTTACTCCATTTTTATGAAATAATATAATACAGGAGGTCAATATAATACAGAGATAACAACCCAATAGCAATGAAGGAATTCACTACAGATGAACTACTTAGTATTTATACATGGTTGTAAAAACAGGACTGAAATTAAGTCGCAATTCGACCAATAAGTTACTCTAAGACTAGAATCAACATTTATAATTAACAACAAATTACACGGGCAAACATTATTTTTAGGATTGTTTAAGCTCTCAAATCGTTTGATCTAGGGGAGAAATATTGTGTAAATCATTAAACAATCGTGGAAAATGTTTTTTCATTTGTATGCACCGCGACCCAGCCTGATATTCTTATATAGAACAGAGTACAATACAAATACAATTATTTTTAAACTAATAACAATTTGCATTATTATTTTGATGTAGTACATCATTAAATCAAAGGAATTTTTACATCAATTGAATGACAATAATTGATGAGACTTTTATATAATTTTCCCTCAGTGTATATACTGTAGGTATTTAGGAGCACTATTGCTATGTACATTTGGTTTCTAATTGTCCTTTTGAAAATCATTTTAAAAGTTGACATCATTGAGGTGACCAATTTGTAGAGTCGTTTTTAGCCCCTATTTTAGCCCCAATTATTTTTGTCTGATATTCGATTTGTGTTTCTCATTTGGGAGTATTACTGACTTAAACAGTTCGAGTATTTTATTGAAAATTCGCTGAGAAGCCTTCTGAAGACGGTCGTCAGGGGCCTGAAATCATGATGAAAATAGTGTTCAGCCAAGTAGTAAATATCACCATGTCATATGTAAATAAATTCTATAAAATATAGATACAAAAAGGACTGAAGCCAGAATAATATCGCAACTCAAACCCAATTTATTATTTGCAGATCGAAATAAAACAAACGAAAGTTGTTTCGGTTCAGTTACTGGTCAAGACAGTTGTTTGAAGAAAACATATCGATTCTTCCAATTTAATCTAAGCTAAATTGATGATATAACCTATTTGAAAGTATGCAAACTATTGCAAACTAATCTATAAATTTAAAAAATATCATGAATTCATTTATGTATACACAAATATAAACGCCAAAGTTCTGTTTAAGGAAAAAGCCAACAACAATATATCCTTTAACACCAGAACTTATGATTTTTCGCCTTTTATCTACATAAGACTCGGTGCATTTGTGTACGTGTACGTGTGCGTGTGTGTAAAGGACTCTATTGCTGTGTGTGTTTGTACATCCAAATGATTTTCCGATACTTGTGCGCAGTCAGCCATTACGCATGTTTATGGGCTTCTGCGGAAATACGACTCCGCAACTGGAACTGGCTGTATACTAAGATCCCTCGTTTTGCCAGCTATCTACGCTTCTTCGCTATTCCTTTGTGTCTGTACTTAAGGAACACAACTGACAAAAAACTGGCAACACAACAAAGATATCAACGCCAAACAAACTCAATCATACTCGTATCATGCCATACATATTCGTATTTGAATGTACGACTATGTAGGTATGTGTGTGCGAATATATCGCACTCTTGACAGTTTTCCGTATACATAAACATAAATTAGTTGCCTGGCTGTGCTGTGCCCCGGGAAAAGGCTGGCAACAATTTTCTCACACCTTAAAGCATGCGGAGATTTTTCGGTTTGGTTTGGTTTGCCTGCCATTGTTGTCGTTGTTCCTTTTCGGCGGAGCGGAGAAACACTTGTTTAAACAAATCATAGCGATATGCAGCACCACCAAACAAAAAAAAACAAACGAAAATAACGCCAACAACAACAACAACAGTACAAAAATGTTACCAACATTGAAATGTGGTATGAAACGGGCAGCACCAGCACCACGGCCGGTACCAGCAGAAAAAACGACGTTGCCCACCTAAATCCACTTGACACATGGTTGCTTAACATGTTTAAATGACAATTGCTATGAAAACGATTGTCAAAAAATCACCATGTTTGATATGTCAGGCTGCCAACCTACGGGCTATTGATTCGTTATATACTCGTGCGACAAACACAACAGAACCGCCATAAATTTTTTCGGCGGCCAGCAGCAGCAACAGCGACATTCGACAGCGGCTGTGCGAAAAAAGATTTGTTTGAGCCACTTGCTAAAAATCGCAGCACACATAGAACCACAAATTATAAGCAATGGCCGGCAAATGGTTTTAGCGGCTTTATCCGGACACATGCATGGCAGCCTTAAGCGGCAGGGTGAGGTCGACTTGCCGAACACCTTTCAATATTGCAAAGATTTCAATATATTGGACATTAAACACACAAATTTAAATTCAGAAATATATTTTTAACGAACATGTAAATATAGTTATTTACTATATATCGTATTTGTTTCACAAATGGGTAGCAATAGCGGGGCCTACTATTAGATACCCTCCACAATTGAACTCGGGGAAAAAAATATATCGGGAACGATTTTTGTATGGGTACTATTTATATGGTCTGTAGAGCGGAATAAGCCAAATCCGGAGCGAAATTTGTATGACATTTATATATAAATCTGAACCTATTTGACTCACTTTCAATACAGATGTTTCTAGTTAAAATATAAATTGCTGTTGCAAATTTGAATAAAAAAAAGTCAAATCTGTATCGACTTAATAAAGGATGGTTCGTTTCCTTTCGGGTGTTAAAAACTAATGAACGTACCCTAAAAGAAAAAGCTTCATTCCCTAATGAAATCTTACATTGCATCAATTACATCTGTCATTGTTTTTGGACCAACGTAGACCAACATCATTGATACAACGTAAAATGTTTTATTAAATTAACAGTCAATGAACAATGTAGTGTAAATTAATGACATTAATACAATGAAACATTGTGATTATATAGATAATAGCTAAAAAATCACCCTTTATCAATGAAGCAGGTTAAGTTAATGTAAAGGCATGTTTCATTTATTGATAATGTCGTTGTAGTAATGAAGAAGTTTCATTGTTTAGTGACATTGATTCGTTGATATAACGCAAATAATTCATTGCTGCATCAAAAATCTCTTTTATTGTTGTAGGCTGTAGGCTATCTACATATAGTTTGCAGCAATTCTTTGGACCACAAACCAAATTACTTAAGCTAAGTGAACTACAAAACGAACGAGAATTATAACTTAATTATTTTATGTGTGAAACCTCTTTCATTATTAATTATATTATAACTAGCTGAACCCCCGCCCGCTTCGCCAGGCAGAAAAAGACGGAAATTAAAATCAGGTTTCATAGTGTTTTTCTTGTGATCGGTAATATATGTACCACTTATAATCAATGGATATGTTCAATGGATAATATTGAAGAACAGAACATTAGTTTACGGCGAAAAAAGGAAGAATTGTCAAAAATCAAATTTATTTTAGGTTAGGTTTCCATAACCAAAACTTCCTACGTAAGAATAACTGCATTCAGAACATATAGAAAGTCAATCAAATTGTTCAGTAATCAGACAACACAAAAACTAAAAAATTAATATAATTTCCATTTTCTTGACTTAAGTCAGCTTTTGACGAATGCAAATTTTTTTGTAACCTTTCTTTACTATGCTAAAATATCCAAGGAAAAAGCGTAATTTTACAAAATTCAAATAAAAAAATTCCCCATCTTTCAAAGCCCGCCCATTTGTACATTGTCTAAGAAGGTTACAAATAAATTAACTCACACAACAACATAGGATTCTCGGTGTCGATTATACTCTAAAACAGGTTTTAATTTCGAATGGGAAGGGACACGGCCACTTTCCACCCATCTTTGCACAACTATTTACACTGGATCTACTAACACAAATTTTCAGCAATCTAGGTGTTATAGAAATGACAATATTCGATAATAGGTTTTAACTTTGTATGTGAGATACCACACCCACTTTTGGTACAACTACGCAGGTTTATGCTAGATGCAATCACATAAAATTTCAGTATTATATTTGTTATACAACTGAATATATTCGAAAATGGGTTATAACTTCGTTTGGGAAGTGCCACACCCACTTTCCCAACACCGCCCATTTTTGGCACAACTACTCACATTGATGCTAGATACACTTACACAAAATTTCAGCACTCTAGGTGTCCTAGAACTGACAATAATCAAAATTGGACTTTAACTTCGTATGGGAGGTGCCACGCCCACTTTTCTAATACCGTTCATTTTTGTCAAAACTGTGCAGAATAATAGTTAGTGAACTTTCACAAAAATTCAATTAAATTATAAAAAACGAATTTAATTTATAAAAACCGAATAAAATCCCAATTTGTGTGGGAGGTGCCACGTCCACTAAAAATTTCAAAAATTTATATAGCCTATTTTCACCACCGGTTCAGCATGAACATACTGTGAAAAATAGTTTAAGCTGCTATAAAGAACACACAAACACACATTCATTTATATATATATAGATAGTAAATTTAATCCACTACATTATAATCCAGCCAAAGTTTTTCAAAATGGATAATTTGCTTTGATTTATACAAAAACAGATTTCATTCCATCAATGTAAACTATTTCGTTGTATTAATGGCACAACAAATCATTAAAAATATTGTTAATGAAATATATCATTACGGTAGAGAAATATTTCTTTGCATCAATGCAAACAATTCATCGATGTAACGAAGCATTTTTCATTCAGTGTAATGTCCTAGTGGAGGGTATAAAAAGTAAATTAAAGTACTAAAAATGTACCTCTATAGTTGAGTCCGTATTTTACGAACAATATGCGATTTTTACAGTGGATAGATATGATTGTTTTTTGAATAAAAACAAGTAAAAAAGGAGTTAAGTTCGGCCGGACCGAACTTTATATACCCTCCACCATGGATTGCATTCCACAGAGGCTGTCGAGTTTCGTAGAAGTGCAGTAATAATACAGGAAAATATTTTTTTTAATATAACCAAAAAAAAACAAATACAAATGTTAAAAAAAAATTATAAATAAATGTAATATTTTTATTGTTTCAAACCACGCTTATTAGACAAGCCGACCAATACATATCGAAATAATACTTCAAGTCAACTCCAAAAATAAATATTCTTATATTTATATCCACAAAAAAGCTTAAATACCATAAATATTGGTAGATAGTGGGTGCTACAGTTGCGTGTATTTCCATCCTATTTAAATTTTAAAGGTACAAATTTTGAAAGTCCATTATCTCTCACGTACACAGTGCCAAATATCTTAACTCCACGATTCAACCAATTTTTGCCGTTAAAGTAAAAAAGTACGAATTTGGAAAAATCTTTCTAAAATCTATTTATTTTACGTGTCTACGCAATTGGAGGGATATACTCACCGAATATCATCATTTTAGCTGTAGTCGTTTAGTTGGTACTATTTTTATCCCTCTGTATCAATTCTATTTTTGTCCCTCTATTCACATACACAATATCAAGTAAGTACAAGTAGACATATTGAAAAAATATGCTTAAATACTCTTAAATAATAGTGGTTATTAGTTATTTTGGTTATTAGTGGTTTTAGTCCTTGTGAGAGAAAAAATCAATCCCAACTGATCTGCGATTATAAGACGCATTTATGGAAAGTTTGGACGTCCTAGCTCCTTTCGCTTAGATGCTTTCAACAGACGGACGGACATGGCTAGATTGTCTTAGAATTGTATGACGATCAATAATATATAAACTTTATAGGGTCTCAGGTCGATATTTCAAGGCGTTACAAACGGAATGAAAAAGTTAGTATACCCCCATCCTGGAGGTGGAGGGTATAAAAAAGAATATATTTAAATTTTGACCATTTATTAGAATAGATACGATAGGGCTATGTTTCGCGTGTGGTAGGTACTACTCACTTTTTAACCTTTTCCCCTGTTTAGGTTCATAGGTAGAAAACCGGGATTCAATTCGAGGAAACAATCAACTACAAAAATGTACCTATGATCTCAATAAACAACTTTCTGGAACATATGAACTTCCTAGGAATGATTCGTAACACAGTTTAGATAGGAAAATATATCTTGCAGGACTGTTTCTTTTAATGACCAGTCTGACTACAGCACGTAATAGTGATGTTATCCAATTTTTGTTCTTTATTATAAGTGCTACAACTTTACCTCAGAAAGTAAATAAAAATTTCAAACGATTTGCAAGATATGAGCCTGTGAAAATGGCCACTTTTTTGCAAACATGTCACCGAAGCCCCAAATCTTTGTGGGTCCATTAAAAAGTGCATGACTTTGGGCAAAACTGGGAGATACGGGTCTTTTATCACGTAGTGGTGTCCGTAAATGTTTATATTTCCGTGACTTTAAAAATTACACACAGTGTAATACTAACCCAAATTTATTCAATTCAGTTTTATTAAATAGTAAATATTACATTCTGTTTACAAGCTAAAAGTTATTGCACAGATTTGGCTTAGCCTTATATCTAGAGTATTATAGATCCGCCACGGGAAGAACAAGTGTTATGGAAAATCTTACTATCTACAATTTTGAAGGAAAACTATCAACAAAAACCTTCTACTAACCCAAACTAACGCAATATGTGGGTGGTATGAGTAATTTCATCGTAGATTACTCATACCACTCATGGTCCAAGTTTTAGCAGCTTATCATATGTAGAATTTATCTACATATATTTGTGGGATTCTCGAAAATGGCATCAGTTCATAAAAAAATGATAACTAACAAACGACAACTGCTAGAAATTCGGTGTGTCCATTTGTATACTTGAGAAGATTCATATATAAAAGTAGTTTTTCCAAATTCGTACATTCAAGGGTAAAATGGGCAAAAAATGGTACCAAACTAAGAGCACTAAAATAAAATGTTTTTTTTTGAAGGTTTGCAAAATTCTTATTTCCTAGATCAAACCGTCTGAGCTAAACGCTCCTGAAAATATCCCCAAAAATCATGTTTTTCCCGTTTTTTTGTACTGCATTTTTGTCAAAATCTTTTTTCTGAAATTATAGACCCTTGATGTTAGTATTTTATAAAAAATAGCTGCAGTCGATACCTTTCGAATGATGCCTAAATGATGAACATCGGAATGAAATTGACGCCGCTGCGCTCATTGTTGTGAAAAGAGTTTGAATATTTTCGATCTGAAAACCAACGCCTGCGTTAAATTATTTCACAAAAATTGTGTCATTTAGGCGTCATTCGAAAGGTATTGATTCCTTCTATTTATTTATTATAACACCTCTTACAAAATGTTTCAATTAAATATGAGTTTTTAGCTGTCACCTTGAAAATCCACAAAAAAATAATATAAACGTCCAATAGGACGACCAATGAGTTATTCGCAGCAATTTATTTTCGTGACCCATCCTAATGTACATATGAGATCTCAATCTTCACTGATTTGCTTCGAATAGCGTCCTTTCTTGATCTGCAAAACGTACTTGTACCACTGTTTATTAGGAGCATACTTGTACTTTGATTGCAAGAATATATGGACAGACCAACGGACGGATGAACATGGTTAAAGCGATTCTAAGTCGATAGGTATAATTAACGATGGATCTACAGCTCTTCCTTTTGGGTGTTACAAAGAAAGCCATAAAGACATGATACCCTAGTGGGTATAGAGTTCTTCCTTTTAAATGATATAATATATTATGTTCCAAATGGATGGACAAGCCGAACACTGCCCGCCAACCTGTGATGTGCGGTATGTCCAATTCCACAAAGCACTCACAATTCCCCCCAAAAAATAGACTCAAATCATAGGACCACAGCGTTAACACCAAAAATTGGGAGCTTTTGGCCGAACGTCTATCTCTGTGTGAAAATATGCGTTCGTGTGAGTGTGTGTGTGCAGTTGTGAATATGTGTGCATAACTGTCACGCTTACTTGTCAAACGGCATGTATGCAAGTGACAGTTGTGGACCGTCTGACCAAAAGTTACACGCGGAAAATGTCTTTTTTGTTGATGATGACGATGATGTTGTTGTTGCGTTTCTCTGCATTTTCGCTTTACGTACGCACATACATTCATACATACCGCCGTACAAATGCATGCATGGATCAGTGTGAGTGTGCGTTTGTGTGCCTTCTTGTTATTTCTATTTGTTATGATATTTTTTATGCATTGCGTTTCCTAACGCGCCATAACTGTCATGTCCATTCACTGTTGCAACATAGTCACATACAAACGCACACACACACTCACACACACCGTCACTCTCTCATTCCCATGCACTCTCCACCGCGCCACACATTCGCTCATTGGAACATAAAGCAATTTGTTGTTTTGTTTTTTTTTTTTCGCTGTTTGTCTTCTTGCGCTGTCAAAAATGCTGCATTTTGCATTCGGACGTTTAGAAATGACGTTATTATCGCAAAAGACTTCAAACAATTTTTGACACCTTTTTGCGGTGCATTGAATGAATGACAGACGGACGGACGGACAGGCAGATAGACAGACGACCGAGCGTACGGACGGACGGACAAACAGTCATGTCAGTTATTTTTCTTCTTGTTTGTGGATGTGCAAATGTATGTATGTATCGCAGTGTGTATTTGTCGGTTTGCGTGTGTGTTGTTGCTGTTGTTGTTGTTGATTGCGATGCAAATTTGCGCGCGTGGTTGGACTTTCAAGGAAACAAAATAGATTTCATATCACAGACGAATGTCAAAGTCATGACATGTGGGTATCGAGATTTTACGTGATGAATACGCCAAAGATCAAAGGGAATCTTTAAAGTATTCGTGGATGGAACATGTGCTGAAGAGATTGATGCGGGGTAAAGCGGCTTACCTAAATTCGCGAATCAACATTTATTGGATTTAATATTTATGCCGTACAAATTCAGTAACTTCCAAAAATCAGAGCTATACATTACATCTCGTTATTTATTCTAATATCCGTTGTGAATACGATGACATGTTTAAGCCGTGCACTAGGAAATTATGCGTTTGTGCATTTTTTGTGACGCCAAAATGGAAGCAAGATTGACCCATAGCGATCTGATTAGAATCATTATCTGTCTATATATTATTTGTATTCTTATGAATTTTGATACAATATGGCTGTTTTTCTTTAAGACTGGATAACTAAACTGCGATAACAAAAATCTAAATAAAATGTTAAAATTTCACTCAAAATAAAAAATTATTTTTTAAAATTGTCGCCAAAAGCAATATCAATGTGTGTGTGAAAACAAATTTTGAAAAAATAAATTTATGTTAAAAAATTTTGACTTAGCCTGGATAATTATCCAGTAATTATCGAGGCTAAGTCCAATAAAGTCAACACAAAATATTTTTTGAAAATTTCTTTTGATACATATATTTATTAGAGTGGCTTCGAAATAAAAGTTGTGGATGTTCCCGACTAAAATGAAAGATTAGTTTGTTTTATGTGTTCTCCCAAAATATTTCGCTTTTATCATTGTCCGTTCGTGAGCTAGACGCGTTCAAAATAACATCTATAAATCAGGGTTTTCTTGAATAAAATTCACGGTGAGAGTGGTATTTAGAATAAACCTGCTAGAAATTAAAATCTGAATAGAGCCTTATCAAACCATATATAAAACATGCATTTTAATCCATAATAAAGGGTAGAATTTTAACATTTTTGTGCAATTTTTGTTGCATTTTTTATAAAAATCGCAATAACTTCCACATTTTTAGTTCGATTTATGTTTTTAGGGGCTCGTTAGAGAGGTATTGATAACCAATTGCAATTTTTAGAATTTGTTAACCCATTACTGTTAATACTCAGTGGGTTAACTGTGAAGTAAAAACTGAAATATGGGGTTATTTGCATTGTAAACACATTCTAGTCTTACAAAAAGAAAATTTTTGAAGAAAAAGCATCTGAAATTTTGGTCTTTCTATGGATAAATTGGGAGGAAAACTTCACATAAGATGTTACAATAAAACCGTGCGACATGATTTCCCTCCCAAGAAGAAGATTATATAGAAGTGAAACTATAGGTCACTAATAGGAAAACTCATACTCAGTTTTTTATTTCGTGGTCGATTGTCTTTTTTACAAGACTTTTAATTTCCAAAGGATGTAATTGTTTCAATAATTTAGTTTCGTACTTTTGCATATCCTACAACGGCGATATGGGTATCAAATGAAAGAGAAGAAAATCTGCTAAATATACTTTTAATTTCATGCGTCTATATATATTAATTTAGTATTAACAACCATTTCAATTTTTCCCCTTTATAAAGTTTATGTAGATTATTCATGTTTTATTTTTAAGGGAGAAAATTTGAAATGGTTGAATTTCTTTCCAAAAATTAGCTTTATATAAGACTAGAATGTGTTTACGATGCAAATAACCCCATATTCCAGTTTTTACTTCACATTTAACCCACTGAGTATTAACAGTATGAAAAAAATTGGTTAGCTAATTCTAAAAATTGCAATTGGTTATCAATACCTCTCCAACGAGCCCCTAAGAACATAAATCGAACTAAAAATGTGGAAGGTATTGCGGTTTTTATTAAAAATGCTTTACAAATTGCACTAAAATAGTATAAATCTGTCCTTTATATTGGGTCATATTTAGGGTTTGGGGTTTCCCGGACTTTTTCATTTCCCGGGAAAACGGGAATGAAAAATTTCATTCCCGGGAATCCCGGGAATTCCCGGGAAAAAGTAATTTATTTATAGGTATGTTCAATATGGTTTAAAATATCAACATTTAATAACTGGTGTGTTTTTTTAATACTGTCGTATTACAAATTAAAAACGAATGTTATTGTCAAAATATTTTACAAATTATTTTTCATTTTACAAATATTTTACTCTACACCTTTTCAAGATTATATTCGGAACATACAAATTTATATTGAGAAATGTAAATTCTTTTAGGGACATATAAATTTATAATGGGTAATGTAAATTTATAATAGGAACATGTTAATTCATAATGAGATACATAAATCATAATTCATTGAGAACAATTAATTCATAATAGGAATATACCAATTCATAATGAAATATACAAGTTTGTAATCAGAAAATCCAAATTCATAATCAGAAAATACGTTCTCATATTCAGAAAATATGAATTCATAATGAGAAAATATAAAATCATATTGAGAAAATGTAAATTTATAATGAGAACATTGATAAAATATGTGTTTCTACGAAAATATCCATAGAAAAAAGGAAATACATACCTTCGATTATAAATTTTAGAGTTTCTGATTATGAATTTATATTTTATGAATATATATTCCTGAATAAGAATTTATATTTTCTCATTATCAATTTGAATTTTTTTATTTTGTATTTATATATCTCATTATCAATTTGTATGTTCTTATTATGAATTTATATTTCTCAATATGAATTTACATTTCGCATTACGAATTTACAGTGCCGATTATGAATTATCATGCTCCGATTATGAATTTACATTTCCTATTATGAATTTACATTTCTCATCGTGAACTTACATATTCCTATTATAAATTACATTTTCTCATTATAAACTTGAAAAGTTGTAGACTAATCGTCAGAATTTGACATTTATATCGCAGGTAGATGTGACTGACACCTACACTAGATTCAAAATTAAAACGATTAAGGAAACAAATAACTCATATGACGGAGAATGTTATGACGCATTTCATTTAGAATATTCATTCGTCTGGGTACAAAAATATTTTATAGAAACAGGGGGGAGTATTCTAAACTGTAAAAACAATAGAAACATAAAACAATTAATATTAATTTAAAAAATTCATAAAAAATAAAAATATTGAAATAGTCCAGTCATTAATTCTTTCAAATATATATTCCTATTAGATTTCTCTTGAAAGTTTCCAGTCGAATAATTTTTATTGTATTCCTATTTTTAGACCATTTCTTTCTGGCTACATATGTAAAGTAAATTGTTCTTGAAGAAGATATTCACCTCGATTTTTCTAGGAAAACAAGAAAATTTACATTATATAAGCCATAGTATTGTCGGCATGATATTTTTATTTCATAATAAAGATCCTGCAAATAGCCTCACAGAAAGTTTTTATTCCCCTAGCTGGGTTTCGCATAAAATGGCTATTTAGCGAATTTAAAAAGTTTTGTTTGTAGTAATATAATATAAAGAAATACATATATGAATTTGAAATACATCTAAAAATTCCAATTTATATAGTAATATCAAATTATTGATCAACATAATAAATAAATTATTTTTTTAATATTTCCCGTATTCCCGGGAAATTGAAAATTTTTTCCCGGGAATTCCCGTCCAAATTTTTCCGGGAATTCCCGGGAAAAACGATTCGGGAATTCCCGGACCCCAAACCCTAGTCATATTGCAAGATTTTAATATGATTTGATAAGGCTCGGGTCGGATTCTAATTTCTAGCGGTTTTTTCTCAATACCATTCTCATTGTGAATTTTATTCAAGAAAAACCTGATTTATTGAAGTTATTTTGAACGCGTCCATATCACGAATGGACAATGATAAACGCGAAATATTTTGGGAGAACACATAAAACAAACCAATCTTTCATTTTAGTCGGGAACATCAAAAACATTTTTTCCTTCCTCACAAAAGAAGCCACTCTAATATTTATATTGTAGTTGGCGACAATGTGAAAAAATATTTTTTTTAACGTTTTTGTTATCGAAGCTTGTTATCCCGGCTTAAAGAAAAACAGCCCTAATATGCCATATTTCACCCACTTGTAGGACAGCGACGGCATTGGCAACAAACAAACACGATCGCCCAGATAATATTGTTGGCTTTGGAGGCATGAAAACAATCAGACGCACCACATAGGGGTATTTGATGCAAAAAGCTGGCCAAAAGTCAACATTTTTTTTCTAAAAAGTGTATATTGAGTATTTTTATCATAGTCTGTATCTAGCTACATCTAATTGCACCCTTACTTCTTACTGTAGACATTGGTGTTACCAGTTATTCGGTTTCAAAGATGACCATTGGAAATTTTGTATAAATTTTTTTTTGAGTATATTTTTATAGAAGATGTTCTAAACAAAAATCTTCAAAATTTTGGGGTTTAAGAAGTCAGTTTTCGATTTGGAACATAAAGTTTAGGGTCTGCACTAAATTTTATGTGTAATTGGTTGAATAAAATATTACGGGATATTGACCCTAATATTTTGTAAACTATTTTACTTTATTTTCAAAAAGTAGTCATTTAGTTACACTGTCGGGTGTTGTCGGATAAAAATTTTTACTGCGTAAAATACTACAGCTCATTGTGAATAAATCGTGAAAAAAAAACTTTCCGAACATTTCCGATTTCGTATAAAAACCAACATTTGCATATGCAAGAGCAGGCACGAAAATAGTTTTTGTACAGCAAACACACATTTTTTGACAACAGTCATTTCTTAAATTTGAGTTAGCAGCAATAATTAGTAATAGAAACAGATATGACTGTGAAAGAAATAAATAGAAGAGAACTCTTTAATTATATTAATGGCTGTAAAGTGCATTTTTTAGATGAAAAACTAGCACTCCTGAAAAATTTTTTAATAAAAACCACCAAGAATAAGGCTTTTTGAGTCCATACTTCATCTAGCCTACAAAATACCTATTGGGAAGTGGCAAGCTCGATGTGTAGAAGAAAAACAATTAGTAAAAGAGACAAAAATGCGAATTCAAAAAGACTTAAAAGAGAAAATGTCTTTATTAGTGGATGTTCCAAAAGCCGGGTTAGGAAGCACAAATGACGGTAATACTTCTCGAAGATTCTTTGCTGATGTCGAAAATGCTGCTAATATAACTGGAGTGGACTTTGATCTCATAAACAAATTTAGAATCATTTTAGAAGTTATATCAAGCGGACACAAAGTTGATGTACCAAAGCTAGCTGTTTTTTGCAAAGAAACGGCACGTTTATACGTAAACCTGTACGAATGGCATCCTATGACGCCCTCCGTCCACAAAATACTAATGCATGGACCCACAATTATCCAGCATGCTATTTTACCAATAGGTCAGCTTAATGTCATATATAATTTTTTTAAATGTCATTTTTAATTTTTAATTTTTTTAATAGGTCAGCTTTCCGAAGAGGCAGCATAGGCCCGTAATAAATATTTCCGGGAATATAGACAAAATTTTGCAAGAAAATTTTGTAGAACTTCTTGCAATATGGATGTTATCAACAGATTGCTGTTAACTTCTGATCCACTCATATCATGTCAGCGCTCTAAAGTACATAGAAAAAGGGAAAAATTTTCAAAAGAAGCTTTGCAGCTTCTTTTGCCAATGGAAACTGAAAACGTAACAGAAGCCGTGGCTTGCCGCTCAACGGAATCAGAATAATGTTATATGCCATTTTAATGTCAAATCATTTTATATGCAATATAATTAAACATAATGATTATATAATTTCAGATGAAAATAAGGCACTCTATTTTAATCTAAATATAATTTTATTATATCATTTAAATGTTTATTATTATACTAAAATATTTTATAATTGACTTGAAATATATTGCTTCATTTTTAAAAAAATTTTCCGCCATATTGGATCCGCCATTTTGAATTTTGGAAAAATAATATAAAATTCAAAATCAGCGACCCAAAAAACTTAATGGTTCCAAGTTATACGCAAATCCTATAACTTTTCGAGTCTTGGCCAGCTTTTTACATCAAATACCCCTATGTGCGCACGTCAAAACAAGTGAATCAAATGCTCATAATGAAAGATTTGAGCCATTACGTCACACCTGAGACGGGAAAATTTTTCGCTCGCTTCGGATTATCAACAGATTTAATTGTTGCCGATCCAAAAACCTTGGGATGATCGCGAAGACTACCAAGAAGCGCTAGAAATATTACATCTTGTCACAGGCGCTACCGAAGTAGCCGTTGCATTAATAGATGACTATAACAATGTGCTGTGCCGGTACATTTGACTCCCCTAGACTGGCGGGAGCAAATTAAATACACATTTTTCTTTTGTATGGGAGCCCCCTTATGCATTATAAGAAGTATATCAAATTTTCCCTTAAGCAGTGGTGAAAGGATGTGGCAGTTGGAGGGTAGGTGTGTTCTGAGAAAATATTGTGGCTGAAAAAATATTGGGGGTCAGTCATACATTTGACTCCACTAGGGGCCTCCTTGGGGCAGTTAGAGTGGTGGGAGCAAATTTTATAAAAATGTAGTTTTGGTATGGGAGACCCATTATGGAGTGGAGATAGGGGACAGGTATGGTTGGGGTGAGAAAAAAATAATGGGGGTAAGACTGGCCCCCTCTAGGGGTCTTCTTCCCTCTAGGGGTGACTAGGAGGCAGTTTTGAGCGTTTCCTTCATTAAAAAATTATAAAAAATTAAGAAAATGTGTGGGGACCACCTTATGGGTTGAAGATAGAGGGTAGATATGTTCTGAGAAAATTTAGGGGCTGAAAAAATATTGGGGGTTGGTCATACCATTGACTCCACTAGGTGCCTCCTTGGAGCAGTTAGAGTGGTGGGAGCAAATTTGATAAAAAATAGTTTTTGTATGGGAGTCCCATTAAGGAGTGGGGATAGGAGGTATGTTTGTTCGGAAAAAATGTTTGGAAGGATAAATTAGTGTAGGTCGGTCTTACATTTGACCCAGCTAGGGGCGACTCCAGGGCAGTTTTGGGTCTTACTGTCATAACAAAAATTAATAAATTTGGGGACCACCCTAAGGGTTGACGATAGGAGGTATGTCCAGTGAAAAATATAGGGTGTCGGTCTTACATTTAACTTCACTAGCGGCCTCCTTGGGCCAGTAAGAGCGGTGGGAAAAAATTTTATAAAAAAATAATTTTTGTATGGGAGCCCCCCTAACGAGTGGAGATAGGGGGTATGTGTGTTCGAAAAAATTGGGGAGGGAAAATTAATGGGGGTCGGTCTTACATTTAACTCCTCTGAGTATGACTCCTAGGCAGTTTTGGGGCTTCTTGTGTATTTTTACCCCTTTTCCCTCATCTTTGACCCCGATGAGCACCCCCATACACTCACCACACCCATTTTTTGGCTCATTCATTTTTTCCGAACCTCACAAAATAAGGAGTTCCAGCATATCAAAATCGAAAAGTCGTGCACTATCCCAGCCCTAATGTACACGTCGAATTTCACAATACTATACCTAGAATACTTTACTTGGTACCATTTTTATCCCACTCACACCTTATAAGCAAAAATTTCGAAAAATCCATTTTCACTACTCTTTAACGTGGTCAGAGGAATTTAAATACCAAATTTCATTTTGGATGTATTACTTTAGTTGGTACCATTTGCATCCCTTTTTGTCCCTCTCACTCCATAAAAATTTAAATTTCGGAAATTCCCTTTTTGTTACTCCTCTGCATGGTAAGTGAAAGGCATACACAGAATTTCATGTTTTTAGCTACTACCGTTTGGTCAGGACGAAGATTCGATATTTTTCCCTTTTTTCCCATTTCATCCCCTAAAAGTACGAATTTCGTAAAACCCTATCTTAGTCCGCGTCTCCGTCATATTTGGGAAATACCCTGAAAATTTCATGTCCCTGACTTCAGACGTTTGGTCTGGGCGCTGATAAATGATAAGTCAGTCAGTAACGCAACTCTTTTTTACATATAGATTAAAACCGGACTGCAGGCGTTCTTCTTTCACCGTTCGTATTTTTTTCAAAATTATTCGGTTCTAAGTAACCTATCTGCTCACTATATGTTTCAAAGGAGGGTATATGTAATTTAAGACCAAAAAGTAACGCGTTATAGGAGTAACATAAAATCTTACGTGTGCTTGGACCAAATTCATCTCACGATTGTAATCACATTGAACATAAGGGGTTGAATAGTGCACGACTTTTCGAAAATTGGTTCAGGCTTAGATATAGCTCCCATAGAAATTTCACTTGACTTTTTCCGCTGTAACACTGATACAGGCTAGTGAGTGGTAAATCTCCGATTCCAATCGAGAATCGATTTTGGAGGTTCAAAAATCGATTCTTTTGTAATCGATTACACGTGTCCGACTTTATACTGAAATCGATTATCGATACTGGAATCCAAATTTAATTTTATAGAAAACACCACAAAAATTTGTACTTTTGGTGGTACGAAGCTGTGGAATTTAAATGTTGAGAAAATGTTAAATATCATGATTGTATAATTTTAAAAATGAAAGAACGTATCACAATACAATATTTCGTGAATATATGGAAATCATTTACATGTTAATATCAAGATTTTCGAGAAAACTTTTTATACAACCGTCGTCGCCAAAATCACATTTCACTAATCTATAATTATAATTTGTTTTCAAATAGTTGTTTGCAAGTTTCTTCTTAGAAAGTTTAAATTTTAAAGAAAGATTACACATAACATCAACGTATTCCCATGTGCTTCAAAAGCGGACCTAGAAAAATCATAACTCTGTCAGTAAGTCTTTAAACAGACGTGCTATTTTCAAACTATATGCTTCTCTTAAATTACTTTACTACTTAAAGTATAGAGTCTTAAGTAATATGTTGTAAACATATACTTTATATATATACACTCCACGAGAGTATTATGGCTTTGTGCATTTGTTTGTAACACCCAAAAGAAAGCGAGATAGACCCATTTTTATACCCTACACCACTTCGTGGTCTAGGGTATTATAAGTTAGTTTCGCGCCAAATGTTTGCAACACCAAGAAATAATCGAGCTAGACCCACCTTTAAGTATACCGATCGGCTTAGAATCACCAGCTGAGTCGATTTAACGATGTCTGTCTGTCCGTCCGTCCGTCCGTCTGCTGTCCATCTAAGCTTGTTCGCACTCTACAGGTCGCAATTGTTGTCCGATTGTCATGAAACTTGGCACAAGTTATTTTTTCTGGCCAAGGACCATCGGTATTGAATTTGGAGGAAATCGGTTCAGATTTAGATATAGCTCCCATACAAATGTCTCTCCCGATTTGAAATTTTCCGCTCTAGAAACGACATATTGTACCCGATTTTCTTTAAATTTTGCAGAACATCTTATATTCCAACTAGAAACACGTATGCAAAAACTGGGTAAGATCGGTTCAGATTTAGATATAGCCCCCATACAAATGTCGCTCCCGGTTTGACATTTTCCGCTCTAGAAACGACATGTTGTACCCGATTTTCTTTAAATTTTGCAGAACATCTTATATTCCAACTAGAAACACGTATGCAAAAACTGAGTAAGATCGGTTCAGATTTAGATATAGCCCCCATACAAATGTCGCTCCCGGTTTGACATTTTCCGCTCTAGAAAAGACATATTGTACCCGATTTTCTTTAAATTTTGCAGAACATCTTATAATCGAACTAGAAACACGTATGCAAAAATGGAGTAAGATCGGTTCAGATTTAGATATAGCCCCCATACAAATGTCGCTCCCGATTTGACATTTTCCGCCCTAGATACGACATATTATACCCGATTTTCTTTAAATTTTTCAGAACATCTTATAATCGAACTAGAAACACGTATGCAAAAATTGGGTAAGATCGGTAAAGATTTAGATATAGCTCCAATACAAATGTCGCTCCCGATTTCACTTTTTCCGCTTTAGAAACCACATATTGTACCCGATTTTCTTTAAATTTGGCACAACATCTTATAATCTAACTAGAAACACCTATGCTGAAAGTGGGTATGATCGGTACAGATTTAGATATAGCCCACATACAAATGTCGCTCCCGATTTGACGTTTTCGCTCTAAAATCCACATATTGTACCCGTTTTTCTTTAAAATTGGCACAACATCTTATAATCCAACCTATGATGAAAGTGGGTAAGATCGGTTCAGATTTAGATATCGCACTCATACAAATGTTTCTCCCGAATGTTTAACCGATTTTGGCCTAACTTTATATATTATATTTCACCAATAAACATACATGGTGGGTTACATCGTTCCAGGTTTCAATATACCCCCATACAAATGTCCTTTCCGATATAACATTTTTTGTCAAACACATACATTTACAGGATGCAAAAATCCTTCCCGATTTCACTTTTTTACCAAATTGAATTGTAATGAGATAGAAAGTCCGTCCGTCTTTAGAATTTCCTTACTTGTTTGGGAGATGCCCATATGTCCATACTTTGGTATAACCCAAATGGGGTCCCATTCTGATCTATTACAGCTCTAGAAACTACGTCTTACATCGGATCTTCTTCAAATTTTGCAGATCATGGTACTTTTCAACCAGGAATACCTACCGTGAATGAGAAATATATAGGCCCATGTTTTGGACCAGGCCCAAAATGTAGTTATGGGCCCCTTTTTGAAATGTCGGTCCGATTCATCCTATTACTACTGTATAATTTGTATTTGTCTGTCGGATAATTGGATCAATTACCATATTATTGACCATATTCGTTAAATATGACTAAAGATTAATTTATAGTATAATTTATACTGTATAATTTATATGAACTACATAAAATTGCTCCCATGAAATAAATGGGTTTAGTAATCTAAGCGAGGTACATATGCAGGGAGTGGTGTAGGGTATTATATAGTCGGCCCCGCCCGACTTTAGCCTTTCCTTACTTGTTATACCCTACACCACTTCGTGGAATAGGGTATTATAAGTTAGTTTCGCGCCAAATGTTTGTAACACCAAGAAATAATCGAGCTAGACCCACCTTTAAGTATACGGATCGGCTTAGAATCACCAGCTGAGTCGATTTAACGATGTCTGTCTGTCCGTCCGTCTGTCCGTCTGCTGTCCATCTAAGCTTGTTCGCACTCTACAGGTCGCAATTGCTGTCCGATTATCATTAACTTTGGCAGAAGTTGATTTTTTTGGCCAAGGACGATCGGTATTGAATTTGGAGGAAATCGGTTCAGATTTAGATATAGTCCCCATACAAATGTCGCTCCCGATTTGACATTTTCCGCTCTAGAAACCACATCTTGTACCCGATTTTCTTTAAATTTGGCACAACATCTTATAATCCAACTAGAAACACCTATACAGAAATTGGGTAAGATCGGTTCAGATTTAGATATAGCCCCCATATAAATGTCGCTCCCGATTTCACTTTTTCCGCTCTAGAAACCACATATTGTACCCGATTTTCTTTAAATTGGGTACAACATCTTATAATCCAACTAGAAACACCTATGCAGAAATTGAGTAAGATCGGTTCAGATTTAGATATAGCCCCCATACAAATGTCGCTCCCTATTTCACTTTTTCCGCTCTAGAAACCACATATTGTACCCGATTTTCTTTAAATTGGGTACAACATCTTATAATCCAACTAGAAACACCTATGCAGAAATTGAGTAAGATCGGTTCAGATTTAGATATAGCCCCCATACAAATGTCGCTCCCTATTTCACTTTTTCCGCTTTAGAAACCACATATTGTACCCGATTTTCTTTAAAATTGGCACAACATTTTATAATCGAACTAGAAACACCTATGCTGAAAGTAGCTATGATCGGTTCAGATTTAGATATAGCCCCCATATAAATGTCGCTCCCGATTTGACATTTTCCGCTCTAGAAACCACATCTTGTACCCGATTTTTTTAAATTTGGCACAACATCTTATAATCCAAGTAGAAACACCTATGCAGAAATTGGGTAAGATCTGGTCAGATTTAGATATAGTCCCCATACAAATGTCGCTCCGATTCAGATTTAGATATAGCCCCATACAAATGTCGCTCCCGATTTGACTTTTTCCGCTCTAAAATCCACATATTGTACCCGTTTTTCTTTAAAATTGGCACAACATCTTATAATCCAACTAAAAAACCAATGGTGAAAGTGGCTAAGATCGGTTCAGATTTAGATATATCCCTCATACAAATGTTGCTCCCGAATGTTTAACCGATTTTGGCCAAATTTTACATATTATATTTCACCAATAAACAGACATGGTGAATGCGGGTCACATCGTGCCTGGTTTCAATATACCCCCATACAAATGTCCTTTCCGATTTAACATTTTTTGTCAAACACATACATTTACAGGATGCAAAAATCCTTCCCGATTTCAATTTTTTACCGAATTGAATTGCAATGAGAATTCTTGGGGTGATGCCCATATGTCCATACTTTGGTATGACTTTGGTTAACTACTGTATAATTTGTATTTGTCTGTCGGACAATTGGATCAATTACCATATTATTTACCATATTCGTTAAATTTGACTAAAGATGAATTTATAGCATATAAATTAAATGAATATAATTTATATAATTTGTATGAACTACATAAAATTGCTCCCATGAAATACCTGGGTTTAGTAATCAAAGCGAGGTACATACGCAGGGAGTGGTGTAGGGTATTATATAGTCGGCCCGCCCGACTTTAGCCTTTCCTTACTTGTTAATTATACCGATCGACTTCGAATCACTTTTTGAGTCGATTTAGCAATCAAATTAGAGGTCGCAATTATAGTCCGATCTTAACAAAAATTGGCACAAGTACGTTTTGTGTGTCAAGGACGATCGCTATTTAATTTGAGGCAAATCGGTTAAGATTTAGATATAGCCCCCATACAAAAGTCGCTCCCGATTTGACATTTTCCGCTCTAGAAACCACATATTGATATTATTTAAATTTGGCAAAACATCTTATAATCCAACTATAAAGTGGGTAAGATCGGTTCAGATTTAGATATAGCCCCAATACAAATGTTGCTCCCAAATGTTTAACCGATTTTGGCCAAATTCTACATCCCGTTTTCACTTTATTACCGAATTGAATTGTATTCGGATAGAAAGTGGAGTGTCCTTACTTGTTTTATTTAATTTCAACTTGAAAGACTGAAGCATTTTACCAAATTTTTAAAAACATAATTTTTTGTGATTTGAAATCATTATAAGATTTGAACAATAAAAGTCTTCATAGAAGTCAATATATATAATATATCATAAGTGATGTTTACTGATTCTATGTAATCGAAATTCAATTATGTTATGGACTTATTTTTCATATTTACAACTTACGTCTAGTTTGCTGGAGTTAAGTTTCTTCTTAGAAAGTTAAAATTTTAAAGAATAAAATCAAAAAACCGGCCACTAAGCAGAAGGACTATTTTCAAACTATGTTTTTCTTAAATTGGCATTAAAATTCAATTTTAAAATATTTTTTAAATAAAAAAATTAATGTGCACTTCAGCTTTAAATATTTTAAATTTTAAAATTAAAAATTAATAACTTTTTCAAGTTTGAATTTTAACATAACTATTACATTTTTATATTGTTTTCAATTTGGTTCGACAACATCAATAAAAAGAATTTTTTTAATGAAACGAAGCCTCATACAAAAAAAATGCTGTTAATTTCATATTTACGATTATATTTTAGATTTAAATGCAAACTCAAATATGGAAATTTATTCTATTGTTCAACAATTCAATTCCGATTAGGAATCGATTATCGGTTCCGATTTTTCGATTCTAACAATCGGATTGAAAAATATTTGATCGGGGAATCGAGAATCGATTCTCGCCCTTGATTACCATTCACTACAGATTTTCTAAGGAGGTTTTTTTCTGTGTTGCGTATACGTAATATTAATTATGGGTTCATAAATAATCGGAAAAAATGTAATCGGAACATTTGAAACGCATTTTAGAAGTATCACTTTATATCACTTTAAAATTCAAATGTAATTGGATAGAGAGTTGTTTATATTTTTTTATGAAGGAAATACCCAAAACTGCCCCGAGTCACCCAAGGGGTGACATGTAAAACTAGTCCCTATTAATTGTCTCTCCCCAACACTTTCGTTAAACATACCTGTGCCAAATCCCCACTCCTTAATAGGACTCCCATCAAAAACTACAATTTTATAAAATTGGCTCCCACTGATCTAACTGCCCCAAGAAGGCGGCTAGGTCAAATGTATGACCAATCCCCATTATTTCCTCTGAACATAGGTGATCCCATACAATTGTCTATACTTTTTTATAAAAGACATGTCCTAAACTGTACCGCAATAGACCCTAGAGGGGAGTCGTGTAAGACCTACCTGCATTATTTTCCCACCCCAACATTTTCTCCAACATACCTACAGTTTACAATTCTTTAAGGGGGGCTATCTACTTTCCTGCCTATTAAGCTTAAGGGGGCACCCATACAAAAATTGAAATTTTTTATAATATTTGCTCCCTAGGGGAGTGAAATTTACCAAATGTTACGACACAGTACATTGTTTGGCAAAAAAGTCGAGGAGAGAAAATTTAGGGGGGGGGGGTCGATCATACCCCTTTTCCCACAACTTTTACCCCGATTAGCACCCACTTACATTCACCACAACCATCCCCATTTTTTGGCTCATGAATTTTTTCCGAAGTTCACAAAATAGCGGGTTCAAATCGAACTCCTAAAATTCCCATACAACACTATCCCAGCACTATTGACCATACGAAATATGTATGGTTTTCTTACACCCCTCCTACATAACTCAGCCTAATTTACTTAAAATTAAACATTTACGCAGAAAAATAGCATTGCTAAATCTGATTAAAGTCGATATGATATCTAAATTTTAGTTCAACAATTTAACTCCAGTTTAGTCAAAATTTCCTTAGTTTCCTTATATAAAATTCAAAAGAAATTTTCCAGAAATCGGGTAGTATTTATACTTAAAATCTAAGGATCACAAGGTTTCCTATGCCGATTCATCATAAGAACGTGCCAAGGGAGAACTATTGGCGCACCTCTAAAATTCTAACCGTACGTAATCTTTTAAATTATCGATACAAACGTATTGTTTTTGTTGAATCCGTTAACAGAACATTTTTATTTTCCAAAAAGTTTCATTATGGAACAAAAAATACACTTAATACAGAAATGATTTTTGAAATCGTGGAACAAGCTTTTTAAATACCCAAATTCCCATAATGTGTTTCAAAATGTGTGATTTTTTATTCAAATAGTCGTCATTCCTTTTTTTACCACAGGGATGTTGTAATTTTTATACCCTCCACCTCCAGTCATAAAATTCTAAGACGATCTAGCCATGTCCGTCCGTCTGTCCGCCTGTCCGTCTGTTGAAAGCACGCTAGTATCTAAACGAAAGGAGCTAGAACGTTCAAATTTTTCATAAATGCGTCTTATAGTCGTAGATCGGTTGGGATTGAAATGGGGCGAAATCGGGCCAAAGGGAAAATTTTTTCCCTCACAAGGACTAAAAATACCCATAATAATCCCTGATATTTTAGCGTATTTAAGCATGTTTTTTGAATATGTCTGTTTATATTTACTTGATATTTGGTATGCGTATTCCCCCTACAGCAAAAACGTGCACCATAAAGTGATTCTTATTTGTAGGGGGTAAAATGGGGCAAGAAAGGGATTAAAATGGTACATATTAAACGACAACAGCTAGAAACACGAAATTCGGTGTGCACATTCCTCTAATTGAGTAGATACATAATATAAAAGAATTTTTTCCAAATTCGTACTTTTAAGGGGTAAAATGGGAATAGAGGGATAACAAGTAAGAAGGCGTTAAGTTCGGCCGGGCCGAATCTTATATACCCTCCACCACGGAGTGCATTCCACAGTATTACCAGCAGATTAGAAGTACAGAACCAAATTACGAAAATTGTGATATTTTTATGCACATTACTATATATGTTTACTATTTCAAACTATAATGTATATATAAATAAAATGCTGAAATTGTGAAAGTGAACATGACTAAATATTACGCGATTGTCAGTCGCCATTAGAAAGAAGCATTTTCAGATACAGGCAAAGTGATAAGAAAAGTATAAATTTTAAAGACATTCTCAAATGTGCAAATTTCGAAAAAACCCTTTTTCGAGTCTTCATAGTCAGAATGTATACACCGAATTTCATGATTTCAACTTCAGCGGTTTGGTAGGTCCCATTTTTATCCCTCTTTTTAATTATAAACCTTAAAAGTACAAATTTCGAAAAATCCCACTATTTTACGTGTCTATGCAATTAGAGGGATGTACACACCGAATTTCATGATTCTAGCTGTTGTAGTATCATTGGTACCATATTTTATCCCTTTTTGTCCATTTCGCCCGCTAAAACTTTTATTTTCTTTGTGATGCTGCCAAGCTACAAGAGGAATGTCCGCAACAAATTTTAACTGTATGAAAATAAGCCAAGCTACCAATATTTGTATACTATATACATCCTATTTCAGAAATTAAACTTGGGAGAATATTTAAAAAATGGAACGCTATACAATTGCGCAATTGCGCTTGGAATTTGCTAGACCACTTTTAAATCTCGTTGATCAAAATGAAAATTTTTTGTCAAATTTAATGATGACCGACGAAGCGCATTTTCACTTGAACGGTTTCGTAAATAAACAAAACAACAGATTTTAGGGATCCCAAAAATCTTCATCAGAAATCTTTACAACTAAAGGACAACATTCAAGAAAAAATTGATCGTATACCACAAGAAACACTCAACAAAATTATGGAAAATGCCATAAAAAGAGCACATTTTTGCTTTAGAGAAAACGGTTCTCATTTAACTGATATTATTTTTCATAATTAATGTAAAAAAATAACATAAAATAAACTTTCTTTTTATCATAATTTTTTTTGTTTTTTTTTTTCATTCCATTCAATAGTTATTTAAAAAACAAATCATATAGTTACTTTAGCCGCACCCTGTATATAATGGATATAATACTTCAATTCATAAAGTAAATATAAGGGAGCAATCATAAATGCCCTAAATATTGGGGGATAGAGAGTGTATTTTCAGCTACAGTCGATAGGTTGATTGTATTTCCATCCTATTTTAATTTCAAAAGTATAAATTTTGAAAATACCTTAACTCTCACGTACGCAGTATAAGACAACTTCATGATTCTACCATTTTTGTCGTAAAAACAACAAAATAAAGTACGAAGTTGGAAAAAAATATTTTATGTGGCTGTGCAGTCAGAGGAATGTATACCCCGAATTCCATGATTCTATCAGCGGTCATTTTGTTGGTACCATTTTTATCCCCTTTTTCCAATTTTGCCCCCTCAAAAGTACGACTATCTAAAATCTCTTTATTTTACGTATCTACACAATTAGAGGGATGTACACACTGAATTTCATCATTCTAGCTGTATTCGTTTAGTTGGTACTATTTTTATCCCCTGTAGCCATTGTATCCCTTGAAAGTACGAATTTGGAAAAAACGTTTTATTTTTCGTGTCTACGCAGTCAGAGGAATGTATACTCCGAATTTCATGATTCTATCTGCTGTCATTTGGTAGGTACAATTTTTATCCCCTTTTTCCATTTGAACCCCAAAAAGTACGAATTTTGGAAAGTTCTTTTATTTTACGTGTCTACGCAATCAGAGGAATGTATATATCGAATTTCACTATTCTAGGTGCAGCCGTTAGGTTGGTACTATTTTTATCCCTTTAGCCCCATTTAACCCCTTAAAAGTACGAATTTAGAAAAAATACTTTTATATTATTTATCTACTCTATTAGAGGAATGTACACGCCAAATTTCGTGTTTCTATCTGTTGTCGTTTGATAGGTACCATTTTTATCCCTTTTTGTCCCATTTCGCCCCCTACAAATAAAAATCACTCTATGGTGCCCTTTTATGCTATAAAGGGAATGCGCATTGCAAATATCAAGTAAATACAAGCTAATATGTTCAAAAAACATGCTGAAATACTCTAAATATTAGGGGTATTTTCAGTCCTTGTGAGGGAAAAATTTTTCCCTCTGGGACGATTTCGTCCACTTTCAATCCCAACCGATCTACAACCATAAGACACATTTAGGAAAAATTTGAACCTCCTAGCTCATTTCGTTCAGCCGCTATCGTGCTTTCAACAGACAGACAGACAGACAGACAGACAGACAGACAGACAGACGGACAGACGGACAGACGGACATGGCTATATCGTCTTAGAATTTTACCACGACCCAGAATATATATACTTTATGGGGTCTCCGATGAATATTTCAAGGTGTTACAAACGGAATGACAAAGTGAATATACCCCCATCCTGGAGGTGGAGGGTATAAAAATGGTACCAATCAAACGGCTGTACCTAGAATAATGATATTCGGTGTATACATTCCTCTGAGTGTGTAGACACGAAAAGTAAACTGATTTTTCGAAATTCGTACTTTTTGGGGTCAAAATAGAAAAAGGGGATAAAAATAGTACCAACCAAATGACCGCTGTTAGAGTCTTGAAATTCGGAGTATACATTCCTTTGACCACGTAGACATGAAAAATAAAAGGTTTTTTTCCAAATTCGTACTTTCAAGGGATACAATGGGTACGGAGGGATAAAACTGGTACCAACCAAACGGCTACACCTGGAATAATGAAATTCGGTGTATACATTCCTCTGATTGCGTAGACACTTAAAATAAACAGATTTTTCCAAATTCGTACTTTTTGGGGTTAAAAAGAGAAAATGGGATAAAAATAGTACCAACCAAATGACCGCAGCTAGAGTCATGCAATTCGGAGTATACATTCCTCTGACTGCGCAAACACGAAAAATAAACGGATTTTTCGAAATTCGTACTTGCAAGGGATACAATGGTACAGGGCGATAAAAAAAGTACCAACTAAACGACTACAGCTAGAATGTTGAAATTCTAATTGCGTAGAAATGTCAAAGGGGTAAAAATGGTACCAACCAAATGGGCGCAGCTGGAATCATGGAATTCGGTGTATACATTCCTCTGACTGCATAGACACGCAAAATAAAAAGTTTTTTCCAAATTCGTACTTTTTCTTTTACGGCAAAAATTAGTTAGGTTAGGTTATTTTGCACTTTGCACATGTACGTCTGATAATAGAGTTTCAAAACTTGTACTTTTGGAATTAAAATAGAATAGAAGTACAACCAACTGTAGCACCCATTATCTTCCAATATTTATGGTATTTAAGCTTTTTATATAAATATAAGAATATTTATTTTTTTGATTTGAAATAGATAATGGTTTGATATAATTAAAATATTATATTTATTTATATTATTATTTTTTCAATATTTGTATTTGTTTTAGTTTGGCTATATTACAAAATTTATATTTTCCTGTAATATTGCTGCACTTCTACGAAAACCGACAACCTCCGTGGAATGCAATCCATGGTGGAGGGTATATAAAGTTCGGCCCGGCCAAACTTAATGCCGTTTTTACTTGTTTTAGTTAAGAAGTCAACATTTGTTGCAAAAAAATAATAATTTTTTAATCAATTTGAAAATTTTCCAAATATTTTTTGTTTTGAAAAATTGGCAATTTTGGATAGTACATGCCAGGGATGACTGTCGAACAAAATTGTTCAATACGGCCATTTAACGCATCTAAATTTTGTATGATTCTCGAAAAATAAAAGAAAGTTGATTCTGCAAGAAGAAACAAAAAATTGCAAGTAAATTAATGTTGTCATCGTTTAAAAAACAAGTAAAAACGGCGAACTTCATATACCCTCCACCATGGATTGCATTCCACAGAGGCTGTCGATTTTTGTAAAAGTGCAGTAACACATCATGTAAATGTTATTTTTTCAATACAGCCAAACTAAAAAAAATAAAAATATTGAAAAAATAATTTTATAAATAAATATAAAATATTAAAGATTATAAACCACGCTTATAGATAATGCTAACAATATATTTAAGCTATATATATCAAAATTATACTTCAAGTCAGTTCAAAATGTAATTTTAAGGCTGCAATCTTCAAAAATGCTTAAATATCCTAAATATTGGGAAATAATGGGAGCAATAGTTTGATTGGTTGTATTTGTTTCCTATTTTAATTCCAAAAGTACACATTTTGAAACCCCATTATTATTTATTATGTACAAGGTAAACTAATTTCACTAACTACTCACTTTTGCCGTAAAGTGAAAAAAGCACGATTTTGGAAAAACATTTTTATTTTGCAGTCAGATCGAATTCCATGATACCAGCTGCGGCCATTTGGTTGGTACCATTTTTATCCCCTTAAAAGTACGACTTTCAAAAATCTCTTTATGTTGCGTGTATACGCAATTAGAGGGCTGTACACACCAAATTTTAGCATTCTAGCTGTAGCCGTTTAGTTGGTACCACTGTTGGTACCTTCTGTTCCCATTGTATCCGTTAAAAGTACGATTTGGAAAAACCTTTTTATTTTTCGTGTCTACAATTACAATGTCGGGAAAAATTCAAATCGGGAGCGAAATTTGTATGTGAGCTATATTTAAATCTGAACCGATGTGATTCACTTTTACCACAGATGTTCTCAGTTCAAATATAAGGTTTTGTGCAAAAAGTTAAATGTAGGTCGATGTTTGTATGAGATTTATATCTAAATCTGAACCGCTCTGAACCACTTTCACCACATATGTTTCTAGTTCAAATGCAAGATCATGTGCCAAATTTGAAGAAAGAATGTGGTTTCTAGAGGGGATAAAGCCAAACCGGGAGCGAAATTTGTATGTGAGCTATATCTAAATCTGAACCGATCTGGACGAATTTTGCCACAGGTGTTTCTAGTTTAACTATAAGATACTGTTCCTAATTTGAAACAAGTCCGTTGAAATGTGTGGTTTCTAGAGAGGAAAAAGTCAAATCGGGGGCGACATTTGTATGTGGCTATATATAAATCTGAACGGATTTGCTTCAAATTAAACAGGCTTCGTCCTTGGGCCAAAACTCACTTGTGCCAATTTTTGTTACGATCGGATAATAATTGTGACCTGCATTTTGATTACACGAATAGATGGAAGGACAGACGGACATGACTAAATCGATTTAAAAAGTGATTTTAATTCGATCAGTATACTTAACAATGGGTCTATCTCGCTTACTTTTGGATGTTACAAACAAATGCACAAAGACATAATACTCTAGTGGAGGGTATAAACATGCTTAAACACACGAAATATTAGGGTATTTCAGTCCTTCTGAGGGAACATTTGTTCCCTCTGGTCCGATTTCGCGTACATTAAATCCCAACCGATCTACAACTATTAGACGTATTCTGGGAAAATTCGGACATCCTGGTTCATTTCCTTTAGATGCTAGCGTGCTTTCAACAGACGGGCGGACGGACATGGCTAGATCGTCTTAGAATTTTATGACGATCAACAATACACTTACTACGGTCTGAAGTCAATATTTCATGGTGTTACAAACGGAAGGACAAAGTTAATATACCCCCATCCAGGAGGGTATAAAAAGGTTATATGGTTCTAGTTCACGTCCCCAACCGCATACTCTCTTACTCTAAAGAAGAAAGGTATAAAAATTATTAAAATTAACATTTGCACAATTTTGAGTCAAAAACTTGTCACTTTTCCTGATTTCATCTGTCTATATTTGTTTGCTAAATTTCAGAATGCATAACTTGATTGTAGTGAACGAGAAATTTAGCTTTATTAGTGCTTTACTTTCTTGACAGAAAACATATTGACAGACATGCATTGGGGACAACAAAACACAATTTCTCATTTCATTTCCTTATCGTCAAAAACATTCTATCTGCTATTAGCAGGTTAAATCGCCCTAAATTGAATTTTAATATTATCTAAGAATTTTATTTCATCAACAATAACAAAACAAATATAAAAACAATAACATTTCATATTTTATGATACACCCATGTTTGATGGCTTTGATGTGTGCGTACGAGGGCCATACCGAAAGTTTCCACTCAAGTATATGTGTCAGATGGAATTTGGCCTTGTATAATCCGAATTTCCATTAGTAAGTGATAACAAGTATTGTCCAGTTGGCATGTTTATGCTTCAAGATTTATGATACATTTTCAAATTATAATATGGCGAAACCTTAAAGATATTTAAAGTTTATATGTTTCTTAACACTTATTGGAACCCATCATTACGACATTCTGGAATAACGAAATACTTCCCACCGAAATCACCGCCGATGTAATTATAAATCTTCCATCAAAACCGGTGATTCATCAGCAGATTTTTCAAGTCGTATTAACAGTGGCTAGCAATCTGCCTGGAAATCGCTAACATATTGAATCCTACCCAAAATTTATATTGTCAATTATAATGTGAAATCCACATTACAATTGGTTGGCACCGCGCGATACCCAGTCTCTTCAGATATTTAAACAATGTTGAAACAATGTCAATATATAAACAAGTATGTAAAGGGTAGATTCGGATGAACGATGTGACCTACTTTCACAATGTATGTTTTCCGCTGACATATAACGTGTCCTGCTAAATTAGTTCAAAATCTGTAATACCTTGAGAGAAAAAAGTTAAAGACAGTTGTAGTAAAAAGGATGTGGCCTACTCTCACTATAGGTTTTTCTAGTTGAAATGTATGTATTTTGCTAAAATTTGAAGAACTTCGGTTAAAATATATAGTTTTTAGAGCGGAAAAGGTCAAATCGGGAGCGACGCCTTTATCGAGACACTTTCATCATCATAATGTTTTCGGTTGAAATAAAAGTTGATATGGAAAATCAATTAAAAATGTGTGCAAAAAATTAAATGGAGACCAAAATCGCTGACTCGCTTTCAAGTTCAAATATAAGGTTTTGTGTCAAATTTAAAGAGAATCTGTTAAAGTATGTGGTTTCAAGACTTGCAAATGTCAGACTCACTGTTACCACAGATGTTTCTAGTTTATTTTATTTATTTATTTACAAACATTTATAATCATAATAAATTATGAAAATAAATAAAGATTACTTAGGTACTAACTACAAAGGTTTTCGACCTCATGTTTCTAGTTGTAATATGAGGTTTTACGAAATGTGGTTAAAATATGAAGCGCAAAAAGTTAAATGGAGAGGGAAATGTGTACGGTAGCTAAATCTGAACCGGTCTGGCCCAATTTCACCGTAGACGTTTCTAGTTGAATTATAATGTATTGTGCCAAATTTGAAGCAAATCAAGTAAAATCTGTGGTTTCTAGAGCGGAAAAAGTCAAATCGGGAGCGACATTTGTATGTGGGCTATATTTAAATCTGAATTGATTTTCTTCAAATTAAATAGGGTTCGTCCTTGGGTCGACCTGTACTTTGATTACAAGAATAGATGGACGGACAGACGGACATTGCTAAATCGATTCAAAAAGTGATTCTATCTCGCTTCCTTGTAGATTTCACAAACAAATGCACAAAGCCATAATAGCCAAGTGGAGGGTATAACTAGTTGAGGGTATAAATGTGAAAAAATGACATGTCCGTCTGACTGGCTGGTGTACACGATAACTCTCGAAAGTAGTTAAGGAATCGATTCAAACTTTGCACATGGTAATATTTTTCCCAAACTTAGCATAACTTCAAAGTTGGGCGAAATTGTCACGCCCCTTCCAGTACCTCCCACACAAATCACCCATATTCCTATGTTAAATTAAAACTAATGTAACTTCCACACGGATATTTGGAATCAGCTATATTTTGGTATTTGATAAATTTCTTTTAATCACTTTAAGTGTATCAAATATGATGGGTATTGCCACTCCCGTTCTAGTACATCCCACACAAATCACCATAACCTACGTAAAACTAAAGCTGTTATAACTTATATATGGATGAGCGGAATACTCTGAAATTTGACCATTGGTAATGCTTTTATAGAAGTTGCATTCGTGTGTAATATGGGCGTATTGCCACACCCCTACTGGTACCTCCCACACAAATCACCCTAAACTCCGTAAAATTAAAGTAGTTGTAGCTTCTATAACTGTGATCGAAATACTATGAAATTTGATATTTGGAAATGCTTTTATAGAGGTTGCACTCATGTGGAATATGGACGATATTTACACACCGCTTCTGGTACCTCCCACACAAAGTGGCATAAGCTTTGTTTAAAATAAAATCGGTGTAACATTTATACGGGCAGTCAAAATCATTTGCAATTTGATATTTGATTTTTTTGCAATAACTTTAAACCAAAAAAATATTTACGCTTTCGCCACGCCCCTTCTTGTACCTCCCACACAATTGCCTATATCCTAGGTAAAATTAAATTCTTTATAATTTTTATACTGGTTAATGAATCCACTATGACTTGATATTTGATCATGTTTTTTGCAATTGTTTTATAAATGTGGAAGCTAGGACCATATGCCATGAACTTTTTAGTACCTTCCACAAAAAGTCGTGAAACAGATTTGGTCCAAACATACTTGGGGTCTTAAGTCACTCCTTCAATGCGCTACATTTTTTCTTTATTTTCTTTCCCAATGTAGAGAGAGGGTATACAAAAATTATAAGGAAAACATTATTTTTAGACATGTTTTCAGTAGCGTTTAGCTTACAGACGGCTTGATCTAGAAACGAAATATGTTGAAAATCATTATTCATCAATCCTAACTTTATTTCCGGTGACGGGAAATCTTGTTTTCATTTCCATAGACCGCAGCCAAGCCTAATATACGTACGTACGTATCCGTCTTTATAACTAATATTAAGAGCACTCAAATTGGCGCCAAAAAGTAGACAACAACTTTCGCTGTAATCCTCGTAGACGTGCGAAGGAGAGACAGAGAGTAAACAGTAAAAGAATGAACTCATTTAGTTTTTTCTTTTTTCATTCATCAAAAAACATTAAAAATTATTTTATTAAGAAACATAACAACAAATTGTTATAATCAACCATTAAGATGTCAGACTTTTGCACACCGACGCCAACACCGACATTTACTCAATCTCTCTCGGCCACACACAAGCACACCTTCGCCGACATAGGGTAAGAGACTTATTGCATTCAAACGCACATACATACAGAAATCCGACCATACCACGCACCGGTAAAAGCACACACACACTCATACAAAAGAACAACAAATATATGCATGGACTGCAATTACCGTTAAAAATTATAAGCAACAAGAAGTGAAAATTTATACGAAGTGCTCGGCAAAACAAACGCACACACACAAATGTACGCTAATAAAATACAACAACAATAGCAGAATAACAGAAAAAATGTTTAAATAAACACCGGAAAAAATATGTTTGTACACATGCATACATACATATGTATGTACGTACGAGTAGGTATGACTCTCCGAGTGCGAATACATTTGTTCGTGTATCTGTGTGAGTGTAGTAGAGTATTTGCGTAGACCATTAAGGAAAAGAATAACATTTCACACTGCATTACCAGCACTATATCAACAACAACAGCAACAACATCGGCAGCACCAGCGCACCCGAGTCAACACATTTTGGTTGTACGTATGTATGTGCGCCGCTTTGATATAAATGAATGGAATGGCTCGAAATGAATGGATTATGATGGGCTGGAATGGGTAAAGATGGTGGCTGTGGTGCTGGTGGCGGTGGTGTTGGTCATAAAGACACTGCACCATACGCCCGCAACTCAACAACGTGAACAGCGAGTGCCACCAACAACATCGCCACCGACGACGTAAACAACCATCAAGTCTTGCAGTAGTTTAGCATTTCATTCATATTTATTTTTATGCGTTTTTCTGTTTTCTACATATCCATACATACAGACGGACATACATATTTGCAGGTGTGTGTGTGCATGTGAAACATTAAGGGGGTCGCACATTGATTTGCCAACATCTTAAGGGCAAATTTTTGAAAAATATATACGTTATTCATACAAATTTATATAATATTTTGACGAGTGTGTGTTATTTTATTTTTATTTAATGAATTACAGTTCAAAATAAATTAAAAAATGTCTTGGAATTTTACCACGACCCAATATATATGTATGTGTTTACTTTATGGAGTGTATATTCATTTTGTCATTTCTAAGGTTACCCTGCACCTTAAAATTAAAATGGGGATTTGTGATTAAAATATGGAACGACGTACCACACTCTCACTCTAGGTGTTTTTGGGCAATTACAGTTGAATCGATCTTATGACAATTTTCTTTCTCTGCTAGTTGCATAACTATGTGAATAAGTTATATTATCCTTAATAAATATTAATCATACGCTACTAATTCCCTGATAGAATAATTGGTGACAATATGTGTTTGGTCATTTTGCTGGGCAAATATAAGTACCCGTGGTTTGAAATGAAATTTGTTACCCGAGGAAATAAAAAATTGAAATACGTATACACTCACTCTACAGAGTATGAGTATATATATATGAGTATTTTTGAGCCATGTCGTTCCGTCCGTTCGTCTGACTGGCTGGTGTACACGATACTCTCCAAATGAGTTAAGGAATCAATTCAAACTTTGCACATGGGTTTATTTCCCCCAAATTTTCCACACGGATATTCAGAAGATACTCAGATATTGCTACACACCTTCTGGTACCTCCCTCACAAAGTGACATTAGCTTTGTTTAAAATGAAATCAGTTACAATTTGACATTTGAAATTTTATTATAATCACTTTAAACCCACAAAATATTTACGCTTTATCCTTTTTCTTTCTTTATTCTTTATCCTTATTCTACCGTCACGCAGTTGTCTCTATAGTAAGTAAAATTGAATCTTTCATAATTTCTATACTGGTTCATTGAATCCACTATGGCTTGACATTTGATCATGCTTTAACAATTATTAACTTCCGTATATTTGTTCTCTGATAGTGAGGGTATATATAGTTTATATATATAGTTAGCCAACTTAAGCGTATTTACTTGTTAATTGTAATATTTGGGCATTTTGGTGTTTTAGAATTATCGTAAATGATAGGTAAAGAACGAACTGAAAAACAGTCCTTTTATCGTTGGAGACAGTTTGATAAATTGTGTCCCTTGAGTGAAAAGTGACTTTTTTTACGTTTCAGTTATCGCAGCTTTATAACCCAGCTTTTATAAATAATGTAACAGTAAAAGAAAGTGAATGGTATCCACCTGAAGATCGACAACCATCATTGTCATTACAAAAGAGTTTTCGAAGTAATTTCCTTAAAATATAGTCAAAAATCATTTGAAAGACTATACAAAAGCAGTATCTTCTGATTTTGAATTAACTTTTTCAAAACGTAGTATACAACTGGATTGTACGTCCCAAAAGTATCTTTACTTCAATCGTCGTTTTGGTGTCTCAAATTCACATACTGTCTTATTATTTTAAAATCGACTAATATCGATCGACTAAACACTTTTTTTGATGTCTATACATCATATCGAGAGAATTTGAAAGCAAATTGGATCGATACAAACGATTTGAAAATTATTTGCATTCCAGTCCTATAACTATGCGAATGAGTAATATGTACTATCCTCAATCAATATAACTCATACGCCAACAATATGGTACTAAGAGATTTACGCAGTTTAGAGCATTTGAATATATATATTATGTATAATTCTCCGATTAGAGTTTATTTTATTTATATTATTATTATTTTATTTATAAATATATACAATAAATGGCCGTACAATGATTTTTTTATTCTAATTTCGCAATTCTAGAAAAACTGAGGTTTCCACTACATTCAGTGTACTCGACTTTCTAGTCATGCCAGTCTGTTGTTCGCCAGCATCTATACAAAAGGGCCTAGGATGTCAAAAATTTTGTAGAATACGTCTAATTGTTATATATCGATATTAACGATGGACGAAATCGACATCGACTGGAAATACCTCCAATAGATCCTACTAGTTTTTGCCTTATATTTACATAATATTTTGTAAGTACAATCCTTTTATAGCGTGAATGCGCATCATAAAGTGATCCATACTTTTAGGAAGTCAAGGGGAAATCGGGATACAAATGGTACCAATCAAACGACGACAGCTAGTGAAATTATTCTCACTTGTTGCGATAAATAAAATCAAATATAAAACAAGTAAGGAAGGGCAAAAGTCGGGCGGGGCCGACTATATGATACACTCCACTTTCTATCGGAATCCAATTCAATTCAGTAAAAAGTGAAAACGGGAAAATTTGATTATGTTTCCTAATCACAGGCTAATATGACCTGGCCCAAGTTCTCAAATCGAGAAAAATACTTGTATCGGGGCTATATCCAAACATGGAATGAAGTGACTAACTTTCACAATAAATTTTTCCAGTTGAAGTATAAAGTGTTGTGCTCAACTTTAAGAAATTCTCTGAAAATACGCGGTTTTTGGGGGAACGAAATTTGTATGAGAGCTATATGTAAATCTGAACCGATAGGTGTTCCTAGTTTAAATATAAGATGTTTTGTCAATTTTGAAGAAAATCTGTCAAAATATGTGGATGCTAGAGCGGAAAAAATCAAATTGGGAGCAAAATTTGTATGGGAGCTATATATAAATCTGAACCGATCTAACACATTCTTACAATAGGTGTTTCCAGTTGAAATATAAGGTGTTTTGCGAATTTAGAGGAAAATCTGTTAAAATATGTGGTGTCTAGAGTGAAAAGGGTTAAATCGGGAGTGAAATTCGTATGGGGGCTATATCTATATCTGAACCGATTTTCTTTTCCAAATTCTTTTTTCCAATTCTATTGAGATCAATTCAATTTCAAAGCTTTTTTCCAATTATTAAGACATATAGATGTGTACATATATTTATACCCTCCACTAGTATTATGTCTTTGTGCATTTGTTTGTAACAGCCAAAAGGAAGCGAGATAGACCCATTTAGGCATGTCCTTCTGTCTGTCCGTCTGTCCGTCCGTCCATTTATTCATGTAATCAAAGCACATGTCGCAATTATTGTTCGATCCTAACAAAAATGTGCACAAGTTAGTTTTGCCGACCAAGGACGAACCCTGTTTAAATTGAAGAAAATCGGTTCAGATTTAGATATAGCCCCCATACAAATGTCAATGCTCCCGCTTTGATTTTTACCGCTCTAGCAACCACATATTTTACTCGATATGCTTTAAGTTTTGCACAGCACCTTATAATTCAATTAGAAATATCTATGGTGAAATTGGCCCAGATCGGTTCAGATTTAGATATATCTCCCATACTAATTTTGTTCTCCATTTAACTTTTTTCTCTTTTACGAACGGTCCCAACGCCTCTCACACCCGCCCCTTCCGACCGAGAGGGCCACGTCCCCATAACGTAGGGACAGCGTACACACCATAGTCCGAACCATGGCGGCTAAGCAGTAGAGGGTGAACACCGGCTACAGATCAAATATCAACAGCCGGCATAACAAAAATATTAAACAAAATATTAGTATCACATGCAAATAAAAGTTATTCTTAAAGTTAGTAACTAAATATATTAAAGTAGACATGTCACAACAAACTAAACATCCAAGCAGGAGAAAATCCTCGGCTTTAATATATCGATTCCTAATCCGAAATCTATGATGTGACACAATGAATTGAAATCAATACACATTCTGCGAATGGGCTCTGCGGAAGCATAATTCGTACGTTGAAAGTCAATATGGATGAATTGATAGTATGGCACGTTAAACTTAATCCTAGAAATAATATAGTCAGAAGAGAAATCACCATTTATACCATTATAAACCATCACGGTGTTCAACATAGCACGTCTGATTTTCAAGGAAGGCAAGTCGATCAACTTCAATCTACTAGTATAAGGGGGAAGAATAAAATCACTATTACAATGCAAGTGTCTTAATGAAAATATTAAAAATTGTTTCTGAACTGACTCAATTCTGTCAATATAGATACCATACTGAGGATCCCACACTACGGAACCATATTCCAGAATAGGTCTGACAAGTGATGTAAATGGCTGCTTCGTTACGTAAGGATCGGAGAACTTAATGAAGCCAAGAACACCATATGGTTTGGTAACCATAGTAATAATATGATTGTCGAAATTCAGTTTGGAATCCATTAGAATACCAAGGTCTACAAAAGAATCAACTAATTCTAACTCAGTTCCTCTAATATTATATCTGACAAATCTTGGATTCGATCTAAAGAAACGCATGTGTCTGCATTTCTTTAGGTTGAGTTCCATACAATTCATGTCACACCAGCGTCCAAAACTATCTAAGTCATCCTGCAATGGATTCGAGAATTAATGATAGACCCCGGAAGGTCATTTATGAATAATAAGAAAAGAACCGGCCCTAGATGACTACCCTGAGGAACACCTGATGGAATCAGAATTGGTCTAGAATAAGAATTACCAAATTTTACAATCTGAGAGCGATTTGAAAGATACGAAGGTATCCACTTCAAGAAGTTAGAGCTAAAACCTATACGATCTAATTTTTATAACAAAAGTTCGTGGTTCACTTTATCAAATGCCTTACTAAAATCTGTATAGATGACATCAGTCTGATTACCCTGAACAAATTCATCAATAACGTGAGAAGTAAACTGAATCAAATTTGTCACAGTAGAAAAGCCCTTACGAAATCCATGTTGATATGGACTCAATATAGAAGAAACTCTATGAGATACAACCTCAGTAACCAATTTCTCAAATAGCTTCGTAATAGCACTCAACTTAGCTATCCCTCTATAGTTTGAAACATCAATTAGACTGCCAGACTTATGGAGATCAATGAATGAACTCCTCCAAGCCAAAGGGAAATATCCAAAACTCAATGAAGTATTAAATAATAATGTTAGCGGAATAGCCAAACCACTAGCACAGAATTTCAAAATTATACTTGGCACCCCATCAGGGCCAAAACTTTTTGTGGATTTGAGATTATTCAAACTCGACAAAACTAAGGGTAAATCAATAACAGGGATTTCTAATTAACTCAATGCAGAACTATTATAAGGATAGGCGTCACTCGACCCATAAGATCGCTCTGAGTATGTCGTTGCAAAAAATTTTGCAAAACAATCAGCAATCGCCTGATCATCACCAAACTCTAAGCCATGCATTCTAATCCTTGTCGGCTTAGTTGAGGATCTACGTTTCAAATTCAAAAAGTCATAAAAAGATCTAGGGTTCTTCCTAAAATCATTCTTTAGTTTTTCCAAGTAGATCCTATAACATCTCTGAGACTCAATGCTATATTTCGACCTAGTAACGGAATATTTGACATAATCTGCATTCAAACCGGTCCTCTTAAATTTCTTAAAAAGTCTACTTCTCGAATTCTTCATGCTAGACAACTCACGTGAAAGCCAAGGTAGTCTTCTAGAGTGCCCAACACGAGTTTTCGGTACTGATTGTGACAAAAAGTCATTCAAAATGTGATCAAATCTATCTACGACAATGTCAAGATCAGTATAGTGACGACAGCTACAAACAGAATTCCAGTCAACAGCCTGAATAAGTGAATTAAGCTTTTCGAAATTGGTTCTCTTGAAACAGAAAGAGGTTCGATTATCTTGCGAAGTAGAGGGAGAAGATTCACCAGAGTACAACATCGATATATTCAAGGTAGGATGATAGTTTTTGGCACAATATCTTACAATCTAACGACAAGTGAGTAAGATCGGTTCAGATTTAGATATAGCCCCCGTACAAATGACGGTCCCTTTTTTCGATCTAGAAACCACATCTTTCTTCAAATTCGGCTATCTAATCTATCTAGAAACATCTATGGTGTGTACGATCGGTCTAGATTTGTATATAGCTCCAATACAAATTTCGATCCGGATTTGACTTTTTCCGCTCTATACCGCACATATATAGTACCCATACAAATATCGTTCCATATAATTTTTTCTCCGAATTCAATGAAATGGGGTAGGAAATGGAGGGTACAGAGAGCTAATGTATACTTTAGATTTTGAAAAGTTGGTCGAAGCTGTACTAATCTCTCCAAAAATACATGTTTTGTAATTCCAAATATCGATGATGATTTAAAGCCTGTAAAAAGAAGGTTTAATTTAGGTCTATTAATTAATAATATTCTTGAAATAAGCATTGTTTTCTTCTTTAGGAAAGAAGAAACCCGACCCTACTCGTTGAAGCTAAAAAGTAATTCTAAGGTGAACTTGAGATAAGATTAAGGCATACGTCGTAATCTCACTCAGCCAATGTTGTATTCATTTCTGATCAAAGGAATTAGTTTTCATCAATTTATCCAACTTTCACCAGACCAGCCATTTCAAGCCCACTTAACCAATGTGCCCAGCAAAAACAAAAAAAAAACACACTAAAAAAGAGGAATACAATAACGACAACAAAGAGAAAAGGAACGATAACTCCAGTGCTAAATTTACGTATTCATGCTTATGGTGAATCGTAATCTCACAAGTGCTAAATTTGAAATACACCCAATGCGACAAACATAACTTTTAATATTTCTTCTGCTGTTCTGCCATTCCTCACCTCCTACTCCAACGGCCACCGGTTGGGTGGGGGCAGGAGTTTTTATCCAGTTTTGTGGCTCATCATTGTTGGCGCGCTAAACTCTCATGCGAGAAAAATTAACAGACATAAAGAAAATCTAAATCAACCCTTATCGTTCCCCTGACAAAACGTATCACTCACATTTTCCACGTTGCCGCTTAAGCGCGCCGCTGTTGCCGTTTGCTGTTGTTTATGTTTTATGTTCGCTTTTTTACGTTTTCGCATACATTTATTTGCTGTGCCATGCCACGAAAACAACAACGACCCAAACAAAAAGAAAACGAAAACAGAAACAACAGAAATAGTAAGAACAAGAGCATGAGCAACATACGGAGCAATAACAACAAATTCTTTATATTTTATGGAGCATAATGTATGCCGGCTTTTAGTTGTGTCGGTGTGGTCGGCCGGTGTGGTGCTCGGTGGTTGGGAGGGGATCCAATGAAATGAACATCGAAATCAGAAATCATGCGTGAGCTGGTTGAGTTGGCGGGGAATCTTGGTGATTGCTGGCATGCTTCCTCGTTCCTATACGTGTGTACGCACCCTACATTGTTGCAGCAGCAATTGTGGCATGCCATTGAATGACTGATATTATGGCAAGATCCCGCGGAGCGGGTAAAACGCTTTAAGAGTTATTTCATTAAACTACAGAGATTATGAAAAAATCAATGAATTTTCGTCAAATTAAAAAAATAAGGAAATGCAAAACTTTGGCAGGGCCGACGATATGATATCCTCCATCACTCTCTGCCACAGCACTATAGGCCAAATGATCAGTTTTTGAGGTAAAAAAATCTTAAGAAGAAGAAAGAGCATTGAAATTCCGTTCATTTTGTCGTGGTGCTTTCTTACTTGATCATTGCCACGCGCACGTCCATTGCGAGGATAGTAGAGGTTTTGATATGATATCCTCCACCACTCTCTGCCACAGCACTATGGGCCAAATGATCAGTTTTTGAGGTAAAAAAATCGTATGAAGAAGAAAGAGCATTGTAATTCCGTACATTTTGTTGTGGTGCTTTCTTACTTGATCATTGCCACGCGCACGTCCATTGCGAGGATAGTTGGGGTTTTGAGGCCATATAGCATATGAAGATGGTAGAGATTTATTGTATATAATATCGGCTTATAATCACTAGCTGTACATTCCTCTAATAGAGTAGATACATAATATAAAAGTATTTTCTAAATTCGTACTTTTAAGGGGTTAAATGGGGATAGAGGGATAAAAATAGTACCAACCTAACGGCTGCACCTATAATAATGAAATACGATATACACATTCCTCTGATTGCGTAGACACGTAAAATAAAAGAACTTTCCAAAATTCGTACTTTTTGGGGTTCAAATGGAAAAAGGGGATAAAAATAGTACCTACCAAATGACAGCAGCTAGAATCATAAAGTTCGGAGTATACATTCCTCAGACTGCGTAGACACGAAAAATAAAACGTTTTTTCCAAATTCGTACTTTCAATGGATACAATGGCTACAGGGGATAAAAATAGTACCAACTAAACGAATACAGCTAGAATGATGAAATTCAGTGAGTACGTCCCTCTAATTGTGTAGATACGTAAAATAAAGAGATTTTAGATAGTCGTACTCTTGAGGGGGCAAAAATGGAAAAAGGGGATAAAAATGGTACCAACAAAATGGCCGCTGATAGAATCATGGAATTCGGTGTATACATTCCTCTGACTGCATAGCAACGTAAAATATTTTTTTTTCCAAGTTCGTACTTTATTTTGTTGCTTTTACGACAAAAAATGGTAGAATATGAAGTTGTCTTATACTGCGTACGTGAGAGATAAGGTATTTTCAAAATTTATACTTTTAAAATTAAAATAGGATGGAAATACAACCAACCAAACGACTGTAGCTGAAAGTACACTCTCTATCCCCCAATATTTAGGGTATTTATGATTGGTCCCTTATATTTACTTTATAAATTGAAGTATTATATCCATTATATATATTAATTAAATTTCTTATTTTCATACAGTTAAAATTTGTTGCGGACATTCCTCTTGTAGCTTGGAAGCACCACAAAGAAAATAAAAGTTTTAGTTTTATTATAGTTTGAAATAGTAAACAAATATAGTAATGTGCATAAAAATATCAAAATTTTCGTAATATGGTACTGTGCTTCTATGTAAAGTCGACTTCCTTTAATCTGCTGGTAATACTATGGAATGCATTCCGTGGTGGAGGGTATATAAGATTCGGCCCGGCCGAACTTAACACCTTCTTACTTGTTAATTTTTATATAATTAAAAGTTTTCATAATTTATGGCAATTTGCTTTAGTTAATTCTACAGACATATCGATGCCTCCAAACAATAGTATGCTAAGTCAACTTAGTTCTTTACGTTTTTAGATACTACAGTCTTTCACTTCAATTCTCTAAAACTTTATCATTATCTTGCTTTCATCACTCTAGGGTGAAATGTAAAAAAAATAAACAAAAGAGGTGGCATCTTCCTTGTAAATGGTCTAGGGAACTGTGAAGTTATATTCGCTCATATGACAGCAGAGACTTTAAGATCAATGAATTCTGTTAGAGTGGATAAAACTACATATACCGGTGTTTTGAAGGTTTACAGATAAAACTATGTGAAATGGGGTTCAACTTGTCCCCAAGTGACACATTTTTTAGACATTGGAAAACAAGCTATGCCTACATTTTAGATACAAGTCGTGTTCGTCATAGAGGAATTCCATATAAAACCGACAAGAATTTTTCTAAGGTCTTCTAATTTAATGAAAGCATTAGATATTGTAAGCTATTATGTAATATAAATATACGAATACTGAAAACTGTGGCAACTCTGTAACGTTGAAGTTTTTTCATATTTTGTAAAGTGGGGTTTACTAAAGGGTGATTCCATTGGAACGGGTGTGACACTTTTGCTTAAATATGTTTAAATATCTTCCATATTCATTGACTGAGACTTTTACTATACGGCCAGTTGAAAACGACAGGTCAATCTCGATACTATTGCGAATATAAGTATGTCTTAGCGTTTTAAATATTAAAGATATACAACAAACAAGAGCGTCACGGGTGTGACCTTAGCTTTGAAGAAAATCTTGGTGTTTTACTTATTTTCTTGAATTCGGTAATGTTCTTCCATTGCATGCCTTTATTAATTTTTGCAAATCAAAAGAGTAGTTCATACACTTTCTTCTAAAGTATACGTTACCGACATCTCTTCATGAATATAGGAAGTAAAGAATATTTAAATTTTAACGGGAGTGACATTTTGACGGAAATCCTGTTACGACAGCAGTCTATATCTAGAAAAGGAAATGATCAGACCTATTGTTGTCATTATTTTTTGAAATATAATCAAAAATATGTAGTAGGAGAAGTATAAACATTACGAATGTTTATCGGTGTTTTTTTAAATCTTAAATTTATTTTGAAATTTCGCCGAAAAAGGGTCACTTTCCGTGGAATCACCCTAAACGAGTCTTAACTTTTGTTCTATTAAAGATATTGAACCCATTTTTTGTGGGGGGGGGAGAATTGTTAGTGATTCGCGCAAAAAAATCAAATGCACACTAAATGAAGCTTATATATATTTTGAAATATTTCAATATATTAACTTTTTAATTTTTTTCTCAGCATGTGTAAATCTTCAAATATTGAAAAGCTAGTAGTTTCTAAGATATCGTCAAAAATTTAAAAGTGCGTACTAACGTGTTTTTAGTTTTTTTTTAACATTAATACACTCAAGTTTTTCTAACTTTGTACTAATCTCTAGTACTGGCGCTCCCGTACCGATATTTAAAAATAGAAACATTTCTGCCAGAAAATTAATTTCATTATATTTTAAATTTCCAAACAGGGGAATATCCCAGTTCACATCAAATAATAATAAACAAATGAGCTTTGGCACGGCAGAAGTTTTGCTGGGTAACTATACCTACATATAAAGGGTGATTTTTTAACTATCATCTTTTTGGCAACACTGGTTTAAACAGCTGACGAGCGTTTCGTGTTATGTTTCATTGTCAAACATCTTCAGTTTGGTCTATAATTTAACCATGAATCGTGTTACAAACGAAAAACGCTTGCAAATTATTGAATTTTATTATCAAAATGCGTGCTCTGTTAATAAAGTTCATAGCGCGCTTCCATTTTATGGTCAGTTTAATCGACCCACTGAAGCGGCTATTCGGGGTATTGTGACTAAATTTCGCACCAAATTTACATTGTTGGACATTAAACCACCAACACGCTTACGTAGAGTGCGAACTGAAGAAAATATCGCAGCTGTATCGGCCAGTGTTAATGATGATGATCAATTATCGATTCGTCGCCGTTCTTAGCAATTGGGCCTCTGTTACTCAAAAACGTGGAAATGCCAAAATTGGACTAAGCGGATGGACCATTTGAGGAGCAGTCAAGGTCAACATTTGCATGAAATAATCTTCAAACATTAAATTATATGGACCGTACTGTCGATTTAAATAAATAATTTTTGTGAATTTTATGTTTTTTTTTAAACTTTCCTATAGCTTTTAAAAAATCACCCTTTACATATGCAACTCAATGAGATGCTAGTAAGGTGGCATGTGTGCTTTATTACTATTTTTTAAATGCATATTCGGCAAGTGAGTTGTGCTTCTCATTCGTTTGTGAGAGTCATTTACTTAAAGAGGACGGATATGATGTTGAAAAGTCGCTGCGAAAACACCTTACACAGAGGGGAAATTATGATAGTGGTAGTGTGCAGCCAAGTAATAAATGTCACCATGCCATTTGTAAATAAATTTGCATTCTATAAAATGTAGAAGCAAAATGGTCTTGAGCCAGGAGAATATTCCAGTTCAATTCAATTTTTTTTGGTTTTTATACACTCCACGAGAGTATTATGGCTTTGTGCATTTGTTTGTAACACCCAAAAGGAAGCGGGATAGACCCATTGTTAAGTATACCGATCGACTTAGAATCACTTTCTGAGTCGATTTATCAATGTCCGTCTGTCTGTCCGTCTGTCTGTCTGTCCGTCTGTCCATCTATTGTTGTAATCAAACTACAGGTCGCAATTATAGTCCGATCTTAACAAAACTTGGCACAAGTAAGTTTCGTGGATCAAGGACGAACGCTATTTAATTTGAGGCAAATCGGTTCAGATTTAGATATAGCCCCCATACAAATGTCGCTCCCGATTTGACATTTTCCGCTCTAGAAACCACATATTGTACCCGATTTTCTTTAAATTTGGCACAACATCTTATAATCCAACTAGAAACACATATGCAGAAATTTGGTAAGATCGGTTCAGATTTAGATATAGCCCCCATACAAATGTCGCTCCCGATTTGACATTTTCCGCTCCAGAAACCACATATTGTACCCGATTTTCTTTAAATTTGGCACAACATCTTATAATCCAACTATAAACACATATGCAAAAATTGGGTAAGATCGGTTCAGATTTGGATATAGCTCCCATACAAATGTCGCTCCCGATTTGACATTTTCCGCTCTAGAAACGACATATTGCACCCGATTTTCTTAAAATTTGGCACAACATCTTATAATCTTACTAGAAACACCTATGCCGAAATTGGGTAAGATCGGTTCAGATTTAGATATATCCCCCATATAAATGTCGCTCCCGATTTGACTTTTGCCGCTTTAAAAGCCACATATTGTGCTCGATTGTCTTTAAATTTCGCACAACATCTTATAATCTAACTAAACAAAACTATGGTGAAAGTGGGTAAGATCGGTTCAGATTTAAATATAGCCCAAATGCAAATGTTGCTCCCATAAGTTTAACCGATTTTGGCCAAACTATACATTTTATATTTCAACTATTTCGTTCCAGGTTTCAATATATCCTCATACAAATGTCCTTTCCGATATAAAATTTTTTGTCAAACACATACATTTACAGGATACAAAAAACCTTCCCGTTTTCACTTTTTCACCGAATTGAATTGTATTCGGATTGAAAGTGGAGTGTGTCATAGAGTCTTTTTTTCTTTATATATTTCAAGCAACCAAAGACTACGAATATAATAATAATATATAACAATAACAAAAAAGATTTATTTTTTTTAGTTTATTGCAGTTTATTTATCCAATGTTAAGGTGGCCATAGTTTTCAATTTTGAAAAATAATTTAGTCTTATAGGTTGACTTTACGTAGTTCAGTGCCAGATTAGGAAAATTATGATATTTTTTATGCAAATAACGATATTAGAAACTACAACGCCCACTTATGCGTTCTTACGGTTTTAAATAAATTGTGATGTTTTATTATTTAAGAAAGTTGCAGTCGGTTAAAGCGACCAATATACACCCTCACATTCCATCTGTATGGAATTTATAAGACAAATCTGTTTACTTTAAGCGTCTACGCAATCAGAGGACTGTATACACCGAATTTCATTAATCTAGTTGTAGCCGTTTGGTTGGTACCATTTTTATCCCTCCGTACCCATTGTATTCCTTGAAATTGCGAATTTGGAAAATAACCCTTTTATTTTTCATGTCTACGCAGTCAGAGGAATGTATACTCCGAATTTCATGACTCTAGCTGCGGTCATTTAGTTGGTACTATTTGTATCCCCTTTTTCTATTTTGACCCCAAAAAGTACGAATTTCGAAAAAATACTTTTATATTATGTATCTACTCAGTTAGAGGAATATACAATGTGTTTCTAGCTGTTATCGTTTAATATGTACCATTTTTATCCCTTTTTGCCCCATTTCACCCCCTACAAATAAGAATCACTTATACCAAATATCAAGCAAATATAAACAGACATATTCAAAAAACATGCTTAAATACGCTAAAATATAAGGGATTATTATGGGTATTTTTAGTCCTTGTGAGGGAAAAATTTTTCCTTTTGGGCCAATTTCGGCCCGTTTCAATCCCAACCGATCTACGACTATAAAAAGCATTTATGGAAAATTTGAACGTTCCAGCTCCTTTCGTTTAGATGCTAGCTTTCAACAGACGGATGGACGGACATTGCTAGATCGTCTTAGGATTTTATGACGATATTTCAAGGTGTTACAAACGGAATGACAAAGTTAGTATACCCCCATCGTGGAGGTGGAGGGTATAAAAAAATATATTTGTATGGAAAAAATCCATTTAGGAAATTTTAACTAAAACATGTTTTTTCTTTTTCTTAAAATTAAGTTAAGGTGTTTACTGAAATTTATGCCGAATTCTTTATACATGTAAATATTAATATACATTTAAATATTAATATTATTAAATAGAAAACTGAATATTAATCTATGAAGTTCATTTCGTTTTTATTTTATTTTTTAAACCTCCTACTCTATAGAATGAGTGTATAATAAACAGAAGCAATCAATATTAGTCGGATAATGCAACATGATGAATATGGAACGAAAAATGACGACACTGTTACCATATTGGTGAAAATATTTTAATATAAAAGAGGGGTTTTCAGAACCAAATTTTCTTTATAAAGGGTGATTTTTTAAGAGCTTGATAACTTTTTTTTAAAAAAAACGCATAAAATTTGCAAAATCTCATCGGTTCTTTATTTGAAACGTTAGATTGGTCCATGACATTTACTTTTTGAAGATAATTTCATTTAAATGTTGACCGCGGCTGCGTCTTAGGTGGTCCATCCGCAATTTTGGCATTTCCACGTTTTTGAGTAACAGAGACCCAATTGGTGCGAACGGCGACGAATCGAAAATTGGTGGTCATCATTAACACTGGCCGATACAGCTGCGATATTTTCTTCAGTTCGCACTCTACGTAAGCGTGTTGGTGGTTTAATGTCCAACAATGTAAATTTGGTGCGAAATTTAGTCACAATAGCCCGAATAGCCGCTTCAGTGGGTCGATTAAACTGACCATAAAATGGAAGCGCGCAATGAACTTTCTTAACAGAGCACGCATTTTGATAATAAAATTCAATAATTTGCAAGCGTTGTTCCTTTGTAAGACGATTCATGATGAAATGTCAAAGCATACTGAGCATCTTTCTCTTTGACACCATGTCTGAAATCCCACGTGATCTGTCAAATACTAATGCATGAAAATCCTAACCTCAAAAAAATCACTCTTTATAAAACTGGGTGCTGGTTGAATTTGTTTCCGATGTTTATCATCGCGATCTTTCAAAAGTACTGATTGCAGCTATTTATTTCTTACAAAATACTTCCACTGAATAAGTTTCATTTGTCACTATGAAAAACCAAAAAAAAAAAATCTTTTAGTTTTTTTTTTTGTCTGTAATCGACATGATTTGAACTGGGATATTCTCCTGGCTCAAGACCATTTTGCATCTACATATATTTTATTGAATGAAAATATATTACTTGGCTGCACACTACCACTATCATGATTTCCACCCTGAGGAAAGCTTCGCAGCGTAAATTGAATAACATACCCGGCCTCTTTAAATAAATAATTCTCCCAAACGAATGAGAATCACAACTAACTTGCCGAATATGCGTTTAAAAAGTCGTTTAATAAAGCACATACGCCACCTTACAAGCATCTCATTAGTATAAACGTGCAATGGTCGAAATATTTGACATTTATGTTTAATGTGCCCATAAAATTAAATAATTAAAAAAAAAAACATAAAAAATACATGAGAAGAACTTGATTTTCATGGATGTTTTCAGAAAAGTTGAGCTCACAGATGGCATGACCTAAGGACAACATATTTTGCAAATCATAATTAAACAATCCAAAGTTTATTTCCGTGGGTGGCTGGAAAATATTTTTTATTTGTATGAACCGTGACCCACTATATTGTATAGGAGCCTTACACAAACCTACTAAAGTACAATCTTAGTTAGTTAAATAACGAATTACAATCTGTGGTGATCATGCAAATTGAGGCAAAAAGTATTTTTAAGTTATTTTATGGTATTTTCACTTTTCACTGCATTACTTTTTATTACTTATTCTTTAGATTATTTAGATATATTTACCTAATGCAGAAAGGTTCTTAAAAATTGTATAAAATTCTATAAAATTTAAATAAAGTAAAGAGATTACAGAATCTCAAACTGCAAATTGCCTTTATTGGTACGATAATAACATGACTTTATTGTTTGTTTATAATATGGTGCATGTGGGCGCGGCGGCGTCTGATTCGAATGCGACGCATTTTGGAAGTCCAAAACAATGTTGTCTGCCATGGCGTTAAAAGTTTCCGATTTATTCGATTAACCGATGACATCACGCAACCACAGATTATCTGTGACAGATAAAGTAATCAAGAAACTTTAAATAGTTCACGCACGCTCACGTGAGTAAAATAAATTTTGCAGATCACGCGTGATTCACGCAATTCACGTGAGCCGCGCCCATCTCTACTCCGGACTTAGCCTAGGTATCATCTTGATAGTGATCTAACATGTGCTAAGTTGGCGTGCTGAACTTGGAATGTACGTTTACAGCGAACTGCCCTAATTCAGTACTTTTAAAAATTCACAAGATGTCTGGCAAGTTTGTAAAATCCCAAAATAGATACCAATTTCCCCCTGAACCTGAATAACTGAACTCTGACCAAAAACTGCTCGCTCGACGAGTCCACAAGGTCTTTAAAGTAATGTAGATGTTGGCCTTTTTTATGCTCTGTTTCGATTTGAAGATTTAGTGGCATTCGCAAAACACTTTACAGTGCAACATAAATAACCTTGATTTAAAACATGACATCAGGAAGACAAAGACGGCCAAGAAGCAGTACAAGAGGACGCAGTTGAGGAAAACACGAATACAAGCAACAGCGCCAGAAGAAGAAGAAGCAACAATAACATTAACTTTAACAGTCGTTCTGTAGTTATTTTTAATGGGATTTGGTGCGAGGAGAATATAGTCACCCACACTTTAGGAAGCGACAGCAGCAGCAGCAATAACAGTTTATGTAAACTTTTGGGCAATGTTAGCGAGGCTGTTAGAGGAACAATAACAGCCAGCAACGACGACGACGACTCTTATTTAGGTTGCAAAACTTGTGCACAAACAAAACATGCAATTACCGTAGCAAGAATAACATGGCAAATGTGCAGGGAGAGTTGCATTTGTTTATTTAGAGTTGTTCCGCTGAGACACCTGTCCATACAGTTTGCCTGGGGAGTGGGAGAGCCAGAGTTGCCTACCGAGAAGAGAACAGTGAGGCTGTATCCAACTCTTTCTTAGTTTTTGGTTAAAAGTAAACAGGATTGTTGTTTTGTTTTATTAACTTTCGGGAATAACAAAGAGTTGGGGTTTCTGGGGTCTAAGAGAGTGCAAAGTTTTAAGCTTTAACGGAGGCTGTGTGTGCGTATGTGGAAAGAGTTATAAATCTGTGGACTTCGAAAGCCTAGAGTAGTTACAGTGGTTTAGGTTAAGCTCTTTTTTCCACATCACGAACATAGCGTGAGAGATGTTGCAAGTGTGAGTGTTTGCGTGACGTAGTTGTTGTTATTGTTGTTTTTATTTTTATTGTGCTTTGTTGTGTTGGGCCGAGCAAAAAACAATCAAAACAATAAATCAAAACAGAGAGTTTGTGTTTGTGACAGTTTCCTGGTGTATAGAGGGCGCATGTAATTGCACTGAGCGAGTCAGTGAGAGCAGAGCGAGAGAGCGAGAAATCTCTCTTTTTGGATAATTTAAAGGAATTCTTTTTGGGGCGAATTTAAAGAAATTATAAGGATTTTCATTTGAATTAAAGCTAATTTTTTCCACTTGGAAACACTGCTTTGGAAATGTGTCAATGGCATTTGATGATGACTTAAAGGTTTCACAACTTTTGACATTGCCGGAGAGCAATGACTTTTTGTCTTGACATAATATCTGAATGTATGAGTGTGTGTGCTTGCATGCATGTGTTTGCTTTTCAGTGAGTGCGCGCTGTAAGAAATAGAGCATCGTTGGTTTGGCCTCCACCTCCCCCGTTTTGAGGAAGAGTGCGAAAATGTGTTTTTGTTGTGTTCCGTATTGTGTTGTGTAGTGCTGCTGCTGCCTGCTGCCCTGAGTCTCCGACATCAAAAGCCATTTATCAATTTAATGTTTTGGTAAATAAAACTCATACTCAGCATTTACGAGTTGCTGCTGCTGCCGCTGCAGCATGTTGGTTGTTTGTTCTCTTTCCACGCAGGGAAAGAGAGTTAGGCAAACAGCCAAACGACGAGTGTTTCATGCCATACTTATTTAGAGGTTTGGGTTGTATACTGTTGTGCTGTGCTGTGTTGTGTAGTGTTGTATTGTGTTGTGTGCCGCAGCCGCCACCATTCGTGTTGTTGTTGTGTTGTGATGTGTTGTTGGATGCATTACAGCAACGCTGCACAACTACAACGGCGACTGAGACAACTGAAACTGCTTGCACAACTACTACGATGTTTGTTGGAAGAAGAGCAAGCATATCCCTCTTTTGCCATGGATGCTCGTCGGTCGGTCGGACGGTCGGTATATCGACGATGGTTGGGTTGTAGTTATTTTTGCTCTGTTATAGTTTTACGACGGCTGCTGCCACTGCCACTGTGTTGTTGTTGGGTGTTGTGTGTTGTGCCGTGTTGTGTATGTTCCTGATTTCTCGTATACGAAACAACAACAGCAGCATGGCTGGCTGTGAGTGAGTGAGCCCCTGCTTATCGGAGTAGTAGTAGTAGTAGTTGTAGTAGCAGTAAGAGCAGCAAACCTCCGTTTGGTGTGAGTATTTATGTGTATGTGTTTATTTAGTATTTTATTTTTTGTTTTTGTTTTTCTGTGTGTGTGTTTTTTCCCGTCTTTGTGGGTTGTCAGCTCTCAACGTTGTCAGTGTCAAAAAGATGTTTTAGTCGTTAACATAACGTTTCAACGTAATCATCATGTCCAAGTGATTATTAGTGTTAAATAAAAATTATTTATTTATTTACAAGAAGAAAAAAAAACAAACAACAAAAATAAAATAAAAACAACAACAAAACTAAAGTGAAACATTGATAAAATTGGCAAGTGACAGCAAATTAAAAGAAACAAGTGACAAATTTTCGATAGTTCTTCAAAAAATTGACAGTTTTAAGGCAAATTGCAAATAAAAACAAGTGCGTGCGTGCTTGCGAGTGTGTGTGTGTGTTTACATAGTGTAGCCAGTCTGTTGAACCAATCACACTGTGAAAAAATTCCAAACTTACCTTGCATTATTTTGCACTGCATCGAGCAAGCCATCGTGCGGAGTGTCATTACGAACCCTTGCCAGAGTTCCGTGTGTTGTGAAATGTGCATTCGTCGTTAATGCCGCCGTCATCGTCAGAGCCGTTGTCGTTGTCGTTGTCGTCGTCATCGTCGTCGTTGTTGTCTGAAGAAACCCAAAACTTGCGCACTGTTGCAGAGCATGTGGTGGCAACTTTGAAAGCTTATGTTGGTGTTTGGGCCAGGGAGTTGAGAGTGCTGGCTATAACACGGGTGGGGGTTAATGGTGTGTGTGTGTGTGTGCGAGAGTGAGTGTGTGTATATTATTATTGTTGTTGTGCTGTTGTTTTGTTTCGGCAAAAACGGCAAAACATAAAAATAAAAACAATATTGCGTTTAGTCGCTAATGGGACGTGGTAATGGCGACGACTACGTAAAGTGTTAACGTAAGGACAATAAAATAAATACGGCAAAAGAAATTCCCGGAAACACACAACGAAAAATACGTAAATTTCGAGAGAGAAAAGTGGAAAAGAAAACATTTACAAGAAACAATTAAAAATTAAATGAAATGAATAACATTTTGAAAATTCACAAATTTTAATAATTTAACAATAAATTGTTTATAATCCAATCCACCACCTAAGGAACATTGCAACATATCACAGCTGGGAATGCTGAGCTAAAACAATTCATATAAATCAAAATAACAAACAGTTTTGTGAAACGCTTGAAATCAACACTCACCCACTGCTCCGCAACCGGTCATTTCGTCAATATAGAAAAGACGGAAAAAAAACGTTGTCCCCACACCACCACATCCACATCTTTAAGAAAGGCCAGGCGACATCGCAACAAACTGTCACAAGCACGAAGAACGAACGAAGAACAGCCAAAACATCAGTTGTCAACCCTAAAACAAATTTTTAACAGATGACCACTCTGGCATGTGACATTTGATTTATTTGACGCGTGTGTTGTGTATGTGTGTACGTTCCGTTCGTTTCTTTCGACAAATGTTTATGAGTGTTTTTGATCGAAAGCTGAAATATAAAACAAGAAGAACACCACCAACAGCAACAACAAACATCAAAAACAAAAACTCAAGTGACATTGACAGCTACAAAAGAGAATTTTTGTGTGGTGCGTGTGACAGAAATACATCAAACGGCGAACAGCCAAGTACAAGAGAACAGGCAACAAATCATCAAAGCAAACAGTAAGCAACAAATCACCTACAACAACAACTTGCCGAAAACAAAGAAATTATCGCCAAAATTTATTATTTTAACTCTACGCCAAACGGAAAGGAAAAAGTGTAAACATTCCACCTACGCCGCCACCACAGCGCCTCATCATCGACACAATTAACAAGTGTCTACTGTGTAACACACTCCCCCTCCCAGCAACGAACCGAACCACACAACAGCCGTACAAATCTACTCTTGCTTGTTGCGTATGAGTGTGTGCCAGTGCCAGTGTAAGTGTGTTAGTTAAACAGAATCACTAAATCCATAGAACAAGTGTTTTTGTGCGTGCGGTTGTGTATGAGTTCCATGAGTTCGCCGTTCGTGTGTTAGGTTGTGTGCGTTTGGTTTGGTTTTTCTGTTACGGGGGATTTCCGCGTGTGTGTCGTGCTTTTTTGCCGATTCGTTTTGTTGTTGGTCTAAGTGTGAGTGTGCGTTTCCTTCTATGCGTTGAAAGACCCTTTTTGTGATTGCGGTTAAACACATTGTTTACGCACTCACAGACACTGTTAGAGAAACACACACACAAGAACGCAGAAAAACGTCCACCGAGAGCTTTGTGTTATCCAGACACACACACATTATGATGCTGCACGAGGCTGTTATGCTGGAGATCTATCGTCAGGCATTGAATGCAAGGTGAATATATATATATATTTTAATGTGTGCGTGTGCATTGGTGTGTGTGTGCTAAATATTACAATTTGTTTGTTTTCCTTCTGTGCGGAAATGATTTAAATTTTAGGTGGAACTTTAAAAGTTTTCAAGAATTTTTTTACTTATTATTTTAAAATTAAACTAAAGGCATTTGGCAAATAAGTAGAGGTTGTGTGTTTTTTAAATGTGGGTTATTTGAGAGAATTTAATTCGACATGTTGTGGAAAATAGTAATATCATCAGTGAATCAAGATCTTCAGTGCTTGAATGTAGCCACGTGTTCAGATTTATGACTTCTGTAGTTGTTTCTTTCGCAACTACTAAAGAAAGATGTGCTCTTTAGTAGTTTAAAAAACATTTTATTAGGTGTCTGAGGTGAAATATTTTATTATTATTTCATATTTTCAATGTATTTATTTTTGTATACATCTCTATTTTTTTAACTTTTAAGTGGATATGTGCTCTAACCCGCATTTCCACCATCACCAGTTAGAGATAACCAACAGCTATTCTTGTCAGTTTTTGTGGAGTTTGACATCTATAACTGTTGTTTATCTCTAACCGGAAAGTAGGAGTAAATAATAGCTTTTTAATGATGTTATTTGCTTCCTTACTATAGGTGGACCATTTTAAATTAACCAGTCCAAAATCCACACAGTGACTCGTTTTGGATGCAGGAGGCTTCTCAATAGTCACGTGTGGGTTCTCTAAACCCCATATGCGGCAATTTAGCTTATTGACATAGCCAGCGAGATGAAATCAGCTTCATCTGAAAACACGTAAATTTCTTAAAGTTTGCATTAAACCCAATATTTAAATTATTCCAAACATAATCGATATATTACTTTACAACTCTCAAAATCGACATAAATATTTGTTAATTTATTTGGGTATCCTGTCTTATTATAGTCCTATGGTAAATTCATTGGCAACAAGACGGTTCATAAGTTGTGGTCACAATGTTATTATTTGGATGTTCTTTTTCGTTGGGAATGTATGGGTGGTAGGCGTTTAGTACCGTCTGGTATCTTTTACATAGAACAGACAGCAGCAATAGACTTTCCAATTGTTGATAAATAGTAAATTTGGCAGTTGCTTAACCCTATTGCATTTATAGACTTGCTTGTAAACTAATTAAACCGTAAAGTGGAATATCAAGAAATTATTTATATTATCGGTTGTATTGTATATATGTATATATTATCGTATGTATTTACATAAGGTAGCATCCAAAACAGTCCTTATCACTTAGGGCCACAATTTTTTTGATGATGTATATGGGTATACATGATCTCTATAGACATTTTGGGTTTCTACTACATACTGGACATCAGTAACAGATGTTTTCTAAAATCATTATAATGCAAATGCCGGTTAAAAATATTTTGAAATTAATTGTTTCGTTTGTATTTTTTGGTCTGTAATCAATATTTGATTTGAACTGGGATATTGTCCTGGCTCAAGACCATTTTGCATCTATATTTAATAGAATGCAAATTTATTTACAAATGGCATGGTGACATTTATTACTTTACTTGCAGACTACCACGATCATGATTTCGACCATGTCAAAAGTCTTTTCAAGTGGCTTCGCAGCGATTCAGATTCATGTTCAGATTTATGTTAGAAAATGCAGAAAGAAAAGAAATACAAAATTTTCGATTATGAGGGGATTTAAATTGTTATCCGTGAAAGAGGTGTGGACAAGAGTGAATGAACATAAATACAATTCAGTATATATCAGCTGGAACTTTAACAAAGATTAGAACGCTTTGC
>OX377619.1:138105056-138174552 GCA_947397865.1 Polietes domitor
CGATACAAGTAAAGCTGGTCGCCTCGAATATTCCACCCATCTATGTTCGCTGGCATTTCTCCCATTGTAATGCGTTCGAAATTTTGTTTGACCTGACCAAACGGAATAAGCAACAAAATATGCGAATTATTAATTAATAAAATGCTCACAAGTATACGGAACACACGGACACGAAACACTATTAATATATTAAACTTACAGGGTAGTGTATGCAATTTTGAATGCCTTCTCCGATACTTCCGGGCCAGATTCCAGGTCCTTTCTGTTTTCCAAGCAATGATCTTAACAGCGCATTAAATGGTAACTCGTTGAAGTGGAAAAGGCACACGAACCACTGCAGCGGTCTCTGTAAATGGCGTTCCATTCTCACAATGACTCCACTTTTGTACCCAGTGTTGGTAGCAGTTCCATCGCAACTTATGGCAACTAAGTCATCCAAATTGAAGTTTTCACGACTCAAGTAATCCACGATGCTCCTCTGGATCCCCAAAGCAGAGCTATCAGTGGGCGTAGCATAACCAATGAATTTGGAATCAGGCTCTTTTACAATGGTGATGTGTTCTTCATTTAAAACAATATTTCGCGTCACATTTGCCTCGGTTACTTTTTTCAAAGTTGGCTCTTTCTTGCCATCGAAAGAGATACACTTTAATAATTGATGGCATTTGGCCGCCGCTTTTACTTCCTTACGGAACTTCACACGTTCTCGAAATATTTTATTTTTATTGATGATAAGCCCTTCAAAGAACTGACATATATTTTCGGCTGTTTCTGCAGATAACTCTTCTTTGGCTTTTGCGGCAATAGACAATTTTAAATCTTTTATTAACATGGTCGCAAGCAAGGCACCGTAGCGAACTGAAGTATCGCTGCGATCCAAAGCCGAACTAAAATTACGCAAAGAAATGTCCGCCACCGTAAATGTTGTTTTAATCTTCTCTGAGGAATCGCCAACATTTTCTTCAAATTCTAGCTCTTCATCGCTGCCTGGTTGATACCCAATACTGTTGAACTCGGTATATACCGCTTTTGATGGTGCAACAATTGAGCACGTTTGAACACCGCAATTTTTCATCGACATCATATGATAAACATTATCCAAAGTCATCAGCCGTGGACCCCATTGATCGATGAAAAAGTCTTTCGCATCGTCTGGGATTTTATCAGAGGCGGTGCAACTGCATGGAACATTTCTTTCTATGCCACACTTACAACGCGAAATTGAGAACAATTTATTCCACTCATTTACATTGCATTTTAATGGACTTTTAACCAATTTATAGTAATCGTCTAGAAGTTTATCCAACCGTTTACGAACACCTGATACCGATATAATTGGAATGCCTGCCCGCTCCCATAAAAGGGTAATGCTTCTGAAAGCTTCTTGTTTAAAAGCACTCAATTTTCTATTGGGATTAGTGTTATGCCGCAGATACAAGAAATAATTAATAACATCGTACTTAGTCGGTAACATAGTGTTGTTTAATGCACTGATCGTAAAAGACATTTTTTTAGTTTTTTTATCGTTGTATAATGGAAATTTAAATATTTAATAATGCTTTGTTGAGCCACCAACGCCTTATTACTGAACTAATTTCTTCTATTGTTACAATAAAATATAGACCGTTACTTCACAGGTAAAACGATTTGCAATAGGGAAACAATGTGACAAAGTAGTTTTGCTCATGTTGTGCATGAATCAGCTATGGCGGTCACCGATGAGCAACGCATGGGCCAAAAACACCAATATATGTATTACACTTTGACAACCGACTGTAAACATCGAAGATTCAAAGAACAACTTATAAATACATGCAATGCTCTCGGTAAAATAAGAAAAAAACTAGTTTAACACTTTTTCTGCTGGGAAAATCGACATACTTCCTTAGGAAGAGTTTCATGATTTTATGCGAGCTTTAATTTTCTGATATTAGAGTGGTACATTAGGGTAGTAGCAACTGAGATATGATGGGTAAGTACCAGAAGGGGGTGCTTGAGCTCAATGACTTCAAAGACAAAAAAATCGGCCTCGTCGAGATAAAAACATCGATGTATCACACTTTAAAATCTGTTTATAAATGCAGAAGTTATATAGAAAAATGTAAAAGCGCGACCCCTACGTTCGGCATAAAAAAATAAAAAAAAATTTTTTGAAACTACCTTTCAATAATACTTCATATTTGAAGGTGAACGGCGAACTTTTTTTTTGAGGTACGCCCTAATGTACAGTTCTTATTCACGGTATGTATTCCTAGTGGAAATATATCATGACCTGAAAATTTTGATCAAGATCCGATGTAAGATGTAGTTTCTAAAGCTGTAATAGATTTGAATGGGGACCCATTTGGTTTATACAAAAGTATGGACACATATATTTGACTTTGTATTCTTAGTTGAAATATAATATAATCTGCAAAATTTGAAAAACTTCCGATGTAAAATGTGGGTCCTAGACGGGTAATAATAAATATGGGGCCATTTGTAAGGGCGCTATATAAAAAAGTGGGCCCATATAGATTATTTTCAAAGTAGGTATTCTTAGTTGAAATGTAACATGATCTGCAAAATTTTATCAAGATCCCATGTAAGATGTGGTTTCAAGAGCGATAATAGTGTAAACTGGGGGCCCATTTGTATGGGGGGCTATACCAAAACATTGACATATATAACTGGCTTTCAAAATAGTTGTTTCTAGTCTAAATGTAACATTGTGTGGGAAATTTGTATGGAGGCTATATCTAAATCTGAACCGATTTCCTCCAAATTCAGTACCAATGGTCCTTGGCCCAAAATAACTTCTTTCAAATTGCATGACAGTCGGACTACAATTGCGACCTGTACAGTGCGAACAAGCTTAGCGTATCACGAACAATTCTCCCCCCCACAAAAAATGGTTTCAATATCTTTAATAGAACAAAAGTTAAGACTCGTTTAGGGTGATTCCACTAAAGTGACCCTTTTTCGCCGAAATTTCAAAATAAATTTATGATTTAAAAAAACACCGATAAACATTCGTAATGTTTATACTTCTCCTACTACATATTTTTGATTATATTTTAAAATATAATGACAACAATAGGTCTGATCATTTCCTATTCTAAGTGTAAACTGGTGTCGTAACAGGATTTCCGTCAAAATGTAACATCCGTTACAAATTAAGTATCCTATACTTCCTATATTCATGAAGAGATGTCGGTAACGTATACTTTAGAAGAAAGTGCATTAACTACTCTTTTGATTAGCAAAAATTAATAAAGGCATGCAATGGAAGAACATTACCGAATTCAAGAAAATAAGTAATACACCAATATTTTCTTCAAAGCTAAGGTCACACTCGTGACGCTCTTGTTTGTTGTATATCTTTAATATTTAAAACGCTATTCGCAATAGTATCGAGATTGACCTGTCGTTTTCAACTGGCCGTATAGTAAAAGTCTCAGTCAATGAATATGGAAGATATTTAAACATATTTAAGCAAAAGTGTCACACCCGTTCCAATGGAATCACCCTTTAGTAAACCCCACTTTGCAAAGTATGAAAAACTTCATCGTTACAGAGTTGCCACAGTTTCCAATATTCGTGTATTTATAATACATAATAGCTTACAATATCTAATGCTTTCATTAAATTTGAAGACCTTAGAAAAATTCTTGTCGGTTTTATATGGAATTCCTCTATGACGAACACGACTTATATCTAAAATGTAGGCATAGCTTGTTTTCCTATGTCTAAAAAATGTGTCACTTGGGGACAAGTTGAACCCCATTTCACATAGTTTTATCTGTAAACCTTCAAAACACCGGTATATGTAGTTTTATCCACTCTAACAGAATTCATTGATCTTAAAGTCTCTGCTGTCATATGAGCGAATATAACTTCACAGTTCCCTAGACCATTTACAAGGAAGATGCCACCTCTTTTGTTTATTTTTTTTACATTTCACCCTAGAGTGATGAAAGCAAGATAATGATAAAGTTTTAGAGAATTGAAGTTAAAGACTGTAGTATCTAAAAACGTAAAGAACTAAGTTGACTTAGCATACTATTGTTTGGAGGCGTCGATATGTCTGTAGAATTAACTAAAGCAAATTGCCATAAATTACACTACTCAACAAATTGAAAAAAATTTCATGTACTCCGGATGCGATAATTTTTTCTGTGTAGATAACCTTGACATGAGCTCGAAAAACGCAATAAAAATTTTTTTTTTCGTTTGGTTTTTTTTTTATTATTTTTTTTTTAAATTTTAAAATTTTTTTTTGGTTAATTTGTTTCGTCCGGCATAACTCGGGAACCACTAGCCCGATTTAATTGAATTAAATTTTAAAAAATTTAAAATTACAATTCCCTTAATCTGTTCATATATTGTTTTCCTATACAAGCATCAGTTTCCAAGTTAAAAATGAATATATAAAGGAAAAAACTTATTTTTTGCCTAAAGATTTATTTTTTTTTTTTTTAAATCCATGAAAAATCCAAAATGAAAAAAAATGTCAAATCTTATTACTTTTACGTAAAGTCACATAACCTATGAGCAAAATGAGACAAAGATCATGAAAATCGATGCACGCGTTTCGCTTTTATTCGCAATTGAGTAAAGGTATGAATTTCAAAAATTTGCTCGACATATGCACAACTTTGTCTATGGTAAGGTTTTTTCTTTTTTTTTGATTCTCAGAATTAACAAAACGGAATAAACAAAGGGTTATTTAATTTTTATGATTGCGTAAGCAAAGTAATAAACGCTAATAAATGTGCGTGAACAATTAAAAGGAAAAAAAAGGTACTCTTACGATCCAGGAGAGTGGCGTCTTTTCATCGACAGCAACAAGCAGAGCCTTAAAGCAATTTTACTGCACAACGGCAACCTTCGATTCCAATTGCTCATGCCGTTGACACCAAGGAAACATACGAAGTCATGGACAATCTACTAAAGTGCCTTACCTATGAGAGGCACGATTGGAAAGTTTGTGCCGACCTTAAGGTTATCGGTATCCTTTGTGGATTACAAGGTCGATTCACAAAGTACTGTTGTTTTCTCTGCCTTTGGGACAGCCGCGATCGTCAACATCATTACACCAGGAGGAGTTGGACAGAAAGAGTTAACTTCATCCCCGGCAGCGACAACGTGAAATATACACCACTCATAAAAAAGGAAAATGTTTTTCTCCCACCTCTTCACATAAAGCTCGGACTCATAAAAAACTTCGTGAAAGCTATCAACAAAGATGGCGAAGCGTTCGCCTATTTAAAAACCATTTTTCCTCACCTTTCATCGGCAAAGATAAAGGAAGGCGTTTTCGACGGTCCGCAAATTAAAAAGTTGTTGCAAGACCAACAGTTTGAGCACATTTTATCACCAAATGAAGCTGCAGCTTGGAACTCATTTCGGCAAATTGTTTCCGGATTTCTTGGAAACAACAAAAGCTCAAATTACAGAGAGATCGTCGAACAACTACTCCAAAATTATAAAAAAATTAGAGCAAATATGTCGCTTAAGATACATTTTCTACACTCGCACTTGGACTTCTTTCCGGACAACCTGGGCGATGTGAGTGACGAGCATGGCGCACATGTAACAAAAATTACTTGGATTGGTATTGCATCCAAATCCTCGCGAACGTTTGCTAATTTTAACTATCGCGTTCGTCGACACTTGTTGAATGAGTAAAATCGGTCAATGAAGACCTATTTATACTGTGTATTGTTTAGTATTTTACTGACAGGTACTTATAAATGGGTGTATATTTTTTTACGGTGGCTACATACCTGTTTCACCATGTGTGAGTCTTAAATTTTCCGAATAATGACCACCCTTAAATGTGGGTTGCATTTCTGTAAAAAATCATACAGGTAGCCAACGGAAAACCCAAATAATTAAAAAAGTCCCCTTTCCTTTTTTCCTTTTAATTGTTCACGCACATTTATTAGCGTTTATTACTTTGCTTACGCAATCATAAAAATTAAATAACCCTTTGTTTATTCCGTTTTGTTAATTCTGAGAATCAAAAAAAAAAGAAAAAACCTTACCATAGACAAAGTTGTGCATATGTCGAGCAAATTTTTGAAATTCATACCTTTACTCAATTGCGAATAAAAGCGAAACGCGTGCATCGATTTTCATGATCTTTGTCTCATTTTGCTCATAGGTTATGTGACTTTACGTAAAAGTAATAAGATTTGACATTTTTTTTCATTTTGGATTTTTTATGGATTTAAAAAAAAAAAAAATTAAATCTTTAGGCAAAAAATAAGTTTTTTCCTTTATATATTCATTTTTAACTTGGAAACTGTTGCTTGTATAGGAAAACAATATATGAACAGATTAAGGGAATTGTAATTTTAAATTTTTTAAAATTTAATTCAATTAAATCGGGCTAATGGTTCCCGAGTTATGCCGGGCGAAACAAATTAACCAAAAAAAAAATTTTTAAATTTTTGAAATTCATACCTTTACTCAATTGCGAATAAAAGCGAAACGCGTGCATCGATTATCATGATCTTTGTCTCATTTTGCTCATAGGTTATGTGACTTTACGTAAAAGTAATAAGATTTTACATTTTTTTCATTTTGGATTTTTTATGGATTTAAAAAAAAAAAAATTAAATCTTTAGGCAAAAAATAAGTTTTTTCCTTTATATATTCATTTTTAACTTGGAAACTGTTGCTTGTATAGGAAAACAATATATGAACAGATTAAGGGAATTGTAATTTTTTTTTTTAAATTTAATTCAATTAAATCGGGCTAGTGGTTCCCGAGTTATGCCGGACGAAACAAATTAACCAAAAAAAAATTTTTAAAATTTAAAAAAAAAATAATAAAAAAAACCAAACGAAAAAAAAATTTTATTGCGTTTTTCGAGCTCATGTCAAGGTTATCTACACAGAAAAAATTATCGCATCCCGAGTACATTTTGACTGTTGACTAGTGTTATGAAAATTTTTAATTATATAAAAATTAACAAGTAAGAAGGTGTTAAGTTCGGCCGGGCCGAATCTTATATACCCTCCACCACGGAATGCATTCCATAGTATTACCAGCAGATTAAAGGAAGTCGACTTTACATAGAAGCACAGTACCATATTACGAAAATTTTGATATTTTTATGCACATTACTATATTTGTTTACTATTTCAAACTATAATAAAACTAAAACTTTTATTTTCTTTGTGGTGCTTCCAAGCTACAAGAGGAATGTCCGCAACAAATTTTAACTGTATGAAAATAAGAAATTTAATTAATATATATAATGGATATAATACTTAAATAAAGTACATATAAGGGACCAATCATAAATACCCTAAATATTGGGGGATAGAGAGTGTACTTTCAGCTACAGTCGTTTGGTTGGTTGTATTTCCATCCTATTTTAATTTCAAAAGTATAAATTTTGAAAATACCTTATCTCTCACGTACGCAGTATAAGACAACTTCATATTCTACCATTTTTTGTCGTAAAAGCAACAAAATAAAGTACGAACTTTGAAAAAAATATTTTACGTTGCTATGCAGCCAGAGGAATGTATACACCGAATTCCATGATTCTATCAGCGGCCATTTTGTTGGTACCATTTTTATCCCCTTTTTCCATTTTTGCCCCCTCAAGAGTACGACTATCTAAAATCTCTTTATTTTACGTATCTACACAATTAGAGGGACGTACTCACTGAATTTCATCATTCTAGCTGTATTCGTTTAGTTGGTACAATTTTTATCCCCTGTAGCCATTGTATCCATTGAAAGTACGAATTTGGAAAAAACGTTTTATTTTTCGTGTCTACGCAGTCTGAGGAATGTATACTCCGAACTTTATGATTCTAGCTGCTGTCATTTGGTAGGTACTATTTTTATCCCCTTTTTCCATTTGAACCCCAAAAAGTACGCATTTTGGAAAGTTCTTTTATTTTACGTGTCTACGCAATCAGAGGAATGTGTATATCGTATTTCATTATTCTAGGTGCAGCCGTTAGGTTGGTACTATTTTTATCCCTCTATCCCCATTTAACCCCTTAAAAGTACAAATTTAGAAAATACTTTTATATTATGTATCTACTCTATTAGAGGAATGTACACGCCAAATTTCGTGTTTCTATCTGTTGTCGTTTGATAGGTACCATTTTTATCCCTTTTTGCCCCATTTCACTCCCTACAAATAAAAATCACTCCACTGCCCTTTTATGCTATAGAGGGAATGCGCATTGCAAATATCAACTAAATATAAGCTAATATTTTCAAAAACATGCTGAAATACTCTAAATATTAGGGGTATTTTCATATTGTGAGGGAAAAATTTTTCCCTCTGGGCCGATTTCGTCCACTTTCAATGCCAACCGATCTACAACCATAAGACACATTTAGGAAAAATTTGAACCTCCTAACAGACAGACGGACATGGCTATATCGTCTTAGAATTTTACCACGACCCAGAATATATATACTTTATGGGGTCTCCGATGAATATTTCAAGGTTTTACAAACGGAATGACAAAGTGAATATACCCCCATCCTGGAGGTGGAGGGTATAAAAATGTAGGTATTGCAAAATTGTGTTTGTAAAATTACCATTAATGTTCTCAACTGGATCTCTGCGAAAATTCACAGAAATGTTGAAAATGAACGAACTGCAAATTTAGACAGCTAGTGATTATAAGCCGATATTATATACAATAAATCTCTACCATCTTCCTATGCTATATTGCCTCAAAACCCCTACTATCCTCGCAATGGACGTGCGCGTGGCAATGATCAAGTAAGAAAGCACCACGACAAAATGAACGGTATTTCAATGCTCTTTCTTCTTCTTAAGATTTTTTTACCTCAAAAACTGATCATTTGGCCTATAGTGCTGTGGCAGAGAGTGATGGAGGATATCATATCGTCGGCCCTGCCAAAGTTTTGCATTTCCTTATTTTTTTAATTTGACGAAAATTCATTGATTTTTTCATAATCTCTGTAGTTTAATGAAATAACTCTTAAAGCGTTTTACCCGTTCCGCGGGATCTTGCCATAATATCAGCCATTCAATGACATGCAATAATTACTGCTGCAACAATGTAGGGTGCGTACACACGTACAGGAACGAAGAAGCATGCCAGCAATCACCAAGATTCCCCGCCAACTCAACCAGCTCACGCATGATTTCTGATTTCTGACTTCGATGTTCATTTCATTGGATCCCCTCCCAACCACCGACCACCACACCGGCCGACCACACCGGCACAACTAAAAGCCGGCATACATTATGCTCCATAAAATATAAAGAATTTGTTGTTATTGCTCCGTATGCTGCTCATGCTCTTGTTCTTATTTATTTCTGTTGTTTCTGTTTCTGTTTTCGTTTTCTTTTTGTTTGGGTCGTTGTTGTTTTGGTGGCATGGCACAGCAAATAAATGTATGCGAAAACGTAAAAAAGCGAACATAAAACATAAACAACAGCAAACGGCAACAGCAACAGCGGCGCGCTTAAGCGGCAACGTGGAAAATGTGAGTGATACGTTTTGTCAGGGGAACGATAAGGGTTGATTTAGATTTTCTTTATGTCTGTTAATTTTTCTCGCATGAGAGTTTAGCGCGCCAACAATGACGAGCCACAAAAGTGGATAAAAACTCCTGCCCCCTCCCAACCGGTGGTGGAAGAGGAGGAGGAGGTGAAGAATGGCAGAACAGCAGAAGAAATATTAAAAGTTATGTTTGTCGCATTGGGTGTATTTCAAATTTAGCACTTGTGAGATTACGATTCACCATAAGCATGAATACGTAAATTTAGCACTGGAGTTATCGTTCCTTTTCTCTTTGTTGTCGTTATTGTATTTCTCTTTTTAGTGTGTTTTTCGTTCTGTTTTTTTTTCTGGGCACATTGGTTAAGTGGGCTTGAAATGGCTGGTCTGGTGACTGTTGGATAAATTGATGAAAACGAATTCCTTTGATCAGACATGAATACAACATTGGCTGAGTGAGATTACGACGTATGCGTTAATCTTATCTCGGGGTCATCTAAGAATTACTTTTTAGCTTCAACGAGTAGGGCCGGGTTTCTTCTTTCCTAAAGAAGAAAACAACGCTTATTTCAAGAATATTTATTAATTAATAGACCTAAACACCATTAAACCTTCTTTTTACAGGCTTTAAATCATCATCGATATTTGGAATTAAAAAGCAGGTTTTTTGTAGAGATAGTACAGCTTCGACCAACTTTTCAAAATCTACTATAGATTCTAGCTCCCTCTACCCTCTATTTTCTACCCCATTTCAATTGAATTCGGAGAAAAAAGTTATATGGGGAACGATATTTGTATGGGTACTACATATGTGCGGTATAGAGCGGAAAAAGTCAAATCCGGATCGAAATTTGTATTGGAGCTATATATAAATCTAGACCGATCGTACACACCATAGATGTTTCTAGATAGATTAGATAGCCGAATTTGAAGAAAGATGTGGTTTCTAGGTCGAAAAAAGGGACCGTCATTTGTACGGGGGCTATATCTAAATCTGAACCGATCTTACTCACTTGTCGTTAGATTGTAAGATATTGTGCCAAAAACTATCATCCTACCTTGAATATATCGATGTTGTACTCTGGTGAATCTTCTCCCTCTACTTCGCAAGATAATCGAACCTCTTTCTGTTTCAAGAGAACCAATTTCGAAAAGCTTAATTCACTTATTCAGGCTGTTGACTGGAATTCTGTTTGTAGGTGTCGTCACTATACTGATCTTGACATTGTCGTAGATAGATTTTATCACATTTTGAATGACTTTTTGTCACAATCAGTACCGAAAACTCGTGTTGGGCACTCTAGAAGACTACCTTGGCTTTCACGTGAGTTGTCTGGCATGAAGAATTCGAGAAGTAGACTTTTTAAGAAATTTAAGAGGATCGGTTTGAATGCAGATTATGTCAAATATTCCGTTACTAGGTCGAAATATAGCATTGAGTCTCAGAGATGTTATAGGATCTACTTGGAAAAACTAAAGAATGATTTTAGGAAGAACCCTAGATCTTTTTATGACTTTTTGAATTTGAAACGTAGATCCTCAACTAAGCCGACAAGGATTAGAATGGATGGCTTAGAGTTTGGTGATGATCAGGCGATTGCTGATTGTTTTGCAAAATTTTTTGCGACGACATACTCAGAGCGATCTTATGGGTCGGGTGACGCCTATCCTTATAATATTTCCGCATTGAGTTAATTAGAAATCCCTGTTATTGATTTACCCTTAGTTTTGTCGAGTTTGAATAATCTCAAATCCACAAATAGTTTTGGCCCTGATGGGGTGCCAAGTATAATTTTGAAATTCTGTGCTAGTGGTTTGGCTATTCCGCTAACATTATTATTTAATACTTCATTGAGTTTTGGATATTTCCCTTTGGCTTGGAGGAGTTCATTCATTGATCTCCATAAGTCTGGCAGTCTAATTGATGTTTCAAACTATAGAGGGATAGCTAAGTTGAGTGCTATTACGAAGCTATTTGAGAAATTGGTTACTGTGGTTGTATCTCATAGAGTTTCTTCTATATTGAGTCCATATCAACATGGATTTCGTAAGGGCTTTTCTACTGTGACAAATTTGATTCAGTTTACTTCTCACGTTATTGATGAATTTGTTCAGGGTAATCAGACTGATGTCATCTATACAGATTTTAGTAAGGCATTTGATAAAGTGAACCACGAACTTTTGTTATACAAATTAGATCGTATAGGTTTTAGCTCTAACTTCTTGAAGTGGATACCTTCGCATCTTTCAAATCGCTCTCAGATTGTAAAATTTGGTAATTCTTATTCTAGACCAATTCTGATTCCATCAGGTGTTCCTCAGGGTAGTCATCTAGGGCCGGTTCTTTTCTTATTATTCATAAATGACCTTCCGGGGTATATCATTAATTCGAATCCATTGCAGGATGACTTAGATAGTTTTGGACGCTGGTGTGACATGAATTGTATGGAACTCAACCTAAGGAAATGCAGACACATGCGTTTCTTTAGATCGAATCCAAGATTTGTCAGATATAATATTAGAGGAACTGAGTTAGAGTTAGTTGATTCTTTTGTAGACCTTGGTATTCTAATGGATTCCAAACTGAATTTCAACAATCATATTATTACTATGGTTAACAAAGCATATGGTGTTCTTGGCTTCATTAAGTTCTCCGATCCTTACGTAACGAAGCAGCTATTTACATCACTTGTCAGACCTATTCTGGAATATGGTTCCGTAGTGTGGGATCCTCAGTATGGTATCTATATTGACAGAATTGAGTCAGTTCAGAAACAATTTTTAATATACATGGTGATTTCTCTTCTGACTATATTATTTCTAGGATTAAGTTTAACGTGCCATACTATCAATTCATCCATATTGACTTCCAACGTACGAATTATGCTTCCACAGAGCCCATTCGCAGAATGTGTATTGATTTCAATTCATTGTGTCACATCATAAATTTCGGATTAGGAATCGATATATCAAAGCCGAGGATTTTCTCCTGCTTGAATGTTTAGTTTGTTGTGACATGTCTACTTTAATATATTTAGTTACTAACTTTAAGAATAACTTTTATTTGCATGTGATACTAATATTTTGTTTAATATTTTTGTTATGCCGGCTGTTCATATTTGATCTGTAGCCGGTGTTCACCCTCTACTGCTTAGCCGCCATGGTTCGGACTATGGTGTGTACGCTGTCCCTACGTTATGGGGGCGTGGCCCTCTCGGTCGGAAGGGGCGGGTGTAAGAGGCGTTGGGGCCGTTCGTAAAAAAGAAAAAAAAGAAAGAAGTTAAATGGAGATATATCTAAATCTGAACCGGGACAATTTCACCATAGATATTTCTAGTTGAATTATAAGGTGCTATGCAAAACTTAAAGCATATCGAGTAAAATATGTGGTTGCTAGAGCGGTAAAAATCAAAGCGGGCGCATTGACATTTGTATGGGGGCTATATCTAAATCTGAACCGATTTTCTTCAATTTAAACAGGGTTCGTCCTTGGTCGGCAAAACTAACTTGTGCACATTTTTGTTAGGATCGAACAATAATTGCGACATGTGCTTTGATTACATGAATAAATGGACGGACGGACAGACAGAAGGACATGCCTAAATGGGTCTATCTCGCTTCCTTTTGGCTGTTACAAACAAATGCACAAAGACATAATACTAGTGGAGGGTATAAATATATGTACACATCTATATGTTTTAATAATTGTAAAAAAGCTTTGAAATTGAATTGATCTCAATAGAATTAGAAAAAAGAATTTGGAAATGAAAATCGGTTCAGATATAGATATAGCCCCCATACGAATTTCACTCCCGATTTAACCCTTTTCACTCTAGACACCACATATTTTAACAGATTTTCCTCTAAATTCGCAAAACACCTTATATTTTAACTGGAAACACCTATTGTAAGAATGTGTTAGATCGGTTCAGATTTATATAGAGCTCCCATACAAATTTTGCTCCCAATTTGATTTTTTCCGCTCTAGAATCCACATATTTTAACAGATTTTCTTCAAAATTGACAAAACATCTTATATTTAAACTAGGAACACCTATCGGTTCAGATTTACATATAGCTCTCATACAAATTTCGTTCCCCCAAAAACCGCGTATTTTCAGAGAATTTCTTAAAGTTGGAGACAACACTTTATACTTCAACTGGAAAAATTTATTGTGAAAGTTAGTCACTTCATTCCATGTTTGGATATAGCCCCGATACAAGTATTTTTCTCGATTTGAGAACTTGGGCCAGGTCATATTAGCCTGTGATTAGGAAACATAATCAAATTTTCCCGTTTTCACTTTTTACTGAATTGAATTGGATTCCGATAGAAAGTGGAGTGTATCATATAGTCGGCCCCGCCCGACTTTTGCCCTTCCTTACTTGTTTTATATTTGATTTTATTTATCGCAACAAGTGAGAATAATTTCACTAGCTGTCGTCGTTTGATTGGTACCATTTGTATCCCGATTTCCCCTTGACTTCCTAAAAGTATGGATCACTTTATGATGCGCATTCACGCTATAAAAGGATTGTACTTACAAAATATTATGTAAATATAAGCAAAAACTAGTAGGATCTATTGGAGGTATTTCCAGTCATTGTTGATTTCGTCCATCGTCAATATCGATATATAACAATTAGACGTATTCTAGAAAAATTTTGACATCCTAGGCCCTTTTGTAGAGATGCTGGTGAACAACAGACTGGCATGGCTAGAAAGTCGAGTACACTGAATCTAGTGGTAACCTCAGTTTTTCTAGAATTGCGAAATTAGAATAAAAAATCATTGTACGGCCATTTATTGTATTTATTGATAAAATAATAATTATATAACTAAAATAAACTCTAATCGGAGGATTATACATAATATATAAATTCAAATGCTCTAAACTGCGTAAATCTCTTAGTACCATATTGTCGACGTATGAGTTATATTGATTGAGGATAGTACATATTACTCATTCGCATAGTTATAGGACTGGAATGCAAATAATTTTCAAATCGTTTGTATCGATCCAATTTGCTTTCAAATTCTCTCGATATGATATATAGAAATCAAAAAAAGTGTTTAGTCGATCGATATTAGTCGATTTTAAAATTATAAGACAGTATGTGAAATTGAGACACCAAAACGACGAGTAAAGTAAAGATACTTTTGTGACGTACAATCCTGTTGTATACTGCGTTTTTAAAAGTTAATTCAAAATCAGAAGATACTGCTTTTGTATAGTGTTTCAAGTGATTTTTGATTATATTTTAAGGAAATTACTTCGAAAACTCTTTTGTAATGACAATGATGGTTGTCGATTTTCAGGTGGATACCATTCACTTTCTTTCTTTTACTGTGGCATTATTTATAAAAGCTGGGTTATAAAGCTGCGATAATTGAAACACAATTGATCATACTGTCCCCAACGATAAAAGGACTGTTTTACAGTTCGTTCTTTACCTATCATTTACAATAATTCTAAAACACCAAAATGCCCAAATATTACAATTAACAAGTAAATAAGCTTAAGTTGGCTAAGCTATATATACCCTCACTATCAGAGAACAAATATACGGAAGTTAATAGTTGTTAAAGCATAGTGGATTCAATGAAATTATGAAAGATTCAATTTTACTTACTATAGAGACAATTGCGTGGGCGGTAGAATAAGGATAAAGAATAAAGAAAGAAAAAGAATAAAGCGTAAATATTTTGTGGGTTTAAAGTGATTATAATAAAATTTCAAATGACAAATTGTAACTGATTTCATTTTAAACAAAGCTAATGTCACTTTGTGAGGGAGAAGGTGTGTAGCAATATCGCCTATATTCCATATGAAAACAACATCCAAAAAAGCATTGTCAACTATCAAACTTCACTGTATTCCGATCATCCGTAAAGAAGCTATAACATCTTCAATTTTACGTACTTAAGGGTAATTTATGTGGAAGGTAGTGGAAGGGGCGTGGCAAACCCAGCCATATTTTGTACGCTTAAAAGTATAAAACAACTATTGTCAAATACCAAAATATAGCAGATTCAGAATATCCGTGTGGAAGTTACATTAGTTTTAATTTACCATAGGAATATGTGTCATTTCGCCCATCTTCGAACTTAAACTAAATTCGTTTGATTTGATTCCTTAACTCATTTGGAGAGTATCGTGTACACCAGCCAGTCAGACGGACAGACGAACGGACGGAACGACATGGCTCAAACATACTCATATATATATATACTCATACTCTATAGAGTGAGTGTATACGTATTTCAATTTTTTATTTCCTCGAGTAAAAAATTCATTTCAAACCACGGGTACTTATATTTGCCCAGCAAAATGACCAAACATTTATTGTCACCAATTATTCTATCATGGAATTAGTAGCGTATAATTAATATTTATTGAGGATAATATCACTTATTCGCATAGTTATGCAACTAGCAGAGAATGAAAATTGTCATAAGATCGATTCAACTGTAATTGCCCAAAAACATCTAAAGCGAGAGTGGGGTACGTCGTTCCATATTTTAATCACAAATTCCCACTTGGCAGAAGTTATTTTTGGTTATATTTGGAGGAAATCGGTTCAGATTTAGATATAGCCCCCATACAAATGTCGGTCCCGATTTGACATTTTCCGCTCTAGAAACCACATATTGTACCCGATTTTCTTTAAATTTGTTACAACATCTTATAATCCAACTAGAAACACATATGCCGAAATTGGGTAAGATCGGTTCAGATTTAGATATAGCCCCCATACAAATGTCGGTCCCGATTTGACATTTTGCGCTCTAGAAACCACATATTGTACCCGATTTTCTTTAAAATTGGCACAACATCTTATAATCCAACTAGAAACACCTATGCCGAAATTGGGTAAGATCGGTTCAGATCTAGATATAGCCCCCATACAAATGTCGCTCCCAATTTCATTTTTTCATTTGGCACAAGTTACTTTTTTGGCCAAGGACGATCGGTATTGAATTTGGAGGAAATCGGTTCAGATTTACATATAGCCTCCATACAAATGTCGCTCCCGATTTGACTTTTTCCGCTTTAGAAACTACATATTTTACGCGGTTTTCTTTAAAATTGGCACAACATCTTATAATCCAACTAAAAACACCTACGGTGAAAGTGGGTAAGATCGATTCAGATTTAGATATAATCCGCATACAAATGTCGCTCCCGATTTCACATTTTTCGCTTTAGAAACCGCATATTGTTCCCGATTTTTTTTAAAATTGGCACAACTTCTTATAACCCAACTAAAAACATATATGGTGAAAGTGGATAAGATCGGTTAAGATTTAGATATAGCCTCAATACAAATGTCGCTCCCGATTTGACTTTTGCCGCTCTAGAAACCACATATTGTACCCGATTTTCTTTAAAATTGGCACAACATCTTATAATCCAACTAGAAACACCTATGCAGAAATTGGGTAAGATCGGTTCAGATTTAGATATAGCCCTAATATATAGCCCAATGTTGCTCCCGAATCTTTAACCGATTTTGGCCAAACTTTGCATATTATATTTCACCAATAAACATACATGGTGAAAGCGGGTCACATCGTTCCATGTTTCAATATATCCCCGTACAGATGTCATTTCCGATTTAACATTTTTTGTCAAACACATACATTTATAGGATTCAAAAATCGTTCCCAATTTCATTTTTTTACCGAATTGAATTTTAATGAGATAAAGGGTGTATCATATAGTGGCTCCGTCCGTATTTAGCCTTTCCAGACTTGATGGGGGGATGCCCATCAATTTGGAATAACCCAAATGGGGCACATTCTGCTCTATTACAGCTCTAGAAACTACATCTTACATCTTCATCAAATTTTGCAGATCATTATATGTTTCTACTAGTAATACCTACCGTGAATGCGAAATATATAGGCGTATGTTTTGGTACAGACCTCAAGTGTTGTTACAGGCCCCTTCAAATGTCCGTCCGATTCATCCTATTACCGCTAAATACAGATAGTATTTATCATTGGATATTGATCAATTTTTCCATATCATGTTATATTTACTTTACTCGGAATATCTGCTGGAAAATTTAATCATTAAATTTGACTAAAGATGAATTTATAGTAACTGTATAATTTATATGAACTACATAAAATTGCTCCGATGAAATACCTGGGTTTAGTAATTAAAGCGAGGTATATACGCAGGGAGTGGTGTAGGGTATTATATAGTCGGCCCCACCCGACTTTAGCCTTTCCTTACTTGTTTTAATTTATTTTGAACTGTAATACATTAAATAAAAATAAAGTAACACAGAACGTGAAAATATTATATAAATTTGTATGAATAACGTGTATATATTTCAAAAATGTGCCCTTAAGATGTTGGCAAATCAATGTGCGACCCCCTTAATGTTTCACATGCACACACACACACCTGCAAGTATGTATGTGCGTCTGTATGTATGGATATGTAGAAAACAGAAAAACGCATAAAAATAAATATGAATGAAATGCTAAACTACTGCAAGACTTGATGGTTGTTTACGTCGTCGGTGGCGATGTTGTTGGTGGCACTCGCTGTTCATGTTGTTGAGTTGCGGGCGTATGGTGCAGTGTCTTTATGACCAACACCACCGCCACCAGCTCCACAGCCACCATCTTTTCCCCGTTCCAGCCCATCATAATCCATTCATTTCGAGCCATTCCATTCATTTATATCAAAGCAGCGAACATACATACATACGTACAACCAAAATGTGTTGACTCGGGTGCGCTGGTGCTGCCGATGTTGTTGCTGTTGTTGTTGATATAGTGCTGGTAATGCAGTGTGAAATGTTATTCTTTTCCTTAATGGTCTACGCAAATACTCTACTACACTCACACAGATACACGAACTAATGTATTCGCACTCGGAGAGTCATACCTACTCGTACGTACATACATATGTATGTATGCATGTGTACAAACATATTTTTTCCGGTGTTTATTTAAACATTTTTTCTGTTATTCTGCTATTGTTGTTGTATTTTATTAGCGTACATTTGTGTGTGTGCGTTTGTTTTGCCGAGTTCTTCGTATAAATTTTCACTTCTTGTTGCTTATAATTTTTAACGGTAATTGCAGTCCATGCATATATTTGTTGTTGTGTGTGTGTGAAGGTGCCGGTGCGTGGTATGGTCGGATTTCTGTGTGTATTTCTGTGCGTTTGAATGTAATAAGTCTCTTTCTCTATGCTGGCGAAGGTGTGCTTGTGTGTGCCCGAGAGAGATTGAGTAAATGTCGGTGTTGGCGTCGGTGTGCAAAAGTCTGACATCTTAATGGTTGATTATAACAATTTGTTGTTATGTTTCTTAATAAAATAATTTTTAATGTTTTTTGATGAAAGAAAAAAGAAAAAACTAAAGGAGTTCATTCTTTTACTGTTTACTCTCTGTCTCTCCTTCGCACGTCTACGAGGATTACAGCGAAAGTTGTTGTCTACTTTTTGGCGCCAATTTGAGTGCTCTTAATATTAGTTATAAAGCCGGATACGTACGTACGTATATTAGGCTTGGCTGCGGTCTATGGAAATGAAAACAAGATTTCCCGTCACCGGAAATAAAGTTAGGATTGATGAATAATGATTTGCAACGTATTTCGTTTCTAGATCAAGCCGTCTGTAAGTTAAACGCTACTGAAAACATGTCTAAAAATAATGTTTTTCCTTATAATTTTTGTATACCCTCACTCTACATATCATTGGGAAAGAAAAAAATGTAGCGCATTGAAGGAGTGACTTAAGACCCCAAGTATGTTTGGACCAAATCCGTTTCACGACTTTTTGTGGAAGGTACTAAAAGTTCATGGCATATGGTCCTAGCTTCCACATTTATAAAACAATTGCAAAAAACATGATCAAATATCAAGTCATAGTGAATTCATCAACCAGTATACAAATTACAAAGAACTAGCAAATACCCGCTAATTCGTATGCGGTGTAAGGATATACTCTTCAGGGCAAATCGCTTGCAAACACTCAAAACAAAAAAAATTACATTTTGATCAACTACGTATTCACAATAAATTGTCGATTCCAGATCCTACATTGCCGATGGAATTTATACACCGAATAAATTTTAGTCCCCTTTGTACAAATCATCATAATCAATTTATACGTAGTCAATAGTTTAATTTAAGTAGGCACAAACACTGAAACAATTTTCTTACAAAAAATCATATAAAGTAGAAAAATATTTGTCCGTCTGAACAGAGTAGTAGCGTATATGTCACTCGGGATAGAAAAAAGTGTAACGCATTAAGGGAGTGACTTATGTCTAAAATTCCTTTCACGTCCGTCTGTCTGTCTATCTAGCTGGCAGGTGTACAGGATAACTCTCGAAGGGAGTTGGACATTTATTCAAACTCTGAACATAGTATTACATTACCTAGACTTAGTTTAAAATTGGAGATGGTTGAATTGATTATGGTACCCCCACAAATATAGTCCATATTCCTAGTAAAATATTCGGAACCGGTTGTATTTTGATATTTGATGAAGTTGAAGGATTTTGCCACGCCCCTTCTTGTACCTCCCACACTAATCACCATTACGTAAAATTAACCCTTTTATAACTTCTATAAGGATGATCGGAATAATGTGAAATTTGATCTTTGCCAATATTTTCATATATGCTGCACACACCGGTCGAAATCAGTTGCAATTTTAGATCTAAAAATGTTTTTATAATCACTTTAAACCTACAAAATATGTATGCGTTTGCCACGCCCTTTGTAAAATTAAATCCGTTACATCTACATAACTTTAATACCGGTGCATAACTTGAAATCTGAACTTCTAAATAGAACAAACAGTTTTTATATATTTTTTCGACGGGGCTATAATGTTCGCAATATAGAAGCAAAATGATCTTGAGCCAGGACAATATCCCAGTTCAAAGTTCGCACAGAACTTCACGATTCTAGTGCAATATTTTGGTAGGTACTATTTTATCTCATTTTGTCTCAAATTTCTTAAAAATCATTTATGTTGCGCATCTATGAACTCGGAGAATTTCACACACCGAATTTTTAATAGCCTTTCCATATTCTAGCTGAAAACTTTGGTTGGTACCATCTATATCCCAATTTCCCCAATTTGGTTTGTTCGATTTTTATCACTTTGATACAGTACATTTGTATTGCACGTTAGAATAATTATGTATATACCTTATTCGATACATTGGTAGGTACCATTTTAATCGCCATTTTAATTTATACTTAAAAGTATAAATTTTAAAAAAATCATTAGGGGTCACAATTTCACACAGATTCTAGCTTTAGCCGTGTTGTTGATTCCATTTGTATCCCTCTTTTCGTCATTATTCTTAAACAAATCCCTTTATTTTGTGTTTCTATGCATGGGGACGCAAAAATTGAATTTCATTATTGGTTATCACTTTATACTCAATTTCACCCCCAAAAAGTACGAATTTTGGAAAGGGCGGTGGTACAATCTTTATCCATTTTAAGCCCTTAAAAGCAGAAAATTCGAAAAATTCATTCTTATCTCGCATCTACGCTGTAAGACGAATATACACACCGATTACATGTTCATAGAGTCAGTGGTGTTGTTAGTACCTTTGTTATCCCCTTTTTTCCTGTTTACATTTTAAAAGTACGAATTTTGAAAAATTCTTTGATTTTACGTTTCTAAGCATTTTGAGGAGTGAGCACGCCGAATTTCATGATTACAGCTCTTTTTGTTAGATCGGTACCATTTTTATCCCTTTTTGCCCAATTTCACACACAAAAGTACGAATTTTCCAAAATATTTTCTTGGTCGCATTCATGCTGTAAAAGTAATGCCCGTCCGAATTTCAAAACTCTAGGCTCAACCGTTTGGTCTGGGCTTTAGTACAATTTTTATCCCATTTAATCTTTTAAAAGTACAAATTTCGGAAAATTCCTTGTTATCACTCATCTACACTGTAAGGCGAATATTCACTCCGAATTTTATGATTGTAGCGCCATCCTTGTTGTTGGTACGTTTTTATCCCCTTTTCCCCGTTAACCCTTCAAAAGTACGAATTTCAAAAAGCGTTTGTAAGCATGTGAGGTACATATATAGACGCCGAATTTCACGATTCCTGCTCCGTCTGTTGTATTGGTACCATTTTTCCCCTTTTTACCCATTTTCGTCCTCAAAAAGTACGAATTTTGCAAAAATATTTTCTTGGTCGCAGTAGTGCTATAAAAGTAATGCCCGTTCCGAATTTCAAGATTCTAGGCCCAACCGTTTGACGTGGGCTGTGGCACAATGTTTATCCCATTTAATCCCTTAAAAGTACAAATTTCGAAAAATGTTTTCTTTTCAGTGATCTGCGCTGTAAAACGAATATGCATACCGAATTTCATAATTGTAGCGTCATCTGTGATGTTGGTACCTTTTTTATCTCTTTTACCCCGTTTACCCTTTAAAAGTACGAATTACATAAAAATTGGTTCATATAGTGCTTCTAAAAATTTGAGCGATACCGAATTTTATGATTCCTACTCCACCCGTTTGATCCCATTTTTATCCCTTTTTACCCGATTTCACCCTCAAAAAGTACGAATTTTTAAATATATTTTATTGGGCGCGTTGAAGCTATAATGTGAATTTGCGTACCAAATTTCAAGATTCTAGGTCATTGCTGTGGTACTATTTTCATCCTGTTCGGTCCCTTTTTACCCGTTAAAAGTACGAATTACGAAAAAATCCCTTCATACCTGATCTCTACGCTGTAAGAGAAATGTACACACAAAATTTCATGATTCTAGCTTCAGCTGTGTTGTTGGTACAATTTTCGTCCCTTTTTGCACCATTTAACCCCCCAAAAATACGAATTTTTCAAATGACACTTTTTGGGATGTCTTCAAGCCGCAAGAGGAATATCCATACCAAATTTCAAGAATCTAGGCCCAGCCGTTTGGTCATTGCGGCAGTACCATTTTTATAACTTTTTACCCCGTTTTAACCCTTAAACGTACGAATTTCGAAAAATCCCGTCTTAGCACACCTCTACACTGTAAGAGAAATGTACACATCATCATGATTTCATGATTCTAGCTTTAGCCGTTTAGTCTGGAGAGTGATCAGTCAGTCACTCAATCACGCAACTCTTTTATATAGGGTGTTTTTTATTGTGGTATAGAACTTCGAATTGAAATAAAACACAAGAAAATCGTTTTAATGTCCATCAATTTGGCTTTATTGGAAGGATAATTTTATGCCATTAATGTTTAAATATAATTTCGGGCATGTGGCCGCCGCGGCTGGCTCGAATATAGCCAATTCTACAGGTCCAATTTTCAACCACTTTCTCCAATTGCTGTGCACGGTGGCGAATCGATTCATTCGGGTCCTCTTCAAAACTTTGCTCTACAGCGGCAATTGTTTCTTCGGTGTGCACTGTTCGACGTCTCTGCGGATGCGTATTATCACATAGAGTAAACGTAGTGCGAAAACGATCCATGGTTAACCGAATTAATTGCTCTGATGGACGATTATGTCGACCATAAAATGGTGAACTTCGCGAACTGAACCATTACTTTCGAAATAAATTTGCACGATTTGCAAGCGTTGTTCTTTTGTCAACCTGTTCATGATGAAATGGCAAACCAAACTAAATATTAATCACTTGACAGCTGACAAAATGGCCGCCAGTTAAAAAAGTGATGCCAACTTAAAGTTCTATACCCCAATAAAAAACACCCTTTATATATAGATTTAATTTTAACTAAGATATAGACAATTGTGTGGGAGTTACAAGAAGGGGCGTGGCGAAAGCGTAAATATTTTTTTGGTTTAAAGTTATTACAAAAAAAATCAAATATCAAATTGCAAATGATTTTGACTGCCCGTATAAATGTTACACCGATTTTATTTTAAACAAAGCTTATGCCACTTTGTGTGGGAGGTGCCAGAAGCTGTGTGCAAATATCGTCCATATTCCACATGAGTGCAACCTCTATAAAAGCATTTCCAAATATCAAATTTCATAGTATTTCGATCACAGTTATAGAAGCTACAACTGCTTTAATTTTACGGAGTTTATGGTGATTTGTGTGGGAGGTACCAGTAGGGGTGTGGTAATACGCCCATATTACACACGAATGCAACTTCTATAAAAACATTGGCAATGGTCAAATTTCAGAGTATTCCGATCATCCATATAAAGGGTGATTTTTTAGCTATTATCTTGTTGGCAACACTGGTTTAAACAGCTGACGCACGTTTCGTGTTTTGTTTCATATTCTATAATTTAACCATGAATCGTCTTACAAACGAACAACACTTGCAAATTATTGAATTTTATTATCAAAATGCGTGCTCTGTTAAGAAAGTTCATCGCGCGCTTCCATTTTATGGTCAGTTTAATCGACCCACTGAAGCGGCTATTGTGACTAAATTTCGCACCAAATTTACATTGTTGTTAAACCACCAACACGCTTACGTAGAGTGCGAACTGAAGAAAATATCGCAGCTGTATCGGCCAGTGTTAATGATGACCATCAATTATCGATTCGTCGCCGTTCGCAGCAATTGGGCCTATGTTACTCAAAAACGTGTAAATGCCAAAATTGGACTAAGCGGATGGACCATTTGAGGCGCACTCAAGGTCAACATTTGCATGAAATAATATTCAAACATTAAATTATGTGGACCGTACTATCGATTCAAATAAAGATTTCATGCATTTTTCTGAATTTTATGTGTTTTTTTTTTGAAAAACTTTCCTATAACTTTTAAAAAATCACCCTTTATAAGTTATAACAGCTTTAGTTTTACGTAGGTTATGGTGATTTGTGCAAAAGAACTTTATCAAATATAAAATAGAGCTGATTCCGAATATCCGTGTGGAAGTTATATGGATTTTAATTTAACGTTGGAATATGGGCTATTTGTGTGGGGGGTACCACAAGGAGAGTGGCAATTTTGCCTTCTTCTAACTTAAACTAAATTTGGGAAAAACATGTGCAAAGTTTGAATCGATTCCTTAACTGCTTTCGAGAGTTATCGTGTACAGCAGCCAGCCAGACGGACGGACGGACATTGCTCAACAGCTTAAAAAGTCGTCTTAAGTAACTCCTTCGTCCATCTATTCTTGTAATCACGATACAGGACGCAATTGTAGCCAGAACCAAACGAAACTTTGCACAACGAAGTCTTTCGGGATAAGGACGAACGCTATTTAATTTGAAGAAAATCGGTTCAGATTTAGATATAGCCCCCATACGAATTTCACTCCCGATTTGACTCTTTACACGCTGGCTACCACATATTTGAGCAGATTTGGTTCAAATTTGGTAGAATATCATATTTTTCCAATATAAATACCCATGATAAAAATGGGTCAGATCGGTTCAAATTTATATATAGCCGCCATACAAATTTCGCTCCCAATTTGACTTTTTCCGCTCTAGATACCACATATTTTAACAGATTTTTCTTCAAAATTGGCAAAATATCTTATGTTTCCTGAAGAAACACCTGTGGTGAAAATGGGTTAGATCGGTTCAGATTTATATATAGATCCATACAAATTTGGCTCGCAATATCACCTTTTCCGTTCTAGAAACCACATATTTTATCAGATTGTTTTCAAATTTGGCAAAAAATGTCATATTTAAACTAGGAACACCTGTGGTGAAAATAGGTCAGATCGGTTCAGATTTATATACAGCTCCCATACAAATTTCGCTCTCGATTTGACTTTTTCTGCTCTAGATACCACATATTTTAACAGATTTTTCTTCAAAAATGGCAAAATATCTTAGGTTTCCACAAGAAACACCTGTGGTGAAAATGGGTTAGATCGGTTCAGATTTATATACAGATCTAATACAAATTTGGCTCGCAATGTCACCTTTTCCGTTCTGGAAACCACATATTTTATCAGATTGTTTTCAAAATTGGCAAAACATATCATCAACTAGAAACACCTGTGTTGAAAGTGTGTTAGATCGGTTCAGATTTATATATAGCTCCCACACTAATTTCTCCCCGATTTGACTTTTTCCGCTCTAGAAACCCCATATTTTAACAGATCTTCTTCAAACACCCATGATGAAAATGGGTCAGATCGGTTCAGATTTATATATAGCTCAATACAAATTTCGCATCCGACTTGACTTTTTCCGCACCAGAAACCGCTGATTTGCATCGAATTTCTTCAAATTGAGCATAACACGCTATAGTTGAACTGGAAGATTCTATTGTGAATGTGGGCCACTTAATTCCATGTTTGGATATAGCCCCGATACAAATATTCTTTTAATTTTTTAACGAATTGAATTGTAATTGTTAAAAGCTATTTATTCAAAAAAATAAATATTTTCTCAATTTTTTAGAGACTGTTCGTTATCCACAGTTTCTATGCGAAACAAGATTGCAACATTTATAGTTAAAATCGCCATAATTGAAAATATAGCTGGTGTGATCCAACCTATATATCCAAAATCTCAGGTCTCAGACGAAAATTAGAATTTTAGTAAAAAATTAAAACAACTATCAATAATTATACACTCCACGAGAGTATTATGGCTTTGTGCATTTGTTTGTAACACCCAATAGGAAGCGAGATAGACCCATTGTTAAGTATACCGATCGACTTAGAATCACTTTCTGAGTCGATTTAGCAATGTCCGTCTGTCTGTCCATCTATTGTTGTAATCAAATTACAGGTCACAATTATAGTCCGATCTTAACAAAAATTGGCACAAGTAAGTTTTATGGATCAAGGACGAACGGTATTTTATTTGAGGCAAATCGGTTCAGATTTAGATATAGCCCCCATACAAATGTCGCTCCCGATTTGACATTTTCTGCTCAAGCAACCCCATATTATACTTGATTTTCTTTAAATTTGGCACCACATCTTATAATGCAACTAGAAACACCTATGCAAAAATTGGTAAGATCGGTTCAGATTTAGATATATCGCCCATACAAATGACGCTCCCGATTTGACTTTTTCCGCTCTAGAAACGACTTGTTGTACCCGATTTTCTTTAAATTTTGCACAGCATCTTATAATCTAGCTAGAAACAACTATGCAGAAAGTGGGTAAGATCGGTTCAGATTTAGATATAGCCCCCATACAAATGTCGCTCCCGATTTGACATTTTCCGCTCTAGAAACCACATATTGTACCCGATTTTCTTTAAATTTGGCACAACATCTTATAATCCAAGTAAAAAACCTATGGTGAAAGTGGCTAAGATCGGTTCAGATTTAGATATAGCGCAAATACAAATGTTGCCCCAAAATGTTTAACCAATTTTGGCCAAACTATACATATTATATTTCACCTATTTCGTTCCAGATTTCAATATACCCCCATACAAATGTCCTTTCCGATTTAACATTTTTTGTCAAACACATACAGTTACAGGATAGAAATATCCTTCCCGTTTTCACTTTTTCACCGAATTAAATTGTATTCGGATAGAAAGTGGAGTGTATCATAGAGTCGGCCCCGCCCGACTTTAGCCTTTCCTTATTTATTTTTATGTGGATTTTATGAATGCCCACCAAAAATATCTCATGAGACTGGGTGTCGCGCGGTGCCAACCAATTGTAATGTGGATTTCACGTTATAATTGACAATATAAATTTTACGTAAGACTCAATATGTTGGCGATTTTCAGGCAGATTGCTTGCCACTGTTAATACGACTAAAAAAATCTGCTGATGATTCACCGGTTTTGATGGAATATTTATAATTACTATGGTAATTTCGGTGGGAAGTATTTCGTTATTCCAGAATGTCGTAATGATGGGTTCCAATAAGTGTTAAGAAACATATAAACTTTAAATTTCTTTAAGGTTTCGCCATAATATAATTTGAAAATGTATCATAAATCTTGATCACTTACTAATGGAAATTGTAGTTATATATCTATCGACTCATGTCGTCTATATCGTATTCGGATTATACAAGACCAAATTCCATCTGACACATACACTTTAGTGGTGCCCACAACAACTTTCGGTGTAGCCCTCGTACGCACACAACAAGTCATCAAACATGGGTGTATCATAAAATATGAAATGTTATTGTTTTTATATTTGTTTTGTTATTGTTGATGAAATAAAATTCTTAGATAATATTAAAATTAAATTTAGGGCGATTTAACCTGCTAATAGCAGATGTAAATATAGAATGTTTTGACGATAAGGAAATGAAATGAGAAATTGTGTTTTGTTGTCCCCAATGCATGCCTGTCAACATGTTTTCTGTCAAGAAAGTAAAGCACTAAGAAAGCTAAGTTTCTCGTTCACTGCAATCAACTTATGCATTCTGAAATTTAGCAAACAAATATAGACAGATGAAATCAGGAATAGTATCAAGTTTTTGACTCAAAACTGTGCAAATGTTAATTTTAATAATTTTTATACCTTTCTTCTTTAGAGTAAGAGAGTATGAAGTTGGGGACGTGAACTAGAACCATATAACCTTTTTATACCCTCCTGGATGGGGGTATACTAACTTTGTCATTCCGTTTGTAACACCATGAAATATTGACTTCAGACCCTAGTAAGTGTATTCTTGATCGTCAGAAAATTCTAAGACGATCTAGCCATGTCCGTCCATCCATCCATCCGTCCGCCCGTCTGTTGAAAGCACGCTAGCATCTAAAGGAAATGTACCAGGACGTCCAAATTTTCCCAAAATACGTCTAATAGTTGTAGATAGGTTGGGATTGAAAGTGGGCGAAATCGGATCAGAGGGAACAAATTTTCCCTCAGAAGGACTAAAAATACGCTAATATTTCGTGTATTTAAGCATTTTTATACCCTCCACCTCCAGGATGGGGGTATATTCACTTTGTCATTCCGTTTGTAACACCTTGAAATATTCATCGGAGACCCCATAAAGTATATATATTCTGGGTCGTGGTAAAATTCTAAGACGATATAGCCATGTCAGTCTGTCCGTCTGTCTGTCTGTCTGTCTGTTGAAAGCACGATAGCGGCCGAACGAAATGAGCTAGGAGGTTCAAATTTTTCCTAAATGTGTCTTATGGTTGTAGATCGGTTGGGATTGAAAGTGGACGAAATCGGCCCAGAGGGAAAATTTTTTCCCTCACAAGGACTGAAAATACCCCTAATATTTAGAGTATTTCAGCATGTTTTTTTGAACATATTAGCTTGTTTTTAGTTGATATTCGCAATGCGCATTCCCTCTATAGCATAAAAGGGCACAATAGAGTTATTTTTATTTGTAGGGGGCGAAATGGGACAAAAAGGGATAAAAATAGTACCTATCAAACGACAACAGATAGAAACACGAAATTTGGCGTGTACATTCCTCTAATAGAGTAGATTCATAATATAGAAGTATTTTTTCTAAATTCGTACTTTAAGGGGTTAAATGGGGATAGAGGGATAAAAATAGTACCAACCTAACGGCTGCACCTAGAATAATGAAATTCGATATATACGTAGACACGTAAAATAAAAGATCTTTCCAAAATTCGTTCTTTTTGGGGTTCAAATGGAAAAAGGGGATAAAAATAGTACCTACAAAATGACAGCAGCTAGAGTCATGAAATTCGGAGTATACATTCCTCTGAGTGCGTATACACGAAAATAAAACGCTTTTTCCAAATTCGTACTTTCAAGGGATACAATCGCTACAGGGGATAAAAATAGTACCAAATAAACGAATACAGCTAGAATGATGAAATTCAATGTGTACATCCCTCTAATTATGTAGATACGTAAAATAAACAGAGTTTAGATAGTCGTACTCTTGAGGGGCAAAATTGGAAAGCCCAAAATAATTAGGGTATTTATGATTGCTCCCTTATATTTACTTTATGAATTGAAGTATTATATCCATTATATATATATAGTATACAAATATTGGTAGCCTTGGCTTAAATTTCTTATTTTCATACAGTTAAAATTTGTTGCGGACATTCCTCTTGTAGCTTGGAAGCACCACAAAGAAAATAAAAGTTTTAGCGGGCGAAATGGGACAAAAAGAGATAAAATATGGTACCAATGATACGACAACAGCTAGAATCATAAAATTCGGTGTGTACATCCCTCTAATTGCATAGACACGTAAAATAGAGGGATTTTCGAAATTTGTACTTTTAAGGGATATAATTAAAAAGAGGGATAAAAATGGGACCTACCATACTGAAGTTGAAATCATGAAATTCGGTGTATACATTCTGACTATGAAGACTCGAAAAAGGGTTATTTCGAAATTTGTACATTTGGGCGGAGAATGGGGCGAATGGGGATATATTTAAAATTTATACTTTTCTTATCACTTTGTCTGTATCTGAAAATGCTTCTTCCTAATGGCGACTGACAATCGCCTAATATTTAGTCATGTTCACTTTCACAATTTCAGCATTTAATTTATATATATTAGTCGATTTTAAACAGTGCGCATAAGTATACATTATAGTTTGAAATAGTAAACAGTTATAGTAATGTGCATAAAAATATAGCAATTATCGTAATATGGTACTGTGCTTCTATGTAAAGTCGACATCCTTTAATCTGCTGGTAATACTGTAGAATGCACTCCGTGGTGGAGGGTATATAAGATTCTGCCCGGCCGAACTTAACGCCTTATTACTTGTTTATATATTGACATTGTTTTCTGCAGTTAGAATTAGTTAAAAATAGAACAAAGTACTTTTTTCTATATTTTTGTGATTTTTTTCTTGCTAGTTAAAAGCTATTTCTTCGAAAAAATAAATATGTTCTCAATTTTTTTGAGATTATTCGTTATCCACAGTTTCTACGCGAAACAAGATTGCAACATTTATAGTTAAAATCCAAAAAAATAATATCCAAAATCTCAGGACTTAGACGAAAATTAGAATTTTAGTAAAATTTAAACAACTATCAATAATTTTTATGTGGATTTTATGAATGCTCACAAAAAATAAATATTGCCAAGTGATACTAATGAGCCAAAATTCACCGCAGGCATTTGCTGACAAATATCTGAAGAGACTGTGTATCGGGCGGTGCCAACCAATTGTAATGTGGTTGTTTCACATTATAATTGACAATATAAATTTTGGTAGGATTCAATATGTTAGCGATTTCCAGGCAGATTGCTAGCCACTGTTAATACGACTAGAAAAATCTGCTGATGAATCACCGGTTTTGATGGGTTCCAACAAGTGTTAAGAAACATATAAACTTTAAATTTCTTTAAGGTTTCGCCATAATCTAATTTGAAAATGTATCATAAATCTTGAAGCATAAACATGCAAATTGGACAATACTTGTTGTCACTTACTAATGGAAATTCGGATTATACAAGGCCAAATTCCATCTGACACATATACTTGAGTGGAAACATTCGGTATAGCCCTCGTACGCACACATCAAAGCCATCAAACATGGGTGTATCATAAAATATGAAATGTTATTGTTTTTATATTTGTTTTGTTATTGTTGATGAAATAAAATTCTTAGATAATATTAAAATTTAATTTAGGGCGATTTAACCTGCTAATAGCAGATGTAAATATAGAATGTTTTTGACGATAAGGAAATGAAATGAGAAATTGTGTTTTGTTGTCCCCAATGCATGCCTGTCAATATGTTTTCTGTCAAGAAATTAAAGCACTAAGAAAGCTAAGTTTCTCGTTCACTGCAATCAACTTATGCATTCTGAAATTTAGCAAACAAATATAGACAGATGAAATCAGGAAAAGTGACAAGTTTTTGACTCAAAATTGTGCAAATGTTAATTTTAATAATTTTTATACCTTTCTTCTTTAGAGTAAGAGAGTATGCAGTTGGGGACGTAAAATAAAACCATATAACGTTTTTATACCCTCCTGGATGGAGGTATACTAAATTTGTCATTCCGTTTGTAACACCATGAAATATTGACTTCAGACCCTAGTAAGTGTATTCTTGATCGTCATAAAATTCTAAGACGATCTAGCCATGTCCGTCCATCCGTCTATTGAAAGCACTCTAGCATCTAAAGGAAATGAACCAGACGTCCGAATTTTCCCAGAATACGTCTAATAGTTGTAGATCGGTTGGGATTGAAAGTGGGCGAAATCGGACCAGAGGGAACAAATTTTCCCTCAGAAGGACTAAAAATACCCTAATATTTCGTGTATTTAAGCATGTTTTTTTAATAAGTCTACTTATATCTGCTTGATATTTGGTATGCGCATTCCCCTTGTATCAAAAACGTGCAGAATAAATTCTAATTTTGAGGTGGTGGAATGGGGGCCAAAACGGATAAAAATCGTACCTATCAAACGACAGCAGCTAGAAACACGAAAATCGGCGAGTACATTCCTCTAATTGAGTGGATACATAACGCAAAAGTATTTTTTCCAAATTCATACTTTTAAGGGGTAAAATTGGAACAGATGGATAAAAATGGTACCAACTAAACGGCTACAGCTAGAATGCTAAAATTTGGTGTGTACAGCACTCTAATTGCGTAGACACGCAACATAAAGTGATTTTTGAAAGTCGTACTTTTAAGGGGATAAAAATGGTACCAACCAAATGGCCGCGGCTAGATTCATGGAATTCGATATGACTGCAAAATAAAAATGTTTTTTCCACAATCGTACTTTTTGCATTTTACAGCAAAAATGGGTAGTTAGTGAAGTTAGTTTACCTTGTACATGAGAGATAATGGGGTTTCAAAATGTGTACTTTTTGAATTAAAATAGGATGCAAATACATTCAATCAAACTATTGCTCCCATTATTTCCCAATATTTAGGATATTTAAGCATTTTTGAAGATTGCAGCCTTAAATTACTTTTTGAACTGACTTAAAGTATAATTTTGATATATATAGCTTAAATATATTGTTAGCATTACCTTTGCTTTACAATCTTTAAAATTTTATATTTATATATAAAATTATTTTTTCAATATTTTCATCTGTTTTGGTTTGGCTATATTAAAACAAGTATGGAAAGGCTAAAGTCGGGCGGGGCCGACTATATAGTACCCTACACCACTCCCTGCGTATATACCTCGCATTGATTACTAAACCCAGGTATTTCATTTGAGCAATTTTATGTAGTTCATATAAATTATACAGTTACTATAAATTCATCTTTAGTCAAAGTTAATGATTATGGTAAATAATAAAGTAATTGATACAGCAGATATTCCAAGTAAAGTAAATATAACATGATATGGATAAATTGATCTAGATCCAATGATAAATACAGCGGTAATAGGATGAATCGGACGTAGGCGGACTATAAAAACAATTGAGGCCAACACATACGTCTATATATTTCTCATTCACGGTAGGTATTCCTAGTTCAAACATATAATGCTCTGCAAAATTTGATGAATATCCGATGTAAGATGTGGTTTCTAGAGTTGTAATAGAGAAGAATGGGGCCCCACTTGGGTTATACCAAAGTATGGACATATGGGCATCTCCCAAACAAGTATGGAAAAACTAAAGACGGACGGAGCCGACTATATGATACACCCCACTTTCTATCTCACAACAATTCAATTCGGTAAAAAAGTGAAATCGGGAAGGATTTTTGAATCCTGTAAATGTATGTGTTTGACAAAAAATGTTAAATCGGAAAGGATATTTGTATGGGGTATATTGAAACTTTCACTTTCACTATGTATGTTTATTGGCAAAATATAATATGTAAAGGGAGCAACATTTGTATTGGGGCTATATCTAAATCTGAAACGATCTTACCCACTTTCAGCATAGGTGTTTCTAGTTCGATTATAAAATGTTGTGCCAATTTTAAAGAAAATCGGGTACAATATCTGGATTTGAGAGCGGAAAAAGTCAAATCGGGAGCGACGTTTGTATGGGGGCTATATCTAAATCTGAACTGATCTTACCCAATTTCTGCACAGGTGTTTCTGGTTGGATTATAAGATGTTGTGCCAATTTTAAAGAAAATCGGGTACAATATGTGGTTTCTAGAGCGGAAAAAGTCAAATAGGGAGCGACATTTGTATGGGGGCTATATCTAAATCTGAACCGATCTTACCCAATTTCTGCAAAGGTGTTTCTGGTTGGATTATAAGATGCTGTGCCAAATTTAAATACAATCGATTCAATCCAAATTCAATACCGATGGTCCTTGGCCAGAAAAAATAACTTCTGCCAAGTTTCATGATAATCGGACAACAATTGCGACCTGTAGAGTGCGAACAAGCTTAGATGGACAGCAGACGGACGGACAGACAGACATCGTTAAATCGACTCAGCTGGTGATTCTAAGCCGATCGGCATACTTAAAGGTCTAGCTAAGTCTAGCTCGATTATTTCTTGGTGTTACAAACATTTGGCGCGAAACTAAGTTATATATAAGGTGTAGGGTATAATTACAACATCCCTGTGGTAAATAATGGAATGACGACTATTTGAGTAAAAAATCACACATTTTGAAACATAGTCTCCCCACTATGGGAATTTGGGTATTTAAAAAAACTTGTTCCACGATTTCAAAAATCATTTCTGTATTAAGTGCATTTTTTTGTTCCATAATGAAACTTTTTGGAAAATAAAAAGGTTCTGTTAACAGATTCAACAAAAACAATACGTTTGTATCGATGATTTGAAAGATTACGTACGGTTATAATTTTAGAGGTGCGCCAATAGTTCTCACTTGGCACGTTCTTATGATGAAACGGCATAGGAAACCTTGTGATCCTTAGATTTTAAGTATAAATACTACCCGATTTCTGGAAAATTTCTTTTGAATTTGATATAAGGAAACTAAGGAAATTTTGACTAAACTGGAGTTAAATTGTTGAACTAAAATTTAGATATCGTATCGACTTTAATCAGATTTAGCAATGCTATTTTTCTGCGTAAATTTTTAATTTTAAGTAAATTAGGCTGAGTTATGTAGGGTGGGTGTAAGATGTATGGGTTACATATTTCGTATGCTCAATAGTGCTGGGATAGTGTTGTATGGGAATTTTAGGATTTGGATACGCTAGAACCCGCTATTTTGTGAAGTTCGGAAACAATTCATGAGCCAAAAAATGGGGATGGTGTGGTGAATGTAAGTGGGTGCTAATCGGGGTAAAAGTTGTGGGAAAAGGGGTATATTTATTTGAATTTACGATCGACCCCCATTAATTTTCTCTCCTCGACTTTTTCGCCAAACAATGTACTGTGTCGTAACATTTGGTACATTTCACTCCCCTAGGGAGCAAATATTATAAAAAAATTTCAATTTTTGTATGGGTGCCCCCTTAAGTTTAATAGGCAGGAAAGTAGATAGTCCCCCTTAAAGAATTGTAAACTGTAGGTATGTTGGAGAAAATGTTGGGGTCTACTGCGGTACAGTTTAGGACATGTCTTTTATAAAAAAAGTATAGACAATTGTATGGGATCACCTATGTTCAGAGGAAATAATGGGGATTGGTCATACATTTGACCTAGCCGCCTTCTTGGGGCAGTTAGATCAGTGGGAGCCAATTTTATAAAATTGTAGTTTTTGATGGGAGTCCTATTAAGGAGTGGGGCTTTGGCACAGGTATACTTAACGAAAGTGTTGGGGAGAGACAATTAATAGGGACTAGTTTTACATGTCACCCCTTGGGTGACTCGGGGCAGTTTTGGGTATTTCCTTCATAAAAAAATATAAACAACTCTCTATCCAATTACATTTGAATTTTAAAGTGATATAAAGTGATACTTCTAAAATACGTTTCAAATGTTCCGATTACATTTTTCCGATTATTTATGAACCCAAAATTAATATTACGTATACGCAACACAGAAAAAAACCTCCTTAGAAAATCTGTAGTGAATGGTAATCAAGGGCGAGAATCGATTCTCGATTCCCCGATCAACTATTTATCAATCCGATTGTTAGAATCGAAAAATCGGAACCGATAATCGATTCCTAATCGGAATCGATTGAAATGTTGAACAATAGAATAAATTTCCATATTTGAGTTTGAATTTAATTCTAAAATATATTCGTAAATATGAAATTAACAGCATTTTTTTGTATGAGGCTTCGTTTCATTAAAAAAATTCTTTTTATTGATGTTGTCGAACCAAATTGAAAACAATATAAAAATTTAATAGTTATGTTAAAATTCAAACTTAAAAAAGTTATTCATTTTTAATTTTAAAATTTAAAATATTTAAAGCTGAAGTGCACATTAATTTTTTTATTTAAAAAATATTTTAAAATTGAATTTTAATTCCAATTTAAGAAAAACATAGTTTGAAAATAGTCATTCTGCTTAGTGGCCGTGTTTTGATTTTATTCTTTAAAATTTTAACTTTCTAAGAAGAAACTTAACTCCAGCAAACTAGACGTAAGTTGTAAATATGAAAAATAAATCCATAACATAATTGAATTTCGATTACATAGAATCAGTAAACATCACTTATGATATATTATATATATTGACTTCTATGAAGACTTTTATTGTTAAAATCTTATAATGATTTCAAATCACAAAAAATTATGTTTTTAAAAATTTGGTAAAATGCTTCAGTCTTTCATGTTGAAATTAAAGAAAACAAGTAAGGACACTCCACTTTCTATCCGAATACAATTCAATTCGGTAATAAAGTGAAAACGGGATGTAGAATTTGGCCAAAATCGGTTAAACATTTGGGAGCAACATTTGTATTGGGGCTATATCTAAATCTGAACCGATCTTACCCACTTTATAGTTGGATTATAAGATGTTTTGCCAAATTTAAATAATATCAATATGTGGTTTCTAGAGCGGAAAATGTCAAATCGGGAGCGACTTTTGTATGGTGGCTATATCTAAATCTTAACCGATTTGCCTCAAATTAAATAGCGTTCGTCCTTGACCCACAAAACGTACTTGTGCCAATTTTTGTTAAGATCGGACTATAATTGCGACCTCTAATTTAATTGCAAAATCGACTCAAAAAGTGATTCGAAGTCGATCGGTATAATTAAAAATGGGTCTATCTCGCTTCCTTTTGGGTGTTACTAACAAATGCACAAAGCCATAATACTCTCGTGGAGTGTATAAATATAAAGTATATGTTTACAACATATTTCTTAAGACTTTATACTTTATGTAGTAAAGTAATTTAAGAAAAGCATATAGTTTGAAAATAGCCTGTCTGCTTAAAGACTTACTGACAGTGTTATGATTTTTTAGATCCGCTTTTGAAGCACCGGGGAATTCGATAAAGTTATGTGTAATCTTTCTTTAAAATTTTAACTTTCTAAGAAGAAACTTGCAAGCAACTATTTGAAAAAAAAAAAATTAATGATGGATTAGTGAAATTCGATTTTGGCGACGACGGTTGTATAAAAAGTTTTCTCGAAAATCTTGATATTAACATGTAAATGATTTCCATATATTCACGAAATATTGTAGTGTGATACGTTCTTTCATTTTTAAAATTATACTATCATGATATTTAAAATTTTCTCAATTTTTAAATTCCACAGATTTGTACCACCAAAAGTACAAACTTTTGTGGTGTTTTCTATAAAATTAAATTTGGATTCCAGTATCGATAATCGATTTCAGTATAAAGTCGGACACGTGTACTCGATTCCAAAAGAATCGATTTTTGAACCCCCAAAATCGATTCTCGATTAGAATCGGAATCGATTTACCAGTCACTAGCCTGTATCAGTGTTACAGCGGATAAAGTCAAGCGAAATTTCTATGGGAGCTATATCTAAATCTGAACCGATTTTCGAATAGTCGTGCACTATTCAACACTGACTGTTTTTCTTTTTTGTATCAAAAAAAATTAAAAAAAAAAAATATTTTGCGTTGACTTTTTTTGACTTAACCTCGATAACCAGGCTAAGTCTAATATTTTTTTTAATATAAAATTATTTTTTTTCAAAAATTGTTTCCTTAAACACTTTGATAGTGACAATTTAAAAAAAAGATTTTTTTATTTTGAGTGTAATTTTAAGTTTTTATACACTCCTCGAGAGTATTATGGCTTTGTGCATTTGTTTGTAACACCCAAAAGGAAGCGGGATAGACCCATTGTTAAGTATACCGATCGACTTAGAATCACTTTCTGAGTCGATTTAGCAATGTCCGTCTGTCTGTCTGTCGGTCTGTCTGTCTGTCTGTCCATCTATTGTTGTAATCAAACTACAGGTCGCAATTATAGTCCGATCTTAACAAAAATTGGCACAAGTAAGTTTTGTGGATCAAGGACGAACGCTGTTTAATTTGAGACAAATCGGTTCAGATTTAGATATAGTCCCCATACAAATGTCGCTCCCGATTTTACATTTTCGGCTCTAGAAACCACATATTATACTCGATTTTCTTTAAATTTGGCACAACATCTTAAAATCCAACTATAAATACCTCTGCAAAAATTGGGTAAGATCGGTTCAGATTTAGATATAGCCCCCATAAAAATGTCGCTCCCGATTTGACATTTTCCGCTCTAGAAACGACATATTGTACCCGATTTTCTTTAAAATTGACACAACATCTTATAATCCGACTATAAATACCTATGCAAAAATTGGGTAAGATCGGTTCAGATTTAGATATAGCCCCCATACAAATGTCGCTCCCGATTTGACATTTTCCGCTCTAGAAACCACATATTGCACCCGATTTTCTTTAAAATTGACACAACATCTTATAATGCAACTTGAAACACCTATGCAAAAATCGGGTAAGATCGGTTCATATTTAGATATAGCTCCCATACAAATGTCGCTCCCGATTTGACATTTTCCGCTCTAGAAACCACATATTGTACCCGATTTTCTTTAAAATTGACACAACATCTTATAATCCAACTAGAAACACCTATGCAAAAATTGGGTGAGATCGGATCAGATTTAGATATAGCCCCCATACAAATGTCGCTCCCGATTTGACATTTTCCGCTCTAGAAACCACATATTGTACCCGATTGTCTTTAAATTTGGCACAACATCTTATAATCCAACTATAAACACCTATGCAAAAATTGGGTAAGATCGGTTCAGATTTAGATATAGCCCCCATACAAATGTCGCTCCCGATTTGACTTTTGCCGCTTTAGAAACCACATATTGTATCCAATTTTCTTTAAATTTGGCACAACATCTTATAATCCAACTAGAAAAACCTATGCAAAAATTGGGTAAGATCGGTTCAGATTTAGATATAGCCCCCAAACATATGTAGCTCCCGATTTGACTTTTGTCGCTTTAGAAACCACATATTGTACTCGATTTTCTTTAAATTTGGCACGACAGCTTATAATCCAAGTAAAAAACCTATGGTGAAAGTGGCTAAGATCGGTTCAGATTTAGATATAGCGCAAATACAAATGTTCTTCCCAAATGTTTAACCAATTTTGGCCAAACTATACATATTATATTTCACCTATTTCGTTCCAGATTTCAATATACCCCCATACAAACGTCCTTTACGATTTAACATTTTTTGTCAAACACACACATTTACATTTACACATTTTCACCGAATTAAATTGTATTCGGATAGAAAGTGGAGTGAATCATAGAGTCGGCCCCGCCCGACATTAGCCTTTCCTTACTTGTTATTAATGATTTTGTTATAGCAGCTTAGTTATCAATTTGATTTTTTGATTGATTTTAAATTACTATAAGAAAATGGACCTTTTGTGTTGAAGGAACCAGAAGGGACGTGTCAATTTCGCCCATCTCCGAACATAAACTATGCTTGGGCAAAAATATTACTTTGTACAAAGTTTGAATGTTTTCCAGGTAGACAGCGGGGCGGACAGACAGCTTAAAAAAATCGTGAGATGAATTTGGTCCAAGCCCACGTAAGATTTTATGTTACTCCTATAACGCGTTACTTTTTTGAAATATATAGTGAACAGATAGTGAAGGAGGTTACTTAGAACCGAATAATTTTGAAAAAAAAAAGCAATGTGAACGGTGAAAGAAGAACGTCGGCAGTCCGACTTTAATCTATATCTAAACAAGTAAGGAAAGGCTAAAGTCGGGCGGGGCCGACTCTATGATACACTCCACTTTCTATCCGAATACAATTTAATTCGGTGAAAATGTGTAAATGTAAATGTGTGTGTTTGACAAAAAATGTTAAATCGTAAAGGACGTTTGTATGGGGGTATATTGAAATCTGGAACGAAATAGGTGAAATATAATATGTATAGTTTGGCCAAAATTGGTTAAACATTTGGGAACAACATTTGTATTTGCGCTATATCTAAATCTGAACCGATCTTAGCCACTTTCACCATAGGTTTTTTACTTGGATTATAAGCTGTCGTGCCAAATTTAAAGAAAATCGAGTACAATATGTGGTTTCTAAAGCGGCAAAAGTCAAATCGGGAGCTACATATGTTTGGGGGCTATATCTAAATCTGAACCGATCTTACCCAATTTTTGCATAGGTTTTTCTAGTTGGATTATAAGATGTTGTGCCAAATTTAAAGAAAATGGTTTCTAAAGCGGCAAAAGTCAAATCGGGAGCGACATTTGTATGGGGGCTATATCTAAATCTGAACCGATCTTACCCAATTTTTGCATAGGTGTTTATAGTTGGATTATAAGATGTTGTGCCAAATTTAAAGATAATCGGGTACAATATGTGGTTTCTAGAGCGGAAAATGTCAAATCGGGAGCGACATTTGTATGGGGGCTATATCTAAATCAGATCCGATCTCACCCAATTTTTGCATAGGTGTTTCTAGTTGGATTATAAGATGTTGTGTCAATTTTAAAGAAAATCGGGTACAATATGTGGTTTCTAGAGCGGAAAATGTCAAATCGGGAGCGACATTTGTATGGGAGCTATATCTAAATCTGAACCGATCTTACCCGATTTTTGCATAGGTGTTTATAGTTGGATTATAAGATGTCGTGCCAAATTTAAAGAAAATCGAGTACAATATGTGGTTTCTAAAGCGGCAAAAGTCAAATCGGGAGCTACATATGTTTGGGGGCTATATCTAAATCTGAACCGATCTTACCCAATTTTTGCATAGGTTTTTCTAGTTGGATTATAAGATGTTGTGCCAAATTTAAAGAAAATTGGATACAATATGTGGTTTCTAAAGCGGCAAAAGTCAAATCGGGAGCGACATTTGTATGGGGGCTATATCTAAATCTGAACCGATCTTACCCAATTTTTGCATAGGTGTTTATAGTTGGATTATAAGATGTTGTGCCAAATTTAAAGATAATCGGGTACAATATGTGGTTTCTAGAGCGGAAAATGTCAAATCGGGAGCGACATTTGTATGGGGGCTATATCTAAATCAGATCCGATCTCACCCAATTTTTGCATAGGTGTTTCTAGTTGGATTATAAGATGTTGTGTCAATTTTAAAGAAAATCGGGTACAATATGTGGTTTCTAGAGCGGAAAATGTCAAATCGGGAGCGACATTTGTATGGGAGCTATATCTAAATCTGAACCGATCTTACCCGATTTTTGCATAGGTGTTTCAAGTTGGATTATAAGATGTTGTGTCAATTTTAAAGAAAATCGGGTGCAATATGTGGTTTCTAGAGCGGAAAATGTCAAATCGGGAGCGACATTTGTATGGGGGCTATATCTAAATCTGAACCGATCTTACCCAATTTTTGCATAGGTATTTATAGTCGGATTATAAGATGTTGTGTCAATTTTAAAGAAAATCGGGTACAATATGTCGTTTCTAGAGCGGAAAATGTCAAATCGGGAGCGACATTTGTATGGGGGCTATATCTAAATCTGAACCGATCTTACCCAATTTTTGCATAGGTATTTATAGTTGGATTATAAGATGTTGTGCCAAATTTAAAGAAAATCGAAAAATAATATGTGGTTTCTAGAGCCGAAAATGTAAAATCGGGAGCGACATTTGTATGGGGACTATATCTAAATCTGAACCGATTTGTCTCAAATTAAATAGCGTTCGTCCTTGATCCACAAAACTTACTTGTGCCAATTTTTGTTAAGATCGGACTATAATTGCGACCTGTAGTTTGATTACAACAATAGATGGACAGACAGACAGACGGACAGACAGACAGACAGACAGACAGACGGACAGACGGACATTGCTAAATCGACTCAGAAAGTGATTCTAAGTCGATCGGTATACTTAACAATGGGTCTATCCCGCTTCCTTTTGGGTGTTACAAACAAATGCACAAAGCCATAATACTCTCGTGGAGTGTATAAAAAGAGTTGCGTTACTGACTGACTGACTTATCATTTATCAGCGCCCAGACCAAACGTCTGAAGTCAGGGTCATGAAATTTTCAGGGTATTTCCCAAATATGACGGAGACGCGGGTTTTTACGAACTTCGTACTTTTAGGGTATGAAATTGGAAAAAGGGATAAATATCGAAACTTCGTCCTGACCAAACGGTAGTAGCTATAAACATGAAATTCTGTGTCTGCCTTTCACTTACCATGTAGACGAGTAACAAAAAGGTATTTTCCGAAATTTTAACTTTTAAAGAGTGAGAGGGACAAAAAGGGATGCAAATGGTACCAACTAAAGTAATACTAGAATGAAATTTGGTATTTAAATTCCTCTGACCACGTTAAAGAGTAGTGAAAATGGATTTTTCGCTTATAAGGGGTGAGTGGGATAAAAATGGTACCAACTAAAGTATTGTAGGTAGAATCGTGAAATTCGGCGTGTAGATTAGGGGTGGGATAGTGCGCGACTTTTTGATTTTGATATGCTGGAACCCCTTATTTTGTGAGGTTCGAAAAAAATGAATGAGCTAAAAAATGGGGGTGGTGGCGTGAGTGTACCATACAAAAATTATTTTTATACACTCCACGAGAGTATTACGTCTTTGTGCATTTGTTTGTAACACCCAAAAGGAAGAGAGATAGACCCATTGTTAATTATACCGATCGACTTAGAATCACTATTTGAATCGATTTAGCGATGTCCGTCCGTCTGTCTGTCTGTCCATCTATTCTTGTAATCACGATACAGGTCGCAATTGTACACAGAACCAAATGAAACTTTGCACAACTAAGTTTTTCGGGATAAGAACGAACGCTATTTAATTTAAAAAAAATCGCTTCAGATTTAGATATAGCCCCCATACGAATTTCACTCCCGATTTGACTCTTTTCACTCTAGATACCACATATTTTAACAGATTTTCTTCAAAATTGGCAAAACATCTTATTTTTCAACTAGCAACACCTGTGGTAAAAATGTGTTAGATCGGTTCAGATTTATATATAGCTCCCATACAAATTTCTCTCCCGATTTCACTTTTTCCACTCTATAAACTACATATTTTAACAGATTTCTTTCAAATCTTTCAAAATATCTTATATTTCAACTAGAAGCACCCATGGTGAAAATGGGTCAGATCGGTTCAGATTTACATATAGATCCAATACAAATTTCGCTCCCGGATATACTTTTTCCGCCCCAGAAACCACAAATTTTCTCCGAATTTCTTTCACCAAACGTTATATTTGAACTGGAAGAACTTATTTTGAAAGTTAGTCACTTTATTCCATGTTGGGATATAGCCCCGATACAAATATTCTTTTCGATTTGACAAATTGGACTAGGTCATATTAGCCTATGATAAGGAAACATACAAAAATTCTTCCCGTTTGCACTTTTTTACTGAGTTGAATTGTATTCGGATAGAAAGTGGAGTGTATCGTATAGTCGGCCCCGCCCGACTTTAGCCTTTCCTTACTGGTTTTTAAAAAATTTGTTCCCACCGCTCTTATTGGCCCAAGGAGGCCGCTAGTGGAGTTAAATATATAACCGACCCCCTATATTTTTTCAATACTCACATTTTCACTGAACATACTTACCTCCTATCGTCAACCCTTAGGGTGGTCCCCATACGAAATTTTTATTATTTATAATTTTTGTTATGTCAGTAAGACCCAAAACTGCCCTGGAGTCACCCCTAGCTAGGTTAAATGTAAGAGCGACCTACACTACTTTATCCTCCCAAACATTTTTTCCTTACCCCCTATCCCCACTCCTTAATGGGACTCCCATACAAAAACTATTTTTTATCAAATTTGCTCCCACCACTCTAACTGCTCCAAGGAGGCACCTAGTGGAGTCAATGGTATGACCAACCCCCAATATTTTTTCAGCCCCTAAATTTTCTCAGAACATATCTACCCTCTATCTTCAACCCATAAGGTGGTCCCCACACATTTTCTTAATTTTTTAATGAAGGAAACGCTCGAAACTGCCCCCTAGTCACCCCTAGAGGGAAGAAGACCCCAAGAGGGGGCCAGTCTTACCACCATTAATTTGCTCACCCCAACCATACATGTCCCCTATCTCCACTCCATAATGGGGCTCCCATACCAGAACTACATTTTTATAAAATTTGCTCCCACCACTCTAACTGCCCCAAGGAGGCCCCTAGTGGAGTCAAATGTATGACTGACCCCCAATATTTTCTCAGAACACACCTACCCTCCAACTGCCACCCTTAAGGTGGCCCCCATACATTTGACTATTTTTTATATTTTTTATGAAAGAAAGGCCCAAAACTGCCACGCAGTCGACCCTAGAGGGGGGAAAGTGTAAGTCTAACCCCCATTAATTTTCCCTCCTCAACATTTTCCCCAAAAATATCTACTTCCTTTCACCACTGCTTAAGGGAAAATTTTATATACTTCTTATAATGCATAAGGGGGCTCACATACAAGAGAAAAATGTATATTTAATTTGCTCCCGCCACTCTAGGGGAGTCAAATGTTACGGCACAGCACATTGTTATAGTCATTTATTAATGCAACGGCTATTTCGGTAGCGTCTGTGGCGAGATGTCATATTTCTAGCGCTTGCTGGTAGTCTTCGCGATCATCCCAAGGTTTTTGGATCGGCAACAATTAAAACTGTTGATAATTCGAAGCCTGCGAAAAATTTTCCAAGTCTCAGATGTGACGTAATGGCTCAACTCTTTCTTTATGAGTGTTTGATTCACTTGTTTTGACGTGAATCTGATTCTTTTCACGCCTCCAAAGCCAACAACATTATCTGGGCGATCATGTTTGTTTGTTGCCAATGCCGTCGCTGTCCTACAAGTGGATGAAATATGGCATATTGTACCAAAATTCATAAGAATATATAGACAGACGGACAGGCTCAGATAGTGATTCTAATCAGATCGCTATGGGTCAATCTTGCTTCCATTTTGGCGTCACAAACAAATGCACAAACGCATACTATCCTAGAGCACGGCATAAACATGTCATCGTATGCATCGTATTCATAACGGATATTAGAATAAATAACGAGATGTAATGTATAGCTCTGATTTTTGGAAGTTACTGAATTTGTACGGCATAAATATTAAATCCAATAAATGTTGATTCGCGAATTTAGGTAAGCCGCCTTACCCCGCATCAATCTCCTCAGCACATGTTCCAACCACGACTACTTTAAAGATTCCCTTTGATCTTTGGCGTATTCATCACGTAAAATCTCGATACCCACATGTCATGACTTTGACATTCGTCTGTGATATGAAATCTATTTTGTTTCCTTGAAAGTCCAACCACGCGCGCAAATTTGCATCACAATCAACAACAGCAACAACACACATGCAAACTGACACATACACACTGCGATACATACATACATATGTACATCCACAAACAAGAAGAAAAATAACTGACATGACTGTTTGTCCGTCCTTACGCTCGGTCGTCTGTCTATCTGCCTGTCCGTCCGTCCGTCCGTCTGTCATTCATTCATTGCACCGCAAAAAGGTGTCAAAAATTGTTTGAAGTCTTTTGCGATAATAACGTCATTTCTAAACGTCCGAATGCAAAATGCAGCATTTTTGACAGCGCAAGAAGACAAACAGCGAGAAAAAAAAAACAAAACAACAAATTGCTTTATGTTCCTCTGAATGTGCGGCGAGGTGGAGAGTGTATGGGAATGAGAGAGTTACGGTGTGTGTGAGTGTGTGTGTGCGTTTGTATGTGACTATGTTGCAACAGTGAATGGACATGACAGTTATGGCGCGTTAGGAAACGCAATGCATAAAAAATATCATAACAAATAGAAATAACAAGAAGGCACACAAACGCACACTCACACTGATCCATACATGCATTTGTACGGCGGTATGTATGAATGTATGTGCGTACGTTAAGCGAAAATGCAGAGAAACGCAACAACAACATCATCGTCATCATCAACAAAAAAGACATTTTCCGCGTGTAACTTTTGGTCAGACGGTCCACAACTGTCACTTGCATACATGCCGTTTGACAAGTAAGCGTGACAGTTATGCACACATATTCACAACTGCACACACACACTCACACGAACGCATATTTTCACAAAGAGATAGACGTTCGGCCAAAAGCTCCCAATTTTTTGGTGTTAACGCTGTGGTCCTATGATTTGAGTCTATTTTTTGGGGGGAATTTTTAGTGCTTTGTGGAATTGGACATACCGCACATCACAGGTTGGCGGGCAGTGTTCGCCTTGTCCATCCATTTGGAACATAATATATTATATCATTTAAAAGGAAGAGCTCTATACCCACTATGGTATCATGTCTTTATGCCTTTCTTTGTAACACCCAAAAGGAAGAGCTGTAGATCCATCGTTAATTGTACCTATCGACTTAGAATCGCTTTCTGGATCGATTTAACCATGTTCATCCGTCCGTTGGTCTGTCCATATATTCTTGCAATCAAAGTACAAGTCTGCTCCTAATAAACAGTGGTACAAGTACGTTTTGCAGATCAAGGAAGGACGCTATTCGAAGCAAATCGGTGGAGATTGAGATCTCATATGTACATTAGGATGGCTCACGAAAATAAATTGCTGCGGTCACCACCCAGAAATGAAGATTGGATTGTTCAATGATGTCATACAAAATATTTCGTCACTGGGTCAAGCCATCTGTGAGCTAAACGCTCACGAAAACACCTCTAAAATTCATGTTTTCCCGTGTAATTTTTTTATGTTGCATTTTTGTCCAACATTTTTTCTGAGTTAATAGGTCCTTGGAAGCACTTTAAATGACAATTTTATTCTTAGAATAACGTTTAAATTGTGTTTTTTTTTTTTTTTGTTTTTAAGGTGACAGCAAAAAACACATATTTCTTGGAAACATTTTGTAAGAGTTGTGATGAAAAATAAATATAAGGAATCAAGACCTTTCGATACGATATATATATATATATAGTATATATCTACTCATATATCTACTCAAGTAGATAAATGGACACACCGAATTTCTAGCTGTTGTCGTTTGATAGGTACCATTTTTTATGAACTAATGACATTTTCGAGAATCCCACATATAGATAAATTCTACGTATGATAAGCTGCTAAAACATGGACCATGAGTGGTATGAGTAATCTACGATGAAATTACTCATACCACCCACATATTGCGTTAGTTTGGGTTAGTATTACACTGCACTGTGGGCCAGATTCCCAGTTTTTTTTTTGGCGAAGACTAGGCTATTCTACCTACATTAATGTATGGGTAGTCAAACGAAAAGAAATTACACAAAGAGTTCAGATATGAAAAAAAACAAGTAAAAACAGCGGTAAGTTCGGCCGGGCCGAACTTTATATATCCTCCACCATGGATTGCATTCCACAGAGGATGTCGATTTTCGTAGAAAAACAGTAATATTACAGGAAAATATAATTTTTCAATATAGCCAAACCAAAACAAATACAAATAGAGAACAAATAAATATAATATATTAATTATTTCAAACCACGCTTCCAATACCAATACGTCAGTTCAAAAAAATGTTCTTATATTTGTATTTTCAAAAAGCTTAAATACCATAAATATTGGTGGATAGTGGGTGCTACAGTTGGTTGTATTTCAATTCTATTTTAATTCCAAAAGTACAAATTTTGAAATTTTTTGGATCCAATTTTTGTGGTCTTGAGGACCACCTTTCAAATCTTTTTTATACTAGCTCATAATTATTATCTAAGTAGCTACCAAATTGGCATATACAATTGTTATTTTGTTAACATGGTTGATTTGAAGTGGTCTGTAATCTTGTTATCTCGAAAATATCTCTTGAATCCTCTTGAATCTGTATGTTCGAAAAGTAATATTTTGATCTAAATATCAAATTCGGAGGCAAAAAACCAAAAAAAAAATCTTGGTCGCAAATAAATGTATGTTTCTTCTTATTAATTTGTGAATCTGTATCGGTTGAATAAAAATCCATGTATAACAATCACTTGTTTCAACGCCCTTTGAACATTTTTCGCTTTTACACAAAGATAATGAAAATGTCATATAAATAAAAAAAATACTTTGGCGGTCTGTAAGTAAGCAACGGCAAGTCACAGCGAAAAACCACTTTTGTCACTAAATATTCAATATGTCTACATTCTAAATATGTCTTTAGGTGGTTCTCGTACGTGAACCTATTTTTTGCCAAAAACAGAGAATCTGGCCCGCAGTGCACTGTCTGTAATTTTAAAAGTTACGGAAATATAAACACATACGGACACCACTATGTGATAAAAGACCCGTATCTCCCAGTTTTGCCCAAAGACATGCAATTTTTTGAATGGGCCCCCAAAAATTTGGGGCTTCGGTGACATATTTGCAAAAAAGTGACCATTTTCTCAGGCTCATATCTTGCAACCGTTTGGAATTTTTATTTACTTTCTGAGGCAATGTTGTAGCACTTATCATAGAGAACAAAAATTGTGAACATATAAAATCAAAAAAACTTCATATTCAAGGTCAAAATCATAAATCTCGTCGAACAAATCTTATAGGCTGTAGTGTGTGTATGTAGCGTATACGTGCCGTTAAATAAGGATACTATCACTAATACGCCCTGTAGTCAGACTGGCCATTAAAACAGTCCTGCAAGATATATTTTTCCTACCAAAACTGTGTTATGAATCATTCCTAGGAAGTTCATATGTTCCAGAAAGTCGTTTATTGAGATCATAGGTACATTTTTGTAGTTGATTGTTTCCTTGAATTGAACCCCGGTTTGCTACCTATGAACCTAAACAGGGGAAATGGTTAAAAAGTCAAATTTTTTTAAGTTATTGGCGATTTGGATATGAGTAGTACCTACCAAACGCGAAACATAGCCCTATCGCATCTATTCTAATAAATGGTAACAACTCAAAATTTAAATATGTTATTTTTTATACCCTCCACCTCCAGGACAAGGGTATACTAACTTTGTCATTCCGTTTGTAACACCTTGAAATATCGACCTGAGACCCTATAAAGTATATATATTATTGATCGTCATACAATTCTAAGACGACCTAGTAATGTCCGTCCGTCTGTTGAAAGCACGCTAGCATCTAAGCGAAAGGAGCTAGGACGTCCAAATGCGTTCATAAATGCGTCCTATAGTCGCAGATCAGTTGGGATTGAAACTGGACAAAATCGGCCCAAAGGGAATTTTTTTCTCTCGCAAGGACTAAAAATAATAACCACTAATATTTAAGAGTTGTTAAGCATATTTTTCCAATATGTCTACTTGTACTTACTTGATATTGTGTATGTGAATAGAGGGATGGTAAACTGTGCATAGAGGGATAAAAATGGTACCAACCAACCAGCTGCATCTAGAACACATTCCTCTATTGAATTTTCGAAATTCGTACTTTTTGGGGTTAAAATGGAAAAAGGGATAAAAGTAGTACCAATCAAATAACCGCAGCTAGAGTCAAGAAATTCGGAGTATACAATCCTCTGATTGCGTAGATACGGAAAATAAAGATAAAGAGGGATAAAAATAGTACCAACTAAACGACTACAGCTATAATGATGAAATTCGGTGTGTACATCCCTCTAATTGCGTAGACACGTAAAATAAATTGATTTTAGAAAGATTTTTCCAAATTCGTACTTTTTACTTTTACGACAAAACATTTTACTTTTGAATCCTGGAGTTAGGATATCTTGCACTGTGTACGTGAGAGATAATGGACTTTCAAAATTTGTACCATTAAAATTAAAATAGGATGGAAATACAAGCAACTGTAGCATCCACTATCTACCAATATTTATGGTATTTAAGCTTTTTTGAGGATATAAATAAAAGAATATTTATTTTTGGAGTTGACTTGAAGTATTATTGCGATATGTAAACGTCTTGGTGGGCTTGTCTTATAAGCGTGGTTTGAAATAATAAAAATATTACATTTATTTATAAAATTATTTTTTTTTAATATTTGTATTTGTTTTGGTTTCGCTATATTAAAAAAATTATATTTTCCTGTATTATTACTGCACTTCTACGAAACTCGACAGCCTCTGTGGAATGCAATCCATGGTGGAGGGTATATAAAGTTCGGTCCGGCCGAACTTAACGCCTTTTTTACTTGTTTTTATTCTAAAAACAATCATATCAATCCACTGTAAAAATCGCACATTGTTCGTAAAATACGGACTCAACTATAGAGGTACATTTTTAGTACTTTAATTTACTTTTTATATCCTCCACTAGGACATTACACTGAAGGATAAATGCTTTATTACATCAATGAAACAGTTTCATTAATGTGTTTGCATTGATGCATAGAAATTTTTCTTTACCGTAATGATATATTTCATTAACAACATTTTTAATGATTTGTTGTGTCATTAGTACAACGAAATAGTTTTCATTGATGGAATGAAATATGTTTTTGTATAAATCAAGGCAGATTATCCAGTTTGAGAATCTTTGGCTGGATTATTTTCATTTTTTCATTTCATTTATTAAGTCTATGGAAATAACTCCTTACAGACCAGCAATGTATTACAATTCAATAATAATATTATACTAATAACAATAAAAAACTTAATTAAATATATTGTTTAACAATTTTTTAAAAATAAGACTGGAAGTAGTAAAATATACAAATTCACAAATAGAATTATAAAGTTTCATCGATCTAATTAAGGATTCATTGGAAGCATAATTAGAAAAATGTCTATCGACATGAAAAGGGTAGTAATGTCTCAAAGATCGTGACGGCGCACTAAACTGAATGAGAGAAAGTAACTCTGGACAATCCACAGTGGCATTTATAATACCAAGTAAAAACAACAGTGAAGCTATATCTCTTCTAGAGGACAAAGACTTTAAAGAAAGAAGTAAACATCTACTTTCGTACGATGGAATTGGTGCATACTATTGGTTATAATACTGTGGATTAAATTTACTATTATAAAATATATAATAATGAAACTTTTCATTTTCATTACAAGAAATAAGAGGTTTCAGGCATACAAGAGTAAGTTATAATTCTCGTTCATTTTGTAGTTCACTTAGCTTAAGTATTATGGTTTCTGCGCCAAAGAATTGCTGCAAACTATATTTAGATAGTCTACAGCATAAAACAAAAAAAGAGATATTTGATGAAGCAATGAAATATTTGCGTTACATCATCGAATCAACGTCACTAAAACAATGAATCAACTCCATGAAACTACTACGAAAACGTATCATTAAATGAAACGTGTCTTTACATTAGGGTAATTCCACAAGATTTCGACACAACATGGATCGCGACCCTTATCGATTTTGATGAAAATGACACATAAATTCTACCAGTAATTGCCGTTTACCGTAGCTCAAAGTAGCGAGTGGTTTAAGTTGTAAAGTGGTCCAAAGTTTGTTACCTCGGTTTTTTTTTGAAGAGATGGCTTCTTTATCGACATCATAACTTTGGATCGCGTCATCCGATTTTAACGATATTGAAATCGTCTGAAAGATTTACACCTCCTTTTTCCGAATCTGTATGAGAACCCGTAAAACAAACGAATCTTTCATTTTAGTCGGGAACATCGACAGCTTTTACATTGAAAAATTTTGGGCTTGTTAAAATAACGCAATAGTTTGGAAAAACAGTCGTTATTTCTTAACCTATGGCCACCCACTCTGAATTTTTAATATTTTTTAGAGAATAACATAAGCTAAAATACAAAACAAAATAAAGAAAATTAAAGATATCTTTTTCAGATTATTCAAGGATTAATATTATTTTCAATTTTTGGAATCCTTGAACTACAAGGACATTCATATTTTCATACAAATTCGGACGATATCAACATCGTTAACATCTGATGACGCGATCCAAAGTTATGATGTCGATAAGGAAGCCATCTCTTCAAAAAAACCCAAGGTAACAAACTTTGGACCACTTTAGAACTTAAACCACTCGCTACTTTGAGCTACAGTAAACGGTGTATTACCCCCAATCACTAGTAGAATGTATGTGCCAAATTGCATCAAAATAGGAGAAGATGAAAATCCAAACCTATCGTTTTTGGGTCGGTTTCTGTTAGAATTACCCATTAACTTAACCTGATTCATTAATATAATCACAATGTTTTATTGTATAAATGATACTTTACATCAATTTAACACTCTTGGAACATTGTTCATTGATTGTTAATTTAATGAAACATTTTACGTTGTATCAATTAAGCTCTACGTTGGTCCAAAAAAATGACAAATGTCATTGACGCAATCAATGTAAGATTTTATTGGGGGAATGAAGCTTTTTCTTTTGGTGTACGTCTTCGTGCATTTGTTTGTAACACCTGAAAGGAAACGAGTAGACCCATCCTTTAATATTACGATACAGATTTAACTTTTTCTGCTCTAGAAACCATATATTTAAAAAAAAATCATTCAAATTTGCCACAGCAATTTATATTTTAACTAGAAACATCTGTATTGAAAGTGAGTCAAATTGGTTCAGATTTATTTATAAATGTCATAAAAATTTCGATCCGAATTTGACTTATTCCGCTCTAGAGACCATATAAATAGTAACCATACAAAAATCGTTCCCGATATAATTTTTTCCCCGAGTTCAATTGTGGAGGGTATCTTATAGTCGGCCCCGCCCGACTTTAGCCATTTGTGGAACAAGTACGATATATAGTAAATATATTTCTGAATTTAAATTTCTCTGTTTATGTTATAACTAGCTGAACCCCGCCCGCTTCGCCAGGCAAAAAAAAACAAATGGTAAAATTAAAATCAGGCTTCATATTGATTTTTATCGTGGTCAGTAATATATACGTTCGAATTTTCAGTCTTCTAGCTCAAAAAAACACTTTTACAACGCCCCCACCTGACTCTCAAAAAAATTTTGCCACGCCCACAAAACGAAAATCTAAATTTTGGCATCAAATTGATCTTTCTCATGGTCAGTAATATACACGTTCCATTTTCAGCCTTCTAGCTCCAAGAACACTATTGCAACGCCCAATCCGCCCACAAAAAGAAAATCCAAATTTCGTCACCAAATTGATATTTATCTTTGTCAGTAATATATACGTTCCAATTTTCAGCCTTCTAGCTCAAAAAAACACTATTGCCACGCCCACTCCGCCCACAAAATGAAAATCCAAATTTCGGCATCATATATATCATTCTCGTGGTCAGTAATATATATGTACCAATTTTCAGTCTTCTAACTCTCAAAAACACTTTTGCCACGCCCACTCCGCCCTCAAAATGAAAATCCAAATTTCTGCATCATATTTATCATTCTCGTGGTCAGTAATATATACGTTCCAATTTTCAGCCTTCTAGCTCAAAAAAACACTATTGCCACGCCCACTCCGCCCACAAAATGAAAATCCAAATTTCGGCATCATATTTATCATTCTCGTGGTCAGTAATATATATGTACCAATTTTCAGTCTTCTAGCTCTCAAAAACACTTTTGCCACGCCCACTCCGCCCACAAAATGAAAATCCAAATTTCGGCATCATATTTATTATTATCGTGGTCAGTAATATATATGTACCAATTTTCAGCCTTCTAGCTCTCAAAAACACTATTGCCACGCCCCCTCCGCCCACAGAGCAAATTTTTAAAAATCCTATAGTTCCTTCCAGATGTGCATCTATCTGTACTGAAAATTTCAACAACATCGGTTCAGCCGTTTACACGTGATTGCGGAACAAACAAACAGACAGACAGACAGACAGACTTACACTAAGGTTTTATAATATTAATAGGGATAATAGGGATAGGGATAGGGATGCCCAATATATTGATATCTTTGCATTATTGAAAGGTGTTCAACAAGTCGACCTCACCCTGCCGCTTAAGGCTGCCATGCATGTGTCCGGATAAAGCCGCTAAAACCATTTGCCGGCCATTGCTTATAATTTGTGGTTCTATGTGTGCTGCGATTTTTAGCAAGTGGCTCAAACAAATCTTTTTTCGCACAGCCGCTGTCGAATGTCGCTGTTGCTGCTGCTGGCCGCCGAAAACATTTATGGCGGTTCTGTTGTGTTTGTCGCACGAGTATATAACGAATCAATAGCCCGTAGGTTGGCAGCCTGACATATCAAACATGGTGATTTTTTGACAATCGTTTTCATAGCAATTGTCATTTAAACATGTTAAGCAACCATGTGTCAAGTGGATTTAGGTGGGCAACGTCGTTTTTTCTGCTGGTACCGGCGGTGGTGCTGGTGCTGCCCGTTTCATACCACATTTCAATGTTGGTAACATTTTTGTACTGTTGTTGTTGTTGGTGTTATTTTCGTTTGTTTTTTTTTTTGTTTGGTGGTGCTGCATATCGCTATGATTTGTTTAAACAAGTGTTTCTCCGCTCCGCCGAAAAGGAACAACGACAACAATGGCAGGCAAACCAAACCGAAAAATCTCCGCATGCTTTAAGGTGTGAGAAAATTGTTGCCAGCCTTTTCCCGGGGCACAGCCAGGCAACTAATTTATGTTTATGTATACGGAAAACTGTCAAGAGTGCGATATATTCGCACACACATACCTACATAGTCGTACATTCAAATACGAATATGTATGGCATGATACGAGTATGATTGAGTTTGTTTGGCGTTGATATCTTTGTTGTGTTGCCAGTTTTTTGTCAGTTGTGTTCCTTAAGTACAGACACAAAGGAATAGCGAAGAAGCGTAGATAGCAAACAAAACGAGGGATCTTAGTATACAGCCAGTTCCAGTTGCGGAGTCGTATTTCCGCAGAAACCCATAAACATGCGTAATGGCTGACTGCGCACAAGTATCGGAAAATCATTTGGATGTACAAAAACACACACAGCAGTAGAGTCCTTTACACACACGCACACGTACACAAATGCACCGAGTCTTATGTAGATAAAAGGCGAAAAATTATAAGTTCTGGTGTTAAAGGATATATTGTTGTTGGCCTTTTCTTTAAACAGAACTTTGGCGTTTATATTTGTGTATACATAAATTAATTCATGATATTTTTAAATTTTAAGATTAGTTTCCAATAGTTTGCATACTTTCAAACGGGTCATATTATCCAATAAGTTTAACTCATGATCACTCCACTTGTCCTTGGTTTAAAGTAGTTGGTTAAGAGCCTACTGGGAAACGCAAATCTGTCTTCTTCAAATAATTTCCTTGACCTGTAACTTTATTTTTAGTTTTTTGTTTTGAGCTGCGATATTGTCGTGGCGCCAGTTCTTTTTGCGTCTTTACTTTATAGAATACAAATCGCATGGTTATATTTATTAATTGGCTTGGCTATTTTCACGGAAGCGTTATTGATCGCATTCAACAATAAATTAAGTCGTAAAACGACCTCAAAGCAAAATGTCACCAGAGTCTTACAGTGGTTCCAAATCGATTGTTTTTTTTAATAAATGTAATTTTTGAAATGAAAAGGATATCGTGAAGTAGTGATGAACTACAAAAGGTTGGTTCAATACAGGGTATAGGGACTACTGGATGATCCTCCAAATTGTCAAATGTACACTTATATACTGATTGTCAAGATTGTACAGCGATATTGCAGGTTAACATTTTTGTCTACATATTAATATTAATAATAATATAATATTTTTTATATCTATGAGCAAACACAAATTTGCAGTTTTATCTTAGTTTTAGGAGTAATTATTACACAGTGTAGCCTAAAGAAGTTGTCTAATAGCTACGATAAAAAGTTTTCAAAATTTCAGATTCTTCAAAGTTACTTTTACATTTTTATACACTCCACCAGAGTATTATGGCTTTGTGCATTTGTTTGTAACACCCAAAAGGAAGCGGGATAGACCCATTGTTAAGTATACCGATCGACTTAGAATCACTTTCTGAGTCGATTAAGCAATGTCCGTCTGTCTGTCCGTCTGTCTGTCCATCTATTGTTGTAATCAAACTACAGGTCGCAATTATAGTCCGATCTTAACAAAAATTGGCACAAGTAAGTTTCGTGGATCAAGGACGAACGCTATTTAATTTGAGGCAAATCGGTTCAGATTTCGATATAGCCCCCATACAAATGTCGCTCCCGATTTGACATTTTCCGCTCTAGAAACCACATATTGTACCCGATTTTATTTAAATTTGGCACAACATCTTATAATCCAACTAGAAACACATATTCAGAAATTAGGTAAGATCGGTTCAGATTTAGATATAGCTCCCATACAAATGTCGCTCCCAATTTGACATCTTCCGCTCTAGAAACGACATATTGTACCCGATTTTCTTTAAATTTGACACAACATCCTAATATCCAACTAGAAACACCTATGCAAAAATTCGGTAAGATCGGTTCAGATTTAGATATAGCCCCCATACAAATGTCGCTCCCGATTTGACTTTTTCCGCTCTAGAAACCACATATTATACTCGATTTTCTTTAAATTTGGCACAACATCTTATAATCGAACTAGAAACACATATGCAGAAATTCGGTAAGATCGGTTCAGATTTAGATATAGCCCCCATACAAATGTCGCTCCCGATTTGACATTTTCGCCTCTAGAAACTACATATTGTACCCGATTTTCTTTAAATTTGGCACAACTTCTTATAATCTAACTAAAAACACCTATGCAAAAATTGGGTAAGATCGGTTCAGATTTAGATATAGCCCCCATACAAATGTCGCTCCCGATTTGACATTTTCCGCTCTAGAAACGACATATTGTACCCGATTTCCTTTAAATTTGGAAAAACAGCTTATAATCCATGTATAAAACCTATGGTGAAAGTGGCTAAGATCGGTTCAGATTTAGATATAGCCCAAATACAAATGTTGCTCCCAAATGTTTAACCGATTTTGACCAAACTATACATATTATATTTCACCTATTTCGTTCCAGATTTCAATATACCCCCATACAAATGTCCTTTCCGATTTAACATTTTTTGTCAAACACACACATTTACAGGATGCAAAAATCCTGCCCGTTTTCACTTTTTCACCGAATTAAATTGTATTCGGATAGAAAGTGGAGTGTATCATAGAGTCGGTCCCGCCCGACTTTAGCCTTTCCTTACTTGTTAATATTAGAAGTGTGAAAGTTCAAGTTATCTGATAGTCATTATTCCACAAATAATATGAATAAGACTTATTGTAAACTGGTTAATATTTTTAAAGAAATTTTACCACTTTCAACAATGTAACATAAACGATAGAAATAAAATAAAATGGAGAAATGGTTTTTATGCTTTTTATTTATTATTTTATGTTCATAGTCACTTATAAATTCAAGTGTGCATGTATAGCCAAATTCGAAATATTAGAAAAAATAGTTTTAACAAAAATTATGTTTCCAAATATATATAAGACAGAAGATCCGTGACTAGTTTGCCATAAAATATTCTTATTTTCGAGAAAATAGCGCATAGCTAATTTTGAATATAAGATTTCCATATTTGTTTCAGGTTGATCTTTATTCTTTTACTTTGAAAATTATTGTATTTTGGTATTCCACTATCTTCTAAGCCTGAGTCGCGAAAAGAATTTGTTGCTGTCACTCCCAGAAATGAAGATTGTATATTTTATGATGATCTGCAAAATTTTTGATTTTGGTGAGTTGAACGCTCCTGAAAACACCTCTGACAAGTAAGTAAGCGTCATTCGACTAAACCGACTTATATATACCCTCACTCTCAGATACCATATGCATGAATGTTATAAGGTCTTAAATTTGACTTGGGGTTGAATAATTTATGTGAAAGATTCTGGAAGGTTCGTGGTACATGGTTCCAACTTCCACATTTATAAAACATCTGTAAAAACATGATCAAATATCAAGTCATGGTGGATTCCACGCTCCGGTATAGAATATAAAATAAATAGTCCTTATAAATACATTCCTGTCTTCGTCGATAATGAATATTGAATTTTATTTTATTTACTCGTTCCAAGTGGGTGTCTTTTCATATAAAACTTACAAAGTTACCCAAGTACCTTGCTGTAAAGTTATGGGTTTTAAGATTTAATTGAACTCATACGCTTATTCGACTGGTTTCGTAAGCCCATCGGAAATTATATTAGTTTTATTTTGAACAAGGCTTATGGCACTTTGTGCAGGAGGTACCAGAAGGAGTGTGACAATATCGCCTATATTTTAGGTGAATGCAATGTCAATAAAAACATTGCAGAACATCAAATCTTAGAGTATTCCGATCTTCCGTAAATAAGTTATAACAGCTGTAATTTTACATAGGTTAGGGTGATTTGTGTGGGAGGTACTAGAAGGGGAGAGGCAAGTACCACCATAGTACGCTTAAATTGATTATAACAATTTTATAACATACCCAATACAGCTAATTTCGAATTTCCGTTTGGAAGCTACATAGGTTTTTATTAAACATAGGAATATGCCCCATTTGTGTGGGAGGTACCAGAAGGGGCGTGAGAATTTCGCCCATCTCCGAACTAAAACTAAGTCTGGGAAAAATATTGTCAGGTGCACAGTTTGAATTGATTCCTTAGCTCCTTTCGAGAGTTATCGTGTACACCAGCCAGCCGGACATGGCTCAAACAGCTTAAAAATGAATGAAACGGATTTGGTTCCAACAGGGTTTAAGTTACTCCTACAATGCGTTACACTTTTGTCTGTCCCAACTGATATATAACCTCCTACTCTGTAGAGTAAGGTATAAAAGTCCCACGTTTCCTGTATATTTTTATACCCTACACCACTTCGTGGGCTAGGGTATTATAAGTTTGGTATTTGTTTGGTAGCTATATCTAAATCTGAACCAATTTGACACATTTTTGTCACAGATGTTTTTAGTTGAAATTATGCGTTTTCTAAAGCAAAAAATGTCAAATCGGGAGTAACATTTGTGTGTGAGCTATATACAATATAAGGTGTTACGCTAAATTTGAAGAAAATCTGTTAAAATACAGTTTCTAGACCGGAAAATGTCAAATATGAAGGGAAATTTTTATGGAGGCTATAGCTAAATCTGAACTGATTTGACGCATTTTCACCACAGACGTTTCTAACTTAGATATAAGGTGTTGAGCAAAATTTGATCAAAATCGGTTAAATTATGTGGCTTCTAGAGCAGATAAAATAAAATCGGCAGCAACATCTGTATGGGGGCTATATATAAATCTGATCAGATTTGCTTCGAATTAAATAGCATCCGTCCTCGTTAGAATCGGACAATAATTGCGACCTGTATCGTGATTACAGGCATAGATGGACAGACAGACGGACATGGCTAAATCAATTCAAAAAGTGATTCTATCTCGATCGGTATAATAAAAGATGGGTCTACCTCGCTTTAGACATTATACCCTGTGGTGTAGGGTATAAAAAGCTCCTGAATATTATTTTTTGTTTTCCTGCATATCTCTTATAAACGCAACGATACGTTGAAATTGTACAGGCGTGCCATGTTAATGCCAGAATCTAAATTGATGTTCAATAGACGTGTCCAAAATATTCTTTAGAGTGGAGAAAGTGACCAGAAAGATGACTGGTCTATGCTCATTTTCGCTTGCCAAGTTCAAGAAAGACGAATACAACAATATTATCTCCTTAAAAGTACTAAGTCGAGTTATGAAATAAAACTACCGATATTTTTTGAAGAACTAATTTCTATACAATCAAGAATCACATTCGTCTTCAGCAGATTTAGATCTATTCACGAGTTAAAGCTTTCGTAATATTCAGTTACAGTCCAATAGCTCCAAGCGGCTGTCTCTAAAAAAACACAAATATTAATTACATTGAAGTATTATTCAGGAAATCGTAAATTATTTTCTAAAACATCCGTCATTTGCCACCCACGATTTCCACGTGGACTCTATTTGCACCCTGCCCACATAATTGCGTTCGCTTTCACTCAAAAGAAAAAACTTCTTTAACCCGGTTTTAAGGGTAGAGTTTCCATTACAGCTGCCAGTATGCAATTTATTTATATTATATAAAGCTGTCAGTTTCAATTCACGTGCCTCTGGCGGGTTTTCCATAAAATGAATCCAAAAAATCCAAACGAAATGAAACCAAACCTAAACAATACCAAATAGTTTGTGACTTTTGACATTTTTGAAATGTTCACTATTTTACGTTTTGGGTGCGGGCGGTGGCGAGAAGAAAGGTCCCTGTACGGACAGCTCAAAATTATGTTTGATTTATAATTTTTGTTTTGTGTGTTAAATAGCAATTAGCCGACTGCTAGCTGGCTGGCTGGCTGGGTGCATTGTAAAATGTGGTTGAGAATAGAAGTTGGCAGTGGTACAGTTTTCCATTTTAAAGTGTAGTGCATGTCCTTTATCGAAGTGAGCAAATCTTGAAACATTTCAAACGATTGCATAATAAATAACAGAGTGTGGTGTTCACTTTATCACAAGAACAATTAAATTTTGTTAGTTATATGTACGAGGGACGTACAGTCTGGCCATACAATATCAAAAAACTAATTTGAAATAATTCATGGGAAACTCGGTCTCAAGTGTGGCAAGCAAATAACAAAGATGGAAATCTAGCTCTACACGGCAACACATGATTGTCTGAAAATTTCAATCAACGTGAAAACTACAGTTTCACTGAAATTTTTAATTTCCAGATGACATGTGCTTAACCTTCAATTTAATCAATCAATTGATCTACGTATACAGATGAAGCAACGTTACATCCTCATGTCGATTTTTGCTCAGGCTAAATTTTTCTTCAACTTAATTTAAGTTCCCGGATAGTCGAAGTTATCACATCATCCTCATCCAATACCATTTCCCGCAGAAAAATCTTAGTTTAAAGGAGTTAGCTGAACATCTAGTAAAAGAATGAATAAATGTAATAAATGTAAATAAAGATTGAGAAAAAATTTAACACGAAAAAAATTACACCGGAAAAACTTGATTTTTATGGTTATGCTCTCAGATTGCTTGATCTAGGAAATATTTTAGCAATTATCATTAAACAATCCAAACTTTATTTCCGTGGGGTGACTGGAACTTGTTTTTCAATTTGTATGGACGGCGACCCAGCCTAGCATACACCTTAATAATTTCAAATTTAATAGAAATGATATATATCGTATCAGTAGATTTATGGCGTATGAGTTATATTAATTGATGATAGTACAAATTACTCATTCGCATAGTTATAGGGCTCAGTTGGAAAGGAAATCATTCTCAAATCAATTTTTTTCAATCCGATTTGCTTTCAAACTCTCTCTATATGGCATTTGTCGATTTGAAAGTAATGAGACTAATTATTATAATTACTCAAAACGACGAGACCAGTATCATTAATTTGGGATGGTAGAATCCAGTGGTAACTTCATTTCAAAAATTGATCACATTACCGCCAAAAACAATTGGCTTTGCGCTTAATTGTATTTGGCAGATAATTTGTTAAAATATTATAATTATCAAAAGATGACTTTGATTACAGAAAAGAGCTAACAAATTACACCAGAAACAATTGATGTTGTAAGGTTAACATTTTTAGAACAAAAACTATGCCGCTAAAACACGAGAGGAAAGTGGGTTCGCTTAATATTTTATTGGGATACAATTTTATGTTATCATATGAAATCTACAAAATTAATAGTTTCTGGTGTAATTAGTTAACTCGTATTTTCAATCAAAAACTTTTTCTGAAAAATCAAAATATTGCTTTAACTGATATTTATTTATTATTCTTGTATATTATTGAAGTTAATTTTTGTTACATATTTTGCGATAAGAGTGTGCATCATCACTGCTCCTATACGAAGCCAAATGTATCATCAAATATATTCATTTCTATGACACAGAGAGTTCTTAAATTGTGTGAGTTCACGCCACTTTATCCTACATAAATGAAAAAAAGATGGACTGGTTTTTAAAGATTAGCGTGACAGCTAACATATATATCAAACAAGTAAGGAATTGCAAAAGTCGGACGGGGCCGACTATATGATGCCCTCCACTTTCTACCTCAATAAAATGCAATTCCGTGAGAAAGTGAAATAGCGAGGTATTTTTGTACGTGTTCTAATCACGGACTGATGTGACCCACTTTCTATATGGGTTCCATTGGAACGGTTGTGACACTTTTGCTTAACTATGTTTAAACCTCTCCCATATTCATTGACTAAGATTTTTACTATACGGCCAATTGAAAACGACAGGTTAATCTGGATACTATTGCGAATATCGAGCGGCACGTGTGCGACCTTAGCTTTGTAGAAAATCTTAAGGTTTTATTTATTTTTTTGAATTCGGAAATGTTCTTCCATTACATGCCTTTATTTATTTTTGCTAATCAAAAGAGTAGTTTATACACCTTTTTCTAAAGTATACGTTAACGACATATCTTTATGAATATAGGAAATATAGGATATTTAAATTGTAATGGGTGTGATATTTTGACGGAAATCCTGTTACGACACCTGTCCATATCTGGAAAAGAAAATGATCAGTCCTATTGTTGTCATTATTTTTTTGAAATATAATAAAAAAAGTGTTATGTTAGAAGTATAAACATTACGAATCTTTATCGGTGTTTCTTTTTAAAATCATAAATAGATTTTGAAATTTTGTCGAAAAAAGGTTCATTTTACGTGGAATTAACCATATGTAATATACATTCGAGAAGAGAATTTGTATCGGTGCAATATCAAAAAATGGAACTATATGACCCTTTTAGTTGCTTCTAGTTGAAATATAAGTGTTTAGCTACATTTGAAAAAAAACAAGTAAAAACGGTGTTAAGTTCGGCCGGACCTTTATATACTTTCCACCATGGATTGCTTTCCAGAGAGGCTGTCCATTTTCGTAAAAGTGCAGTAACATTACAGGAAAATTTAATTTTTTTTAATATTGCCAAACCAAGAGAAATAGAAACATTGTAAAAATAATTTTATAATTAATATTAAATTTTATTTTTTATTTTATATTAAAAATTCAATTACTTTAATTACGTAAATTTTTCCAAATCCATCATTCTCATGTACACCGTGCAAGATAACACAATTTCATGAGTCTACCCATTTTTGTCGCAAAAACAGCAAAATAAAGTACGAATTTGGAAAATTCTTTTTATTCTAGCAGCTGCATTTTGGTTGGTACCATTTGTATCTCATTTTCCCCAATTTACCCCTTAAAAGCACGACTGTCTCAAATCTCTTTATATTATTTGCAACGCATTCTAGCTGTAGCCGTTGAGTTGGTCCCATTTTTATCCCTCTCTTACCATTGTATCCCTTGAAAGTACGAATTTGGAAAAACCATTTTATTTTTATTGTCTACTTAGTCAAAGGAATGTATAGGCCGAATTTCGTTTTTTTTTCTATAAGGCGAATGCACATATCAATAAAATATAAGCAAACATATTCAAAAAACATATTGAAACACTCTAAATGTTAGACTGGATAACCCTAGTGTTTGTGGGAAAAAAATCCCTTTGGACCGATTTTATGTAAAATTTGTATGTGGGCTAAATCTAAAACTGAACCAATTTACTTCATTATACCCTACACCACAGTGTACGTGTCAGTTCACTTGTGATTACAATGCCCAATATTATAACTCCTTCAATTCTGACTACTTGTCTAGAGTAAAATATTTGTAAAATGAAAAATAATTTCTAAAATATTTCACCAAAAACATTCTTTTTTAATTTGTAATATGCCAGTATTTTAACCCATTCACACTCATTCATTCATTTTCGTAATAACAACTACAATAATTAAAAAATATTTCGTTTTAGATTATTAGTATTTTGTTTTTTCTTCTCCATATAGTTTAGTTTCTCCATATAGTTTAATAATTATTGAAAATTACCAAAAAGTACGAAAATTTTGCAATAGTGTATACAGACGTGTACGGTGGGCGTTAATGGGTTAAAAAATCACACCTTTTACTAAATGTTGATATTTTAAACCATATTGGACATACATAAAATAAATTATTTTTTCCGGGAATTCCCGGGATTCCCGAGAATGAAAATTTTCATTCCCGTTTTCCCGGGAAACCCCAAACCCTAATTGGCCGTGGTAAATCTATTTTTGATAGGAACCTTGATGAAAATTTGTACATGTATTACCGGTTGATTTTTCAATTTGCTTGACTGACTGACTTGACCGCCCAGACTAAACAGCTGTAGCTAAGTATAGCGCAGAAGCCAGCTATGAAACGATTTTTCAAAACTTTTTGGGGGTAAAATATGAAACCGTTGCTGTGTATGCCTTCCCCATAGAATGCAGACATGCAACGTAAGTAGATGTTCTAAAAATTGCAATTTTGGAGGAAAAATGGGGCAAAACGGTGCCAACCAAAATATTGCAGCACGAATCTGGAAACTCAACCTAAATAGATTTTTCGAAATTTCTACTTTTAATGGGAAAGACTGTCAAAAGGGGAAGCAAATGCTACCCTCCAGAGTTCTGCAGCTGTAGTCGTAAAATTTGGTATGGCCAGTCCTCTAACGTCGTAGAATCTCAACGTAAAGGAACGTTTCAAAAATGTCAAATGGAAATATAACATGATTAAAGTGTACTATATGGGTCCAAGTTTCGATATATTCCCCATAGAACACACATCTAATTTGTGATCTACATCAACACCTAATGTAGTTGTCAACCGTATCGGCCCATGTGTTTATACCCTACACCACTTCATGGACTAGGGTATTATAAGTTAGTTTCGCGGCAAATGCTTGTAACACCAAGAAATAATTGAGCTTGACCAACTGTCTGTCCGTCCGTCCGTCTGCTGTCCATCTAAGCTTGTTCGCACTCTACAGGTCGCAATTGTGGTCCAATTGTCATGGAATTTGGCAGAAGTTACTTTTTTCGCCAAGGACGATTGGTATTGAATTTGGACGAAATCGGTTCAGATTTAGATATAGCCTCCATACAAATATCCCTATTATTTACACTATTACTGCTCTAGAATACACATTTTACATGGGATCATGACCAAATTTTCAGGCTCGTGTTATATTTGAACTAGAAACAGCTCACGGGTAAGTGGACCACATGGGTCTATGTTTTGATATAGCCCCCATACAAATGTACCTCCCATTTACAATATTACTGCTCTGAAATGCACATTTTACATCGGATCTTGATTAAATTTTCGACTTAATAATACATTTATACTAGAAACATGTATTTTGAAAGCCAGCTATATATGTAGGTCAATGTTTGGAATAGCCCATATACAAATGGGCCCCCACTTTACACTATTATCGCTCTCGAACCCACATTTTACAGTGGATCTTGATACAATTTTGCAGATCATGTTATATTTCAATAAAGAATACCTACTTTGTAAGTTATATATAAAGGCCCTCTTTTTAATGTAGCGCCCTTACAAGTGGGCCCCCATTTGAATTATTACCTCTCTAGGACCCACATTTTACATCAGAAGTTTTTTAAATTTTGCAGATTATAAATGGCACCCATTATTATCATTACCCCTCTAGGACCCACAATTTACATCGGAAGTTTATCAAATTTTGTATTATATTTCAACTAAGAAGACATTGTTTAACCCCCATACAAGTTGGGCCTCCATCCTACTCTATTACACCTCTAGAACCCACATCGTACATTAGATCTCGATATAATTTTGCATATCATGTCATATTTCAACTAAGAATACCTACTTTGAAAATGATCTATATGGAACCACTTTTTAATGTTGAGCTCTTACAAATGGCCCCATTTTAAGTTTTACCCTCAAGAACGCAAATTTTACATCGGATTTTTTTTTCAAATTCTGCAGATTATATTATATTTCAACTAAGTCTACAAAGTCGAATATATGTGTCCATACTTTGGAATAACCCAAATGGCCCCCATTCTACTCTAATACCTCTCTAGAAACTACGTCTTGCATATGATTATGACATATATCAACTATGAATACCTAGCGTGAATGAGAAATATATAGGCCCATGTTGTGGACCAGGCCCAAGTGTTGTTATATGTTATATGTTGTTATAGGTCTCCTTTCAAATGTCTGTCCGATTCATCCTATTACTACTGTATTATTTGTATTTGTCTGTCGGAAATTGGATCAATTACCATATTATTTACCATATTCGTTAAATTTGACTAAAGATGAATTTATGGTAACTTTATAATATAACTACATAAAATTGCTCCCATGAAACACCTGGGTTTAGTAATAAAAGCGAGGTATATACGCAGGGAGTGGTGTAGGGTATTATATAGTCGGCCCCGCCCGACTTTAGCCTTTCCTTACTTACTTGTTTTTTTTTTGAAGGCCATTTTATACTTCACCTCGGAATACTTACAGTAAAAGTGGACCTTACAGTGGTGGACAAAACATATGCAACTAAAGGTGACTTACATTAATAGGTTCTGTAAGTTAAGTCAGAGAAAACAATCATGTTTAAATAAGTATTAATACAGCATTGAGATTTCATATAATTAAATATTAAATTCACATGTTCTGTTATAATTTCTTTGTTATCGGCATTTTTATCAATAAATATAAAAATCGGTCTGGGACAAATATATACAACTCACAACTATGTTTTAAAAAACGACATATTTGAAATTTCTTTTGATCTGTCGTTGTTCGTATTTGTAAATAATAATCCTGTGTAAGGAAATTTTTAAGAATATTCAATTTTATTTTGTTATTTTGGCTATTGAATTTAAAATATAATTTGTATGAAAATGGCATGCTATAATTTCGGATCTTAACTCATACAACGAATTGTGACTGCTTATTTCTGTGGAATATAACACAGAGACATTGTCCAGAAATTCAATATTCATAAAAGTTCAATATTTCGAATTATTTCTAATTTAAAAAAAAATAAAAAATTTTGTTGTTCACCGAGGAGGTTGATCGCGTAAGTTAAATGATTGGACGGACAATTTTATGAACCGACTTGTGAAAAAAGACTCATTTTTCTCTTCCTTTTAGCGAACTGAATAGTTGCAAGTCCCAGTTTTTGCTCGGAAAATTCAAATTTGAAATCTCAATGCTGCATAAATACTAATTTAAACATCATTCATCAAACTTACAGAGCCTATTAAAGTAAGTCACCCTTAGTTGTATATGTGTGGGCCACCACTGTATGTCCATATACCCCCGAACACACCCCGTCAAATCCCTACAGTAACAGTGGACCGCTCATATTTCGCTTCAGTTTCCACTTATAATACAATTTTGGTGAAATCGTTATACCCCCCCCCCTTCTAGTAACAGCTACAATGATGGAGGATTAAAGCGGTTTTTTTGTCCCCACGCCATCTGTCTGCCAGACAGACGAAGGAAGTTAAGTAATTTATTTAAACTTTTCACAAAGCAATACTTTTCCCAAGCTTAGTTGAAGTTTGCACATGACCGAAAGTTACAGTTGTTTTTATTTTACATAGGAATATAGACCATTTGTGTGTTTGTAACAAATGGTCTATATCCTTATATTCCGATATTCAGAGTCAGCTATATTTCGATATTTTATACAGGTTTTCTAATCACTTTGAACTTACGAAATATGGAGGAGTTTGCCACGCCCCTTCTAGTATTTTCATACTAATAACCCTAACCTGCGTAAAATTAAAGTTTTTATAACTTCTATGCGGACGAGCGGAATACTGTGAAATTTGATGTTTGATAATATTTTCATGGATGAAAATCAGTTGCAATTTGATATTTCAAAATATTATTATAATCACTTTACACTTATAACATAAATATACCTTTGTTTCGCCCCTTCTAGTACCTCCCATACAAATAATATACAAATCGATTTCAATATCTCTTCAAACAAAATCTCTTGTGCGACTGGTTCTCTATTTAAAAAATATCATCTTGTTAAACTCAGTATAATTAATAAACGTCCCTCGTTAACCAAATATGTCGTGATTAGTACCACAAAACAAACTGAAATGAAGAAATTCAACAGCCACAACAATATCGCACAAAGGAAATTAACATCAATCAACTCTGCTCAACGACTAATTTGAATAAAACACACTCGACATTCATATCCCAGAAAACCACTTTTTGGACACACCAACACACTGGCACTTCACAACACTCACACACACACTGACGCACATGTATACAGTTCGAAGGCATTTATCACAATGCAAAATATCACAACATCACAATCAACAGCAACGCACACATACACACGCTAGCATATAAAACGAAACAGATTAAAAACATATGATGCATAAAGAGAGCTTTTTGCTAAACAATTGCACACACACACACACCGCCCACAGAGATGCGACACCCAGGCCTAGCCAAGATGAGATGAGAAGATCTCTCCCGAATAATCACTTGTTTTAGCTAAACACTCACTCTTCAGACTTCGAGGACTAAACAACAACCGAATGCATGACATGGACGATGGAATGGATGTTCGTGCGAACGGATGATAGTTTGAGTTATGGTTGACAGCACACAGCCATACGTATGATGATGTGATGGGAGTTGCTTTTGCTTTTTCTACACACTTTTGCACACACACACACACATGCATTCATGTTAAGAGACATCAACAGTAAATGAATGTCAACATAAAGTGTAAAATAGTTAACATACCATTGCTGTCGCTTGGTTGGCTTGGCCGGATTGTACGGTTGTTTGTTGGGAGTGATAAATGCACCACAAAATAAACAACAACAGCAGCAGCGAACGACAATAATAAACAACAACAACAACTGGCTAAAAAACATGAGTGTAGTGGCCATGGTCGTGCTGCTCTTCATGATGATGATTGTTAGTTGATGTTGATGTGATGCTTTTGTGATATGTTGGCTTGAAGGATAAGAGTGCCAAACAGAGCGGGGCAACCTTATGCAGTAGTTTATCACGTGACAAAAAAAAGATAGCTAGATAGATAGTGATACAGGCGACATATTTTGGTGGTGATGCATAAAACAAACCAATGATTAATTTTAGTTAAGAATTCCACAAATTGTTTTGAGGCCAGCCTAAATATGAATTTTTAACTATTGATACCCTCCACCATAGGATGGTTGTATACTAAGTTTGTCACTCCGTTTGTAACACCTTGAAAAATCGACCTGAGACCTGATAAAGTATATATGTCTTGATAAATGGGCCAAAAAGGGATAAAAATGGTACCTATCAAACGACAGCAGCTAGAAACAAGATATTCGGTTTGTATATTCCTCCATTTAGTGGATAATAAATGGTCCGCCATCTAACGTTTTTTTCAACTAGTGCTTATTTCGTGAATGGTAACACTTAGCTCATGTCTGATTTGACAGATAATTAGTTTTCTCCTTCCGCTGAACAAATATGGTTGTGTATACACTTGAACAACGCTGGAAAATATCGCGACATTACTTTGAAAATCGTGGTAATGTTGCAGAATGTGGGCCTGCGATCGACTTACAGAAGATGCCGATTTTGCCCAAAAAAATCTTCTTTTCAGATGAAGCTCATTTTGATCTTGGCGGGTATGTAAGCAAAATTGTCGCATTTGGGACACAGAAACCCCGCACGCATACATTTGGTCCAGAGGCATAATTGGGCCATTTTTCTTCGAAAATGAGCAAGGAGTGGCCGTTACAGTCAAAGGCGATCGTTGTCGGGCCATGTTGAACGAATTTCTGTTCACAAAAATTGAAGAGGAGGATATTGGCAACATTTGGTTTCAACAGGACGGCGCTACGTGCCACACAGCCGAAGCTACACTCGATGTTTTGCGCCCTGTTTTTTGACGATCGCATTATCAGCCGCAGAGCTGATGTCGTTTGGCCACCTCGGAGCTGCGATTTGACACCGTTGGACTATTTTTTGTGGGGTGCCCTCAATGATAAGTGTTACGCCGACAAGCCAGAGACAATTGACGCTTTAAAGGA